>JAAGVU020000095.1:1148204-1159779 GCA_011763525.2 Mormyrus iriodes | reverse complement strand
TATGTACTATATATTATCTTTAGTCTACTTTATTTTTAATGTATTTTAGATGTGATTTTAAGTTTATTTTTGGCATTTATTCTTATTCTGATACGCTTGTAGTACTTTGGTCAACTTCGTTGTGTGAAAGTGCGTTATAAATAAAGTTGCCATTGCCATTTGCTTTGCCATGAGAATCATAACATTTTTGACTGTTTGTAGAGCTGATATTGTTATTGAATTTAAAAATTGTTTGTAAAATAAAATGTGAAAACCCTGCAGTCATGTTTGTATGTGTATTTCGTATTGATTTATTAAGTTATAAGTATCGTACGTGGGGGAAAGCTTGTTTTTAAGATGTTAGCAATGTTCAAGGCAGGATGAAGCGCAGACCACTGGTCCGTTGTATCTGATATAACTATAGTAAATGAGAGCTTTGTCGTGCATCTGATTTGCAGAAGAGAATGGTAAATCCCCTGTAATCTGCCACCAGAGATAGGGTGGGACAGGGATGTATAGTGGCCTTCAGCTAGCCCCCACCTGTTGTGGCCACCCCCGATAACAGATGACCGTCACCTGGACCACGTGCTTAATGTCTTTGACCCGGAAGTGCCGCAGTTGTGTGGCGTGTCTGTGGACGGCTGTATTAGCATTAGGTTAAGTCCGATTAACCTCGGTGTTTTGGTATGTTTGTATTGGCAGGGATGTGATCATAGGGTTGTTCCATTTCAGCTGGGAAATTCTTATTCCTCTTCGAATATTAGATCTGACAGCTTTAATGCCATGGTTATGCATTTCTGATAATCTTATGGTTGATTCATCTGCTTTTTAATAAAAAAAAGCTTTTGTATCCAGCATTGTACCATAGATGCATTGTTACATCACTTATTCCATTATTAGAACATTCAGCTATTATTACATAGACAGTTATTTTAAGTGACATGTAATAACCAGTGTTTTTATTTGGAAGGATATAGCTGTTAGTTTGGTTTTCCTTTATAATGAAATAGTGTGGGTTGTTGTAAGGGAATCATCTCAGTGTCCTTATTAAAACACTTATTTTCTTCTCCAATTTCATACCTGTAGGCTTAAAAGAATTATGGAAAATCGCTTTATATAAATAATATTGTCCTTGGAGGCCCAAGCCTGTATGTCTGCAATAATATCTGTTGAAGTATTATCTTCCTGTTAGGAATAACAGGTATATTAGTCGGGATACAGATATGCAGTGCAGAAAGACTGAAAGACATCGCAATGAGCAGTGCTACTGTGCTGTGTATACAGGTGTAGCTCCAGTAATGAACACTGACTCATATAGTCTGTAAATCCTTGCATGCTGGTCAGCTAAGCCCCCCATTAATGCAGAAATGCCAGTGCCTCTTATGAGTCTCTGCTTGAATGGGCTACCTAGGATCAAGCACTGCATCAGTGCTACCCAAAAAAGCGGTATATTGTTCAGCGTATTTGCAGATTGACCCATGTACTAATTTGTTAAAGCATTATTTTGTTCTTTGCACTGTTTTCCCAAGAGTAATATTTTAATATATAATTAATTAATTATTATTATTTTTTTAAACACTTTAGGAAGGTGACATTGCTGATGGTGGGACTTGACAATGCAGGGAAGACTGCTGCTGTCAGAGGAATACAGGGAGGTGAGACTTCACAAGTCACCATTTGCAGATCAATGACTGTTCGGCGACCCGTGTGATTAATGGCGGGTTCGTTGTGGTTTTTGGGGGGGAGGGGAGTACTGGCTCATTTGATATACAGATTCTGTTTGTATAACTAAAAAGCAGGACATGCAGCTGTGTGTCTTGTCAAACTTACCAGAACTTTCAGCAAGGAGACTCCTACTTCAGATCACATGCCAAATGATATTTTTGTTTAGTTAATTTGTTAATAGCTATCATATACACCCAGTAGGATATGTGTGATTTCATCAACAGGACTGCATTTAGAAATGGAGGAAAAATGACTACTATTCTTATCGTTTATTAGGATAAACATTCATGTGTGTTTATTTTTGTTAATGTGCAGAAAACCCTGAGGATGTAGCTCCGACTGTGGGCTTCTCTAAGGTGGACCTCAAGCAGGGGAAGTTTGAGGTGACCATCTTTGACCTCGGAGGAGGCAAGAGGATCCGTGGAATCTGGAAGAACTACTACTCGGAATCCTACGGTGTGGTTTTTGTGGTGGATTCCAGCGACATCCAGCGCATTCAGGAGACCAAGGACACCATGGCTGAGGTTCTGAGACACCCGCGCATTGCTGGGAAGCCTGTCCTTGTGTGAGTAATGTAGTTACTGCATGCTGTTGGGGGGCAATGGATTAAAAAAAGAAGTGTAATTTTTTTTGCATTGGCTCTTGATTTTTAGTAGCAGTAGTAGTAGTAGTAAGTTTGTCATTGTACAAAGTACAACGAAATTTAAAGTGCCATCTAAAACAGTGCATTAAAAGAACATATAAACAGATAAATAAAACAATAACAAAAAACAATAATTAATTCATTCCACCCCACAAACATACATTCAACATCAACATCACGCAATTTCCTAAAGACATACATCGAAGATTGTATGCTGACAGCGTTAATTGAAGCTACTACAGTGGGATAAAACCTGTTCTTAAGTCTATTTGTCCTTGTTTTAATGCTTCTGTACAGTCTCCCTGACGGGAGCAGTTCAAAGAGTGTTTTTGTTTTGTTCTATTAAATATGATCCATAAACAATCCAAGTGCGTTCCCCATGCTCTTCCTTTAGAAAACACAAGGTGGCAGTGTTGCTTCTCAAATAGGCACCATTTGGTTTCAGTTGGAAAACAACTCCAGACACCGTCCTGACATTTTCCCCTCTCTGCTGGGAGTGTGTTAGTATGAACATTTGCTGTATAATTAGTGAAATAGTATAATTTTCATTTTACAGTTCTGTTACCCTGTCAGGACACACATATAAACTCAGTTGTCGCATAGTGTTTTGAGTTGGGACTTCCGTAAAATGCATCGTGCCATGTGTCACAGTGTTATGAGGTATAGCAGCTTCTCTCTTCTTGTACAGGAGGCCTGCAGCCTCCCCCCTGTAAGTCCCTCCCCCCCACCCCCAGCATGAGCTGGATAATGTAAACCCTTGACATGAGAGATATTCTTCTTCTGCCCATCATCTTCGACGAAGAATGGTCTCCAGTTTGTCTGAGCGATGCTGCCGCCATCCTTTCCACTTATGGGCGCATACCGGGCATGGTGTCCAGCTAGGCACTTATAAAGCCCCCCCCAGGTTCAGTTAATGGGGTTAGACCATTTCTGAGAAGCCCACTTCTGGCCTAATGTAAGCACTTAACACAAGTGTCTGCCTCAAGCACTGCACAGCGGCCCGACCTGCAGGTATGGCAGGGGAATGCATTAGCATGAGAATGACACCATTTTCAGGTTATTACTGTGTACTGCCCTAAAGTAAAGGTAAAAACTGTTGAAACAGCAGCCTGTGATATAAAGTCAGATTGTTCAAATATAGCCTTTACTATAGCAAGTGTTAGATATGCAAACGTTTGAACTAATCCTAACATCAACTTTGTTGCATGTCATTAAATATGCTAGTTAGGTGGAATGATTTTTTCAGCAGTAAAAAAAATAATAACTTAAATAGCAACCTAGCATATCAGACACAAACTGCATTTTATGTTGATTGCATGTATTAGAATTAATAAAGTAAAAAAAAATATATGTAAATGGTTCATCATTATGTTTACAGTCAACAGTTACAGTTGTTATAAATAAATATGCCAGGAAGGTCGGTGCTTCTAATTATGAATAATGGACCTCATTTCATGTTTTAAAATGTCCATAGTTTCATGTAACAGGTGAGAATGTTTGGCACCCCACGGGGTTCTCAGCCCACATCAGTCATCTTGCTGATGCGATGTACTGTTAAAGTTCCCCATGCCCTTGGCCCTTATCTTAGCCAGATGGAAGGCAAGGTCCTTTGTGAGCTTTTTGGCGTGTGGGGGGGGGGTCGTTTTGCGCTAGTTTTGTGCTTAACTACTGCATTGCTGCTGCAGTGAGCCCAAAAACACTGAAGCTTTCGCCTGCGATTGGCTGCTTTCAGTTTGCACAATTCTGACAACAGAAGCAGCATATCCTCTTAAAGGGATTCTTCTTTTTATACCTAGCCGCTTTTTTAATATTCTCCTTGATGGTTGCGGTGAAGTTCTGTGTCTTCTCCACATGAGCCTGGATGTTCTCGATGTGTTCCCCCTGCTCCTGCACCATCAGGCACATGTCCATGAAGAGGTCATGCAGGTCTTTCATGCTGCTCTCTAGGCAAACAAGCTCCTTGTGGCGCTTCTCTATTTCAGAGAGCTGCATTCGGCTAACCTTAGCCTCGTCCAGGAAGCTCTCGCTGAAGACCTCCCACCTGCCCTGCTCCACCATCTTGTCCACTTCCTCCTCTGACATTTCCCGCCCGGATATCTCCAGTTGGCGGACAATGAACTGCTTGCACTTTTCCTGCCTGCTCACTAGAGTCTCGTTGTATTGGCACGTGACCTTCTGGAAGTGGCGGAGGAGCATGGCATGCTGGGAACGCTGGATGCGGGTTTCCGTGCATGATGGGTTGCTCCTCACCTCCGTTTGCTTCACTTGCTTCGACAGGGCGTCCAGCTGCTTGTAGATGCTCTCTGCCTGCAGTTTGATGTCCAGAATGACGCTGCTCTCCTTTTTCATCACGCTGAAGCTCCGCATGGCAGCCATCAGGGTCTTCTGCTCCTGGTTGAACTTGTTGACCTGTTCCTCCAGGTGGTAAATGTCCTCTCGGATGTGCTGTGCCTCTCGGAGGAAGTTCATCAGCACTGGCTCCTCCTCAAAGATCACTGCCTCTGAAGTGATGGGTACATCATCCTCCTCCTCACCTGTGAAGGGATTGTTGTCATCCTTCTTTTCCTCTTGTGCATTTTTTGTCTTCTGCAGCTCCTCCAGTCGGTCCTTCATTGTTCTGGATTTCCAAGCGCTTTTTACACACAGAGATGCTGCCAGATTCTACCTAGTTCCTGGCTTCTATGCACTTCCATTGACTGTTTTTGAAGTGCAGAGAGTATGTTTTTTAGCCCTGAAATAAGATAAAAGGCAAAGTTAGTGAAATGCAAGTAATTTAAAGGTTGACACATTGGGTTTGCAAATGGCATTGTCTTATTTTCATTTACATGGAATTGTAAGTGGTTTATTTCAAGAAAGGGCACAGTCATATAGTTTAAACTAAATAACTTATTGTGCCATTAATCATTTTATTCCTCATGCCACTGCAGTATGGGGACCCCCCCATACTATATATATAACTATAACTAGAGAATGCCTTCTATAGCGTGGTACATAGTACAGCCCAGGAACTTTGCTTTGATTGCAGATGCCAGAGAAAATAGCACACAATGTGTCAAATTTATTTTATGCCTTTAAAACCTCTTTTTATGGATAGAATGTGCAATAGTTTATACAAGATCATTTTTTGAAAATAACTAAATGTAACCTTATTGTACAGTATATATCTGCTGGCACTCTGCTTTACATTTGTGGTGATTTTCGGGGTGCATGGCTTAAAAGAAACCAGAGCGTCGCAAACACACAAGAGATTTGGGATGTATTTCGACCTCAAGGTAGTTTTTTTTCCCCTTATCCAATTTTAAAAGTTGTAAAGTTGGCTTAAACTCACATTCCTTTGTGCCTATTCCATCTTTTACTGGTAGTCAGTATGTTTTGTGTTCTGCATTTATGTTACGTTTGGGCCTGTATCTAGTTCATGTCCAGCTTGGAACATTCTTGCTGTATTTGAAAATGTCAAGATTGTAGTTAAGCGTTTAAATGTAATCTTTACAATTTCTAGGTGGTTTATCCTCAGAAGTGTATTTTATGGCAGATTGAATTAATATAGTTTGATGTAACTTTCCCTCCAGTGTGGATCATGTGGGATTGAATTACCATCAACCAAATCTGCTATACGGATTAAGAATATTTCGCGTGATTCTGAAATTTATCTTTAACACCCATGTCACTGCATTCTATTCTATGTAACAGATGCACAGATATGCTGGTACTACATACTTCTATCAAACAATAATATCAACATTTTGCTTTGTAATAGTGAGTCTTTGGGTCTGCAAATATGTTTTAATAAAAATTGTTTTAATGGAAGTTTACATTTTTATGATAAAGATTCAATTGCTAAATGTGTGTTTCATAGCAGTTGTTTATAAAGATTAAAAAAATCTTTTAAGACATGTATTTATGCTACATGGCTGGCGACATTTCAGAACCAATACCCAACACCTTTCTTTAGAAAACAATGCTGTTAAGAAGCTGCTCTGATCATCTTAGTGTCACTCAGACTGAACACTTGTCTTGCCTTGTTCTGCCCTCATTGTGAGCCAGATATCAAATGAACATCTCTTCACTGGACTTAACTGTGTTTATAGATCATGTTACTATTTAACGGTAATGCAGAGCTGGCCTGCTGAAGCCATAAACAGTTATGTTACCTTGTTATCAGGTACGAGTGAAACGCTGAGTTCGGATTTGGAGACCCAAAGCCAGGTGTCTGCTTTCTGTCTTATGGAATTTTTCTGTCCAAACAGCATTGCTTTTCTTTGAAGCGTACATGTTCGGATATTTCTTCAGCCTTGACCTCTCCATACACTTAATAAAATATCCCGGGGTCTATACACTCCACTCCACCCCCCCGAAGTACATATTTCTAGCACCTTTATGTGTATAGAGCAGGAAGTGGCAGAGAATGTGGTTCTTCCAGTTCACAGCCACACCTCCTACTACATACTGAGCGTAACCCGTTATGGTGCAATTCATGAGGCCATCTGATAAGTATGGGAGACTTAATGAAATTTCTTCAAGGAAATGTGCGCTGTGTGTTTCTGTAACATTTTGTCCCATATTGTCTGTAAGGGACTATACCCCTTGGGTTAAACAGTTTTGCCTTTCCGCTTTAGAAGAAGTACCGATTTTATGGGAGTATTAAAAAATGATGTGGAATGGAGAAAAACCGGCTGCCTATTTAATTTCTCCCGGCTCTTCAGAGTCAATTTAACAACACAATCTCCCATTCTGAGCGTTATGAGTCTGAATGCGTTTGCCATTTATATAAACTATTTCATCTGAAGTATCTGCTGTTACATTTTATGTAAAAGAACAGAATGTGTACTTATCTATTTATTTTCGTGTTGTTTTATATTTATAAATTCTGAATGAGAAAATTCTCTAGCAAAGGGTTTCTGACAGAAAATGTGTTGTATGATAACTAGAACTATTACAGTTTAAAGACTATAATTTTCAGCTTTTTAGTTTGAGTCCTTTTTTATAAGTGGTGACAGAACTACACCTACTGGTGTTTTAGCCAGAGTTACGTATCCTGGAGCTCAGATTTGACCTATGGTCTTTGAAGATGGGACCCTGTCTTTCGTTCTGAGGGATGGAAATGAAGGCTAATGGGGGGTGGGGGAGCGACAGGTACCTCTGCCTCTTTTGCCCCATGTTAAATATTAATCAGAAAATGACTAGGATTTAAATATGTGGGATTTTTAGTGTCCAGGGCAATTCATGAGGATGTTGCACCAGAACCTCCAGAAAACACATGGTTATGTAACATTAATTTAGCATGTTTTGTTTTCTTGTGTAAGAGAAATGAAAAACCTGTTATGCAAGATGGGAAAGGTGTACATCACGTGCATAGCTGTACAATCAGTTAATGTGTTGCTGTGCCATGACTTGTATGTAGCTAGAAACTGGCCATTACTTAGTTTCTATGGAAAATGTTGTGTGTGATATACTGTACGATAGAGTCTACTTCTCTGATTTGTTTGTCAGTTTTCTGATTTGAATCAAGGAAACATGAGTTTCTGGCTCTGTAACTATTTGGCCTGTTTGTGCACCACATTAGTCATTGCAAAATCATGGGATCATTATTTTCTCTTCCCTTAGACTGGCCAACAAACAAGACAGAGATGGTGCCTTGGCAGAGGCAGATATCATAGAGCATCTATCCCTGGAGAAGCTTGTGAATGAGAATAAATGTCTCTGTCAAATTGTGAGTACTTTTCTTGGGAATCAGAAGTGCAGTTTTTGGCTGGCTGGGTGGGTTATTGTGAATGAAATGTAGTGCTAAGGTCAGATTCTGACACTTATGTTTGGCATATCATTAGCAAAGATGGAGTTAAGATACTATTTTCAAGCTGTGTGGCATTCGCACAACAGGAGCCCTGCTCAGCTGTTATTGGTTACGGGAAGAAGATGGACAAATCCATTAAGAATGGGCTAAACTGGCTCCTGAACAACATTGCTAAGGACTACGAGGCTATCAGTGAGCGTGTGGAGAAGGACACTGCAGAGCAAAAGGCTCAGGAGGAGCTGGACAAGAGGGGGCGAGCAGAGAGAGTCCGTCGAGCTCGAGAGGAAAGGTGAGTATCCCATGAACCCTTGTATTGCCTGTAAGACAAGAATTGTTCCCTACAAATACTCAATGATATTTCTAAATGAAACGTAATCACAAAACTGAAGAGATAGCACTTATGCTTTTAACAAAAAGCTGAGGGAAGATAACCTTGGACACACAGACCACACCACATGGCCTTGAGGTTAACCTTCTCAAGACTGCATTGCAATGTGTGAGAGCCTTGTGATTTTGTGAAATGGTGTTCTCTTCCACAGGGATAAACTAGAGCGAGAGGAGGCTGAAAGGGAGGGGAGGACTGTACAGACAGGGGAGGAGGAAGATGGTGCCAGTTTGTCTAACCCTTTCCAGCCGATTGCTAACGTCATCACAGAGGTGTGAGATTGAGATCTAACTTAAGCCTCACACACCCTTTTTTCTAAACTGGGTAGTTTTTACTTGAAATAGGCAGATACATAAAATGAAAAATCCTAAATAAAACAAAACTGAAGTTTTAGTTTCATAATAAATTATTAATTATTATTTATTAATGCTGCCAAGTCAAAATCATCTCCTGACAGTCACATAAAGGGTTTCTCTAGAACTTTGTCTTTTGTGGAGGTCTTCAGGTTTCCCAGATACATAGTTATTGCTTACTGGTCAAGCTTTTCTTCATTTACCTTCAGTCTTTCTATATGCATTTTGGGCTTTCCCAGTATACTGGGTCTTATCGTAATATGTCTGACATAAGACAACTTCAGTCTAGTTATGTGTGATTCAAGTGAAAGTTCAGGCTTGATTTGATCTTCATTTGTTTTCCTCACCGTCCATGGTATTTTAAGTCTTTGCCGGCACCAACGCTTATGCCATAGTTTTACATGTTGACCTTCTCCTGATATCCCCTGGTTTTTTCAGTTATCCATCCACCCATCTCATCATCTTGTTCCTTGGCCTTTCCTGAATACATTGACTTTGGCTCTTTCAATTTTACTGCATTTTTATTGGATTCCTCTTCGATGACATTGAATTTCATCTGCAGTTCTTCTGGTTGTCTATAAAGTGAGTCCAAAGTCTGTAATTGGTTTCTGATGTTTCCTTCATGACAATGTGTATATTCTCTACACTATTTCTTGAATGTAGTTTATGATTCGTTCCATAATCTGCTTTAGGCCATATCTTCACTCTTTGAACTGAGGTCTTTCATAGTTTGACAATGAGAACATAGTTTGATTTCTGTAAACCCATCTGGTGATACTAAGGTGTGAAGATGCTTTGGTTCCTTGGAGACTGTATTGGCAATTAAGATACCATTGGATTTCCAGAAGCTTCTCAGTCATTCTGTAGCTTTGTTTCTGCTTCTGTGTTCATATTGGCTAATTGTATTTCTCACCTTTTTCCAATCTCCTGCACCAGGAATATATTTCCATTTGCATGTGCTGTCTCAGCCTGAACCCGGTTAAACTTTGCAGTTTCCTCTTTGTCCACATTTGTCTTTGACGCATAAGCCTGTGTGACTGTTGTATTGAATGGGTTGTTCATTCATGGCATTGTATCCAGTTATCCTTTACAGTTTACTTCCTAAGACAGACACAGCATTTCCTCTTTCCTAAGTAATAAATGGTGTGTTCATATGACTGCAAGTGGCCCAGTCCATTTAACTTTGCTTAAGATGTTGACTTGTAAGGGTCCATTTTCATCTTTATCACGGCCAGCTGTCCTGAGCTCATACTCTATACAATCCATATTCCAATAGTAATCCTGTCTTTGTAGCCTCAGATTTTCTTTCTCAGCATTGCAACGTCATCAGTTTGACTTCTATAAGGCTTTGATCCCACCACGTCTAAACATCAACCATACTCTGAAGAATCCTTAGCTCTTCCCCAGCTGCACGTGAAGTGCCTATCTACTGAATGGGTTCTGTATGCAACTGCTGTAATGTTGTTAATTCTGGTGTATCTGGCCATAAGGTTTCCTTGTTAAGGAATGGAAGTGGTTTGCCATTGCCACCTTCTGCACAGTTTGAAATAGAGTTATCGCCTTTGTCACTGCTGTGATCAGGCGCTGCCTGTGCTGTTCCATTGCCGCTAGATCTAGGTGGCAGGCATGTCTTCTCGCTGTCATACCATGAAGAGATGTAATTCTGTAAGTAAGATGGTGAACAGCTTACTTCACCTTGTTTGGTGATACAGTGGTTGGTGTGATGGCACACACAAATTCAGAAGTATCAAATGTGGTCGAATCATTTCATTTGAGAGAGATGATATTTATGTACTATTGTCTGGTGGGGGTGGTTGCAGAATGAGAACAAGCTGAAGAAGGAGAAAGAGCAAGAACATGAGGACATTTCTGAGGGGCAACGGAGCCCCAGTGCAGAGCTACAGACCTTCAGCAGTCCGCCCAGTCCACACGATCAGCAGCCGGAGGAAGCCAAGGAGGAGAGTGAGAAGTTAACTGCTGACAGTGCAGACACCGGTCAGTTACGCGTTTTTCCACACATTCATGTGCACATGCTCCTGTGACGGGGAAATATTTCCAAAAATGATATGGTCCTACACCTAGTGTAGACCTAGTAAAATAAAAAATGGATGTTGGTCAGAAAAGACAAAGAAAATGGCTTTGTAGCCTGGCGTTCCTAGTTCATGAAAAATCTCTCCAATGACATGGGACACATAGCACTAAGGGTTGTGTTACACGTGTGTTTCACACTTAAGCAGCTGGACAAAGCAAAAAGAAAGCGAAGAAGCAGTGGCTGAAAAGGAAGCACAGGGTGGACCCCTTAAAATCGGATGAGGAAGCCCCGGAGACGCAAACACCCCCTCCTCCGCCTCCAGGTGACAGCCATGGCCTTGTGTTCAGCTAACAGCCCCCATGACATGACTAGTGTCTTTGCCGTTTCAGGATAATAACTGTACAATTATGACTTCAGTTCCGAGGTAGCCCAGTATTTATAATGTCACTTAAATAATACTGGCTGGTAATGTTACATTTTTACTCATATCTTAAGTACGTGTATTCTGTATTAGGTACAGCCAGTGTTATAAAATTGAGCATGTAAATGTCACAAAGATCTTTCTGGCTTAGATGAGTTAATGTCTTAAACATCAGTATTTCATGTTTTGTTTTAGTTGGATGGGCTACTCCAAAAGCCACTAGGCTTCCCAAACTTGAGCCACTCG
>JAAGVU020000095.1:1118967-1148104 GCA_011763525.2 Mormyrus iriodes | reverse complement strand
CATCAGTATTTCATGTTTTGTTTTAGTTGGATGGGCTACTCCAAAAGCCACTAGGCTTCCCAAACTTGAGCCACTCGGGGACACAAAGCATTCTGGTAATTGAAACTTCCACCCACGTAATTGTCTACACGTTCATTGCTTATAAATTCAGGCTGTGATGGTTGAACTTCTGTTAAAGATCATCACATGGTGCTGTCTTTCTGTATCATTAACCCATTGCTTTGCTCGATGTTCTTGTCTGTGCATCCCTTGCATGTTTGTGTCTTGGGGGTGACTTTTGGGTATCATAATGAAAAACCTAAATCAATACAGTTTTCCTGTCACTATTTACCTACTAGTATCAGCTTCATCAGCCACATGTTTTCCAAACGACAAAAGACTCCTCTGCTAACAAGTTTTTTTTCTTCACCCTGTACAGTTATTATTTAACCCTATAAAGCTTGAATTTGCTATGTGTGAAATCTGTTTCGCCACAAATGGCAGATATATCAAGATGTACATAGACATGCGTTAATACCAAGGAGTCTTTATTGTCATGGCAAGAAATAAAATGCATTATGGGAGCTGTTTGCAAATATCAATTTATCATTTTTTTCATACTTATTTTACTTCAATTATTCTTAGGAAGTTCCGACTTCTTTTACTGATGATGGTATACAGTGATTTGTGACCAAGTACAGTGAATGCAGCTGTTTAGGAAGCCTGGTTCATACCAGTAACATACATGTTTTTGGGCTTATGTGCTTATTTCCTGTTTCCCAGTAACATTAAAAATGTCTGAGTGTTTTATATATATATATGATGTGTGAATTAAAATGCCACCTGCATCGAAATGTCTCTTGCTTAGGATTCCTCATTATTATTATTGGCAGACAACACAGTATGAATAGGATAATGAATTTATTTATTTTTTAAAGTAAAAGCGTATATTATATTATGATTAATGGCTTCCTGTGATGTGTTGTAGGTTTTTGAGGAATCAGCATGCTCTGGTCAGTGTTTCTGTAATGACATGCAGTTTCTTTTCAGGTTTCAATAAGAAATACCCCAAAGAGGCCCACTAACAGAGCTGTCTCTCTCCCTCTTCTCCTACAGATTTCTTTGGAAAGCCACTCCCCCCTGTCACTGCCGATAGGCCTAATAGTGGCATTCACAGTGTCGTTCCGTACAAATGACTGCTCTTTCGTTTTTTCTTTCAAGCGCGTGGCGTATAGAGAGGTATACGGACAGACTGCGCTCTGGGATTAGCACAGCACCGCCTGAGTGAGGCTGTACTGACACGGACCCATTACCAGCACGGCCAGGTCCTAATGGAGGATGGCGACCCAGATGTACTTCCTGTTGGGGAGGAAGTGCAGGGGTGCATATGGCTTGTAGCTGGACCCGAAGTGGCACCAAGACTTCTACACGCTGGGCCTGAGCACCGATTGCTTTGTAACTGATTCTTAATGGACATGCCAGTTTGTACTTTCTGAGTTTATTTTTTTCGTAATTATTTTTTACAGATAGTATTTGTACAGCATTTCTAAAGCTTAATTTTCCTTAAGCGCCTGCTTCTTTACTTACAGCCATTTTAAACTCACATTGGACTCTTCAAAGAGTAAAGGATTATTGTGTAAGAAAAGTATAGTACAGTTGTTACTATCATGCGGTTCAACATGTGATTTGTATGTTTATTTTCCCTTTTTCAATTATACTCAATTCATACAGTATATTCTCTGCACCATTATGAGACTAACACAAACCAGCTGAGGTTGTATAAATGGCTGTATTTGTGACACTAAGCTGTAGATCTGATCTGTCATTTCATTTATAGCGCGGTCTGTGTAGACTTTAATGCTGAATTCATAAGTTTTGCATTGCAAATTACTATATGTTATAAACATTCACATTAATGCAGTTGTTTCTGCATAACATCGAGTTGTTCTAGCATAAATTTATAACCTGCTAATTGTTCCTGTTAAATTCTGAAGCCATTTATGTAGGGGAAATGGAACATTTTACACAGATATCCATTATTTTCTCTAATCATGATAATGTGTTACGATACATGGAATACATAACATGCTGCTTGGATTTCACATTCTATTTATTTTTTTTTTAACAATACACATTTTTTGTTTATACCAACATCCACTATTAAACTGTATAAAGTGTTTTCCAGTTATTTTGCGACCCATTGCTTAAATTACATGCTTTATAAACATAAGTTCTTGTGCTTTCTACAGTATAATATTAGATTAAGTACCGTATAGTCTGGCTAAAAGTCTGGCAGTATAGTGGCTACAAGTCAAGTGTAATTGGGACTCCTGCTACTAAGACTTTGTAATTTCACACAATAGTTCATATTCTGCCTTTATCTAGAAATCATAAGAAAATACATGAACAACATCTAAATATAGAATTAGTTCAATTTGGGATGTCCTAACTACAGTGCCCTCCATAATATTTGGAACAGAATACATTTTTACTTGTTTTAAAATCCTGTGCTCTAGAGTTAAAATTTCAAATCGAACAATTCAGACATGATTGAAGTGCACATTCCAGACTTGAAAGTTATTTGTCTACATTTCAGTTTTACTTTGTAGAAATTTCAACACTTTTTATACACAGTGCTACCCATTTCAGGGCACCATAATGTTTGTGACATTTGGCTTCATAGGTGTTTGTGATGTGTACTCAGATGTGTTTCATTGGTTCATTAGTGCAGGCATAAGATACCTACGCTTGCTTCTACCATATGCAGTCTGTAGTTGCCATTGTTAGACATGAGGAGAAGAGCTGTGCCAATGAAAGTGAAAGAAGCTATTATGAGGCTGAAAAACAAGACTAAAATCATTATAGATATCAGTCAAACCTTAGGATTATAAAATCAACTCTATGGAATATCATGAAGAAGAAGAAATGCACTGGTGAACTCAGTAATCTCTGGTAGGCCAAAGAAGACCACTGCTGATGACAGAAGAATCCTCACTATGGTAAAGAGAAATCCCCAAACACCTGTCCAATAGATCAGAAACAGTCTTCAAGAGGCAGGTGTGTCTTTGTCAGAGATTAAGATCTGCAGAAGACTTCATGAAAAGAAATACAGAGGCTACACCGCAAGACGCAAACCACTAGTTTGAAAATAATCAGGATGGCCAGATTACATTTCGTAAAAAAGTACTTATGAGAGCCTGCAAAATTCTGGAAAAAGGCCTCATGGACAGACAAGACCAAGATTAACCTAAATCAGAGTGACGAGGAAAGTGTGTAGATGGAAACGGAATTGCCCAATATTATCTGTTCAAATTCCAGGAAATGCCTCCAAACTCACTGGACAGCACGTCATCCTGCAACAAGATAATGATCCCAAACAAAATGCTAAGGCAACAGGGGAGTTTTTCAAAGTTAAAAAATGGAAACCTCTTGAATAGCCGAGCCAGTCACCCGATTTAAATCCAATTGAGCATGCCTTCCATATGTTGAAGAGGAAACGTAAAGGGGCAAGCACCCGAAATAAACAGGAGCTGAAGGTGGGCTGCATTAGAGGCTTGGCAGCGCATCACCAGAGAAGATACTCAGTACCTGGTGATGTTTGTGAATCACAGACTTCAAGCAGTCGTTGCATGCAAGGGGATATGCAACAAGGTACTAAACATGACTGCTTTAACATAATTACCATTGTTTTGTCCCAAACATTATGGTGCCCCGAAATGAGGGGGACTATGTATAAAAATGTAATTTCTACATGGTGAAACCGAAATGTGTGCAAATAATTTTTTATTAAAGTCTGGAATGTGCACTTTAATCATGTCTGAATTGTTTGATTTGAAATTCTAAACTGTAGACCAGAGGGGTAAATCAAGGTAAAATGTGTCTCTGTCCCAAACAGTATGGTAGCTTGCTCTCTGGTCTTACCTTAATTGAAAAATAGTGGATTTTTGTTTCACTGATTAAAAATTTGGCTCAAGTGTGGTAAAATATGTGGTAAAATTAAGGATTACACCAGTCACCAAGTACTTTAATTTCACACTTGTGAAAGGGATATATGATTGGATTTATGAACTTGATACTTTTCGAGTTTTAACGTATTAAGCAAAAAAAAGTGGTCTAAAAGTGTTGCTTCATAACCAGTAACAACCATAAGGTGTTTATTCAATCAGGCCAGTGGGGCAATGCCTCATCACAGTGGTTGATGGTCTTATGATGGTCTCTGGCTGGAGTGGTACCTGCTGTGAAGTACGGCTGAAACTTTCTCAGACTGTCACCTGTGGCGATGGTTGTGGGGCATTTTCAGTACGGTATGTTACGGCATTAGAGGACAAAACAGCTTACATGGCCAGCTAGCTTTAATTATTAATGATTTATGATATATTGAACCAATGCCTCTTGTGACCTTTGAGGGAATTCTGGTGGTTTTGACCCATAGCTCTGTGATCTCATGTCACATTTATTTGCAATGAATCATGTAGCCAGCTATTTCACTCCATTCCATTTTCAGCCAGGATATTATGTATACAAGGGTGACATGGTGGCTCACTGAGTGGCACTGTTGTGTCACACCCCCAGGGTTTGTTCTTCTTGAGTTGTGTGAATATCCTTCCGCAGTCCAGAGACATGTAGTTAGACTAACTAGCATCACTGAATTAACCATAGTGTTTGATTGTGCTCTGTGATGCACTGGCATCCCATCCAGGATGTACCCAAACCTGTGGTGCCTCTGATAGGTTCCAAGCCCCTCCTTGAACCTGACCAGGTGGTTGGAAGATGGATTGATATTATATACACACACTACTCCTTATGCCTTGTGCTACTTGGGATATGCTCCAGGCTCACTGTAACCCAGTTGTGCTTACAAGGTATGGAAGATGAATGTATATTATACATAAACATTAGGATCCTGTCCAAATTGTCCCCGAGTCTATTAACAGTTTTAACACACGCATTGCATGTTTAACTTTTGTTGATTTAACACTGAAAATATTAGTTGTGAAATATATTTAGTGTACTTGATTATAGGTGGTTTTATTGCCATACGTGGATGAAACGGAGTCTGTCACAACAAAAATGCGGAGCGGACGAGTCTAACTCGGATAAAGCAATGATATCACAACGTTCAATGCTGAGCCAATTCAGGACGACTGTTCAAACATATGTCTTCGGTTGATAGATAAAAGAGCCGAAGGCAAATAAACAAACTTGAGCTCTTCATAAATCATTCCTTTGTAGAATAAAGAATTAACCACAAAAGCTGTTTACATGAATGGCAGTAATGCCAGAATTTTTGGAGACGAAAAGCGGAACCGAAGTTCGCTGGCGCTGCGAGAAGCCGGAGAGTAATATAAGGCGGACTGCTCGGTATTGGTTCTTTTCGTTTAAATATGAGTGTTATACGTATGCTTTTCTATGCTAATGTAATACTGTCACATTATCCTGCCGAAGGTGAACATGGTTCATGATGTACTGAAATTGTTTGGCATGAGAGCGCGAAATTTAAAATGGGAGAGAGGCAAATTCCAGCCTTTTGGGTGTCATTCATGGTTTAAGGCACGGTGTCCGATCTGGTGGGTCCACGTGTCAGAAAGACTATTCAGCAGTCCGTGCCACCAGGTGAGACTGAAAGGTGGGCAAGGAGGCCCTCTTGTCCAGTTGATAGGTGCAGAAAAATGCACATAGATCAGATTGTTAAAGTGGTTGTATTGTATTTAGTCGTATTCATACATCATTCCATTTTTTGTACCCTCTAGCCTATTTATTTGTGTGTGTTTGTTTAATTTTGGAAGGTGAGTGCGGGACCTCAGAAGCAGGTGTGTGAAGTTGTCCTGCAGCACTTTGACCAGCAATACAGCCAGGAGCTCGGCCAGCTGTGGGTGGTAGCCAGGTAATCCAGTTTAATATCAGTGCACTACATATCCAAGCTGTCCATCCTCTTGTGTCTGCATTTTTTTTTTTAATCCACTGAGTTTTTTTTTTCTATAAAAGGCCTGTCTGCTACCATAATAATAGCATAGCCGTCTTCTGAGTTTGCAGTACGGTTTCTCTGTGCTGTAAAAGGCATATGACTTGACCTGCTCATTTTGTTTTTACCTAAGTCTCTATTTTTACCCCCCCCCCCCCAGGGAGGTACTCCTGCAGCCACACCGCTGGCAGTATGGGATCATGCTGAACCGCTTCTGTGCTGCAGAGGATCTGAGGCAGCGGCTCTGCCTGCAGGGCTTCTCCAGCCTTGTAGACCGTGGCTCCCTACAGTGCCTCGTCCATCCGGCCCGTGCCCGCTTCCCCTCGCAGAAGTACCAGGCTGGCTGTCTGAAACAGTACTACCTGCTTAATGCAGCCTCCCTGCTCCCTGTGCTGGCCCTGGACGTGAGGGAAGGTGACAGGCTGCTGGACATGTGCTCAGCTCCTGGGGGCAAAGCTCTGGCGGTCCTCCAGTGTGCCACGCCAGGTAGCGCGTTGTACCCTAGGCTGTGTCTCTGTAGTCGTCATGCTGGTGAATCTCACATGCTAGTTAACGTTAAATCAGTTCTGCTTCTCCACAATCTCTGATGTTCGGTAGATTTGAGCTCTGTCCAACTTGGGATTTCCCTGGTGTTGCCCTGGGCTTGGTACTCCATGCTCTGGCGAGCTGAAAGCGAACGGACAAACAACAAGAGCGCGGGCTCTGCCTGTCGGCTGACGATAATGTTCATCCTGTTTGCCTGATCGCCGTGCTTCCCTGCATGTTGGCATTTCACAGCAAAGCCTTTTCTGGGCCCTGAGACCCAAAGGATAAATTAAACCCCCACCACTTCTAAAAGAGACAAAGGGCTGCTCCATTGCCTAATTTATCAAAACACAATATAAGGGGCAGCCCTAATGTAAAATTTGAGTTTGAAAATGTCAAGTGTGTGTTTATGACTTTAATTGTCAGTGATATTTTAATGCTATTTGATGTATTCTGTGTGTGCATGTTCACGGAGAAGTTGAATAATCATTTTTAGTAATGGAGTGCCTCTGTCTTCTAGCCTTGCTGCATTGCAATGAGTTAAACATTCAGCGCCATCAGTGGCTGTGTAAGACCCTGGAGTCCTATGTCCCGCCAGCTGTAAGTGACGTTCTCACGGTGTCTAACCTGGATGGGAGAACGTTTGGGGAGCTCCAGGCCAACGCCTTCGACAAGGTGGCTGTCTGCTGAGTGTCGCTTTGCTCGGGGGGGGGTGTGGATAGACATTAAGGAAGCTGTTCATATAGGTTTAGGAAAGGGTTTTAAGAGATGAAAAGTACATTTCTGGGTTTCTATTCTTCATTCATTGTGCTTAATAAATAGAACATATGGTGTCGCAATGTTTAGCTATACAGTATAATGCTAAGGAACAGAAGCATAGGCCACCCATATGGATTACACAGCTTCTAACATTGTCCTGTATCAAAAGTACCATGCGTTTGCATGGCTGCCATCTTATTCATTCTACTGCTTATTAAGAGAGGGAGCATCTTAAGAACATTTTACCACCTTTGCTACATACTTAGGTATTTGTTAAATAGCTAATTTTCCCTCTTTAAAATTAAGCAGCATGGCAGGGAATGTCAAGGGCATTAATTTCACCTGTAGTTTTTCTATTTGCCCAGAAGGTGGCGTGGCTGTGTAAGGCCTATAGCACTGATTTTCATTTGTTAGTGTTTTCAGCTGCGTCCTTCCAAATCTGCTCATCTTGCATACGTTCTGCACAGCAATGCCTGGCACATGCTAATTTTGCATATATTTCACAGTTGTACACTTCATCCAATTAGACAAGTGGATATTTCCTCGGGCTGAAACTTGTCATGCTTGCGCATGTGTGTATGTGTGTGTTCGTGTTTGTGTGAGAGAGAGAGAGAGAGAGAGAGAGACACGTTCAGGCTGTCTGTCTGCGGAGCTGATTGTCAGGTACATGCTGTGTTGTTTTAATGGGTGCAGATCCCTGAGCTTAGCCAAACTAATGAAGCAAGCTGTCAGAGACACGTTGCACAGGGCATTTAATCTGCAGAGCATCACATTGCTGCTTCGTGTCTGATTGTTCCTGTCACCTCCTGTCCAGGACGGGTGAGCTATTTGAGCATTTTAGCTCACCCTAATGTATAAAAAGGTGAATTTTCTCTCTGTCAGCCGCCAGTGAGTGGTGCTCTAACTTTGGACAAATGCATTTAATGTACTGAAACAAGTTTTCAGATGCCTGTTAAAGCTTAAATGAACTGTCATCTCTGTCTCTGTGGAGTCCTGCTTAGTAACTGTGACCCATGACCTGAGCAAAGGTCAAAGGTCACAGAGCATGGCACAGCTTGTAACTGCAATCACAGGCAGTTGACTCCTCGACTTATTGTGCCATAGTCATTTTTCACCCTGCCATTTCTATTTATACTATCAGCATCTTTTTAGACCCGTAAAAAGGGCGATTTCTTCCAGAACTCTTTGCATTTGTGGATGCAAAATGGCATGAAAGCTAAACATTGGGATGGATGGATGTTTCTCAGCCACCCCAGGTGCTTGCTATGGACTGACTTGTGCATCATCACGTTTAAAAGTGTAGATTTAGCTGCTTTATTCCTGCTTTGTTGAGTGTAGCAACCAAAATAGATGCCTTAATACAATGCCAAATCAAGAATGCTTTAGCTTAAGATTACAGACTTCACCACTGTTGGATGTTTGTAATTTCCCTTAAGGGTACTGCTGGAGTATATCTACTGCTTAGTGCATGTTATGCAGCTCACACTTATGTGTTAATAATAGTAATTATAATTTGATGATGTTTGCCACTCTGGACCTGGCAGGTACTGGTGGATGCCCCATGTTCTAATGACCGGAGCTGGCTGTTCTCAGCCCAGCCACAGCAGAGCACCGTGAGGCTGCGGGAGAGGACCTGGCTTCCAGAGATCCAGAGAGACCTGCTCAGGTATCAAACCCAAATACAGGAGCCAACAGATCTTTGAAGGCTTATTAAAAGTCAGATATTTGTTTCATAGTTGATGCTTCTGCCCAAAGCAAATTTAGCACTTTTGATCCTCTTGTAAATGAGGAAGTATCTTACTCAGGGGGCTAGAAGGACTTTTTATTAATACTGCTCTTTAATAATGATAATTGGTGACCGATTTCGGTGTATTTTAATAAATGTGCTAAAACATTGTAGAGCCAACCGTAAGGCAAACTGAAGGGTGAGAGATTGTTTTTCAGTGGAGATTTTGATTTGATTTTTGGAGTGCTGGAAGCGCAGGCTCTGTATTAAGATATCCCGAACAACCAACCATTTCAATGATTTTATCGAAAAGACATTAAGAAATGCAAATGTAACAGCTAAAATGGATTCATCGGTCCCTCTTTGGCACAGATACCTAGAAGGTGGATCGTAGAAAACAATTCCCACATTCATATCTGCTGTGAGCACCATTAGGCTACAGCAGCACGACACATTTCATGCTGTTGATTGTGGCCTGTAGAATTTTGTCCCACTGCTCAACATCTGTGTGAGGTTGTCTGATATTGGGAGCTGAAACACACCGTCGTATATATATGCTGATCCAAAGCATCCCAGAAATGCCCAATGGGTGACTCTGTGGTCCATATGCAGGCCACATGATCTGTGATTATGAAGCCAGTTGGTCGTACTGCCCATAGCTCTAAAACGGCACTGGAGATGGCTTATGGTGGAGTGTATCCCTGCACCCAGCATGCCAAACTCGAGGCATTTGGGCCAATGTGTCGCTCATCAAAACTGCACATTTTAGTGTCCTTTATTGTCTCCGTAATAAGGAACACTTCTCTAGTGATCATGCTGCTCAGTCAACACACTGATATGCTACACTGGTGCAGTAGTTCACCAAGGACTATAATGCATTAAAAAAATAAAATTTGACCCAAATTTTGTGTTTGTTTGCTTTGGCAAAAAAAAGAAACATACGTGCCATTTCTGTGCCTACAGAGAGATTTTTTTTTTTTTGCAAAGTGGGACCAAAACCAAAATTGTTGCGTTTCTATTTCTGTTCGATATATAGTTGACATTGTTTGGCCAGAGCTGCTTGTTTTTGTCTAAATGTTCCTGCTATCCTTCTGTCTGACCACCCAAAATGCAAATAATTATCTCAGGCACATGGAAAGGATGGGTCATTTCCTGTGTGGTTCCTGGCCAGGTAGATATAGTTTTACACTGTGTTTCTTGATTATTCTCCAAAAGGCAGACGAAATCAATATGATATAAAAAAGTGTTACCTTCGAACGTAATGCTGTGCAGAGCATCTCGGGTTTAGTCTGTGCTGAAGTGAATAAAATCAAATTGTGTAGCCCCAAGGGAGTCGGGGAGAGTGTGCCCACCCTTCCTGGCAGTAAGGAGAGACGGCAGCCTACATTCTATACTGTAACTGTCATACATGGCAAACTTCGTGCTGGACGGGTGCCACCTCGTGCCTTTAAAGGCATGCAAGTGCTTCCCGCTTCCTGTGTGGGTGTCTGCACGCCCACGGTGGCATCTCCTCACACTGCAGCGAGATTCGCCCTTGATGCTTTAAATTAGCTCTAATCTCCGCCGTTCTCCTCTTATAGCAGATTATATGCGGATGACTGGCTTCAGTGGAGGTGACAACAGGTCAGTTGTGGAGGTGTTTAAGATGCTGGAGGAAGTTGAAGCGTCGGCTGGTGGCGTCTCCAGCACCGTGGATGTCAAGGTTGCTACACACTTGTGCCTGTGGAGCCTTTCAGCGCCACTCTCAGCCTTTTCCCTCACATGCTGCCCTTAGTTTCCACTCCGGAGCTCCTCACTTTCATGCTGCACATAAATTCCAGGGGCAGCTTTCCAGACTGTTTAGTATGGAGGCTGTGGAGGCTCAATCACGTTCCTGTGACTGTTAGAGCTGCTTAGATGGACGAGGCCCCTGGTTCATACAGCATGACGGCTGTGCTGCCCTGCATCACCCGTGCCTGGACCGCCCCTGCTTCCACAGCCTCCATAAATTATCTGCACACACCTAAATCTCTCTGCAATTTTCCATCTCAATGGTTGCAACCAGTGAAGTTTCTTGCATTCATGAGAGGGGACCAGACTAAAATGATGTACTGGAATTGTCTGGAAGTAGTTCCTAAAAACTAGAAATCTGCTTATTGGTGCAGAACTCATTGTTTAATGGTGGTGTTAAACATCAATGCTCTTATTTTTTTCTGTGATATATGCAAGGAAGTGATTTTCAGCCATGATTAAAGTAGCCTTCATATCTGTTAGAAATCCAGCCACTGTGTATATACTCAAAATATCACAGTTTTTGGCTAAACTAAGACATGCAGTAGATCTTAAGATGTTTTCATTTGTTGGTTCAGCATGATTTAAGTGGTAGAACAGAATGCATCTGCCTTTTCAGTACATCCTCTAGGAGATCTCAACTTGTGTTCCTTGCATCTTCACTACTGAGGTTCATAGGAATCTTAACAGTCTGTGTTCGCAGCTTGGAAATGAAATGGATGCTCACACTTAATTTCCATTTCTTTATTTAGCCAACACTTTGTCCGAAGAGATGTACAAATGAGGCAAATAGCACATCGCAAGCATTCGCCTGCCAAAGCGTCGACGAGGCATGAGTGCAGCTAGGCTGAGCTTCTAATGAATGGCCAGTTACATGTGGTACTTTCTTCCAGTCAGCCACTGTCACTGTACGATAATTACTCTACTGGCTGCAGGCATCTTCGTGTCATAGTCTTTGACCCCATTAGTCAATACTAATAAAGGATTAATTAGAGTTCAGCTGTTTGAATACTCTGGTGCTGGGGGGGGGGGTGATATGGGTCAACCCTGTCCAGTGTAAATATTTGGCCTTCACCATCAGAGTGAGGCTGGTTCCAGAGGCATTCTATGCCATCATGTGAAGGTCCTGCTCTGTCAATGTGGAGTGGCTTATAGAACCATGTCTTATTCTCTGGGGCTCCACCAGACCACAGTCAAAGCCATGTCATCCCAATGGGGAGAGTCTGGAAAAAATGGTGAATATTACGGCAAGATACAAATTCCTCTAGGATGTCACAAAGACCCTAGAATAACATGGAACGGTCTTCATGCCCCCTTACCCACGTCCAAAGTCAGTGTCCATGATTCAGTCACGAAGTAGGCAGGAAGATCTATGTACTTCTCATGCTTCACAGCAGCACCATGGAAACCAGAGACAAGCATAAAATCAAGAGGATAAAATACTGCCTTCAAGCTTGCCACGGCATGGTTCTCAGGAGTTCTGGGAGGATGCAGTGTAGATGAATCAAGACACCGGCCATTAAAATCAGATTACAAAAAAAATCGCTGCATTGCAGTGGTAGTAGCCAGTGGTAGTGGTGTCATGGTTTGTGGCCATTTTGTGCATCAGAGCCTAGCTAACATGCGCTGGTAGAGGGAATCGTGTGTCGTTCTCTGATCGAGAGAATAGTCAAGCCATCTGTCCATCAGCTGATGCAAAACTCGTTCATGTCAACAGCAAATACTAATAATGTAATTCCAGCTGCTGGAAACAGTAATTAGTTAAGACTACCTGGAAAAGTACAGAGTCTTCTTTGTAACCCCATCTTGGCCATGGACTGTATATCTTGGGATCTTGAGATGACTCCTCTCTCCTCCAATCAAAAACACGCTTCCCTGCTCAGGATCCTGACTGTAGCGCTGTGTATGCTCTGTCAGCCAGCAGTGGGCCTCAACATCACTGCTATATCCCTGGGGCCAAACTGTCCCCACCGCACCCAGTAGGCAGCCCTCGGTTCTCCAAGACACCAACTTCTCACAACACATCCTTGTAGTAAACTGCAGTCCAGGTCAGTGGGACAAAAATAGTTCTGAGAATCCCCTAGGTCTGAGCTGCTCAGAAAGAGCTATCCAACCAGATCTGGTTAAATCCAGTTAAATCCCACTTATTCACACAAAACATGAAAAGGAAGCTAGCAGCCACTGCCTCCCCTGGACGCAACAAAAAGCTTGATAAATCCCATTTTACAGGGTCTGCAGTTTATTTCCAAAAAACAGGTGTACACAAAGACCAGAACACAGTGAGATTAACGAAATCAGCATTGCTGACCAATTCTCAGACTCGTGATTAATAATCTGTGATGAGGAAACACTAAACATCGAATAGCCCATAATAACTATGAAGTAATTAACTGCCAATATTTAATTAATGAATATAATTAATATGGGTGTGCTGATGTGGTTCGGTGAATTCCTGGGTTCATGTGAGGTATCGAAGCAGCAGGATAGTATGGTTGTCGTTTGGGGGCGGGGTTATAACCCCTTCAGGAGGTGCACTTGGTCCCATAAAGGCTGAGCCCGCACACATGTGCTGTGTCCTCCGTAGTCTCACCGCGTTGACTCCTCCTCTCCTGTTCTGCGTCTGTGGCATTGTTGCAGAGTGCCATGCTAGTGTTTGCTGTGTACAGTATACCTCTGCTAACCTGCCAGCCATTCACACCACTCTGTTACGCTGGCCTGAGAGTCCTGCACACACTCTCATACTGTGAGCATTTAGTGAAACTGTAACATCGTAGATTGATGCATTCCATTTTCCTCCTGTAGTACATGAGGTCCGTTTTACTTATTTATTTGCAGTTAGTGTCTGCAGTAATGTAAACATATTAGGGCTGACCTTGAATGACTTTGTGCTACTCTTTACAGTCCCGGGTGGTGGTACTAGTCAATTAACATGAATGGGTCTCTCTGCAGGTATCTCTGCTGGATCTCTTTACATAGAAATGGGCCAGTTCCCACGTGATCACTAACCAGCAGGAGAGGCGGTTAGTGTAACCAGGACCTAAAAACCAAGCAATTTTAATACTGTAAGTTCTCCTAGGAAATGAGACTGTCCACTCTGGTTCTTTGATGGAGCGGGCTGCTTAACCCTTAGGGCCGTCTGGAGTGCTCTTCCTACGTATTGCCATCACTCAGAATCATTGCTGATAGCCTGTTACTGTAATACTGCCTTGTTTGTTTTCCCTCTTGTCTATTTAGAGACATTACGTGCAGTTATGTCTGACTGTCTGCAGACAGAATTCAGTGAGGCCGCCAGAGCATCATATCTGTTCCTTATCATGATGGTGGCACAAAGTGTTCAGCGAGAGGTAACGGCGGGGTCAGCGAAAGTTCATTCCCAGACGAGACTTCGGCACAGCATTCGAACAGTTAAAAGCTTGCCTTCCAAACTGGTACTTGGAAACAGTAACTTATTTTTCACACCTCAAGTGACGATGATTCAGCTTCACTCCCACATCTTCCAAGCTCTCTTTCGTGATTATGCTCTTCCAGAGTTCCGAGAGGCTCTGTATCTCTCTTGAGGAGGCCAATTGAGTTTTACAGTGAAACAGAGCCTGCTGTCTCTGCATGGCATTTGTCAAAGGCAGCAGTGTATGAGCTGTGTCATTGAGCCATTTAAATAAAAGTTTTGAGCACAGCTGGGTCTTAAACTTTACATGCACTGTATGGGAACCGAGGACTGTCTGGCCATAGTCAATTATTTCTGTGCTACAAACATAATTGAATTGTGCCAGAGTTAATTCCGAGTGGAATATTCTAATAATTAATAATGTCATATTGTAGGCATTAAGCCTTCCCTCTGCAGGTTAACACGCCACTGGCCCACTGCACACCACGCCAGCCTGTATGTGTGCTATGTTCTTCGACTTTGATAAAGAACGTGGCTCTTGAGATCAGAGAGGATTTAAAGTATTAGTAACCTTTCTGTAGAGGTTTCCTCTGACAGCATGATAGGCAACGCGTGTATTTGGACTGTTTTGGAAAGTGAGGACATGCCCACTTGGTGTTATCCTCGTAGTGGGTGTTGTGGGAAGGTGATAAGTTTCTCTCTGTGGGATGACTATGTGGGACACTTCATTTTGCTGGTCTGGCTATGGGTAAACACTGGTCTGGGGACAGTGAATTACTTTCAGATTTTTTATATTATTCTAAAAAGCGACTCCCTTGTGGCTACAAGACCTGAAGAAATAATACCTGTGTGCATGAAACTTTTAAGTTATTAATTGCTTCTCATGTATTTTGCAGTAACTTGAAAAACATCATTATGTGAAGAACAAATTGAATGAAATTTTCTCTTGCTTTTTCTGATGTCGTTTCCTGTTCTTTTTGTTGCCGGTGGTGAGTAGGTCAGCCTTGGCAGCAGTTCGTCCTGGAGGTCTGGTTGTCTACTCCACCTGTACCCTGTCCCATGCGGAGAACGGAGCCGTAGTTCAGGAAGTCCTGTCAAGCTGCTCCAACGCAGAGCTTCAGAACCTGGAGCAGCTGTCCTTGTCCCTCGGTCATCACTTCACCTTTGGCCCCAGCTCCCATTTTGGCCTCTTGGTTGTCCCAGATCATGGTCGGACTTGGGGGCCTATGTTCCTCTCTAAGCTCAAAAGACTGTATTGAAACATTTTAATATATTATTCCATATGTTGCTCATATGAGCAAACCTTTTCATATTCCTCTTAAGTACCTGGAAGTATATTAATATTAGTAGGATTGTAGGATCATGTGAGACTCAGCATGGCAAACAGTACCACATGAAGGAAGGAAAAACTGAGCAGATGGAATTATTTTTACATCTCAATTACATTTAATGCATCAATGAATACATTTTTTGCTTGCGTCTTCATATTTATGCATCAGAATAGTCAATCGCTAAGCAATATACTTTTGTCTAATATCGGGACTAGCAGCGAAACCTTCCAGCGCTCATTAACAGGATAACATTACATCGCTTTTTATTCTGTGGAAAACGAAAGATCGATCTACTCGCCAGATTATTAAGAATCATCATCATGTCGCAGGTCATATAAGTAAAAGGCTGCGTCCGATTATGATCATGATCGATCCCCCCCAACTAACAAAACGACTTATCATCCATTGCTTTGGCGTGGGGTTGTAGTCTCGTATGAAATTATGTATTGCATTTAACCAAAGAACGTTTTGTGTCCTTATTTGGCATAAAGGGTTTAGTTCTTATTGCGTGGTGTGAAAGCGACACACGAAAGTACCCAGGAGCTACAAAACTCCCAGGTCAAGGCCAGGTACTAGTAAGGCGAGACCAGCTTCCGGAACTTCGGTTTGAAAGTGCCTAAAAGTAATAGAGACAAGAAATGCTCAGAAAACCAAAGCATGTCTCTCTTCTCAGAACTCTCCTCATGTTGGTAATATGGCATAGATGAAGTGAATAGCTTTGCATGACCCTCAGATATCTACACGCCCATCTTTCAGACCTGGAACTATGTTTTGTGTAACATAGAGATCTTCAGTAACTCAGTCTTCCCTGGATCCTCATCTGATTGTTATAGATACTGAGCATTACAAGTATCACAGTGTGTTAGGCTGTATCAGCTACTTTCAAACCATTTTTATAGATTTAATAACTGTTTTAATAAAGCATGTTAAGTTGTAAATCTGATGCCCATATTGGATCTGATTGTTTAATGGACTTTAATGAACTACATCTTCTGTCTTCCTGGCTCCTTGAAGGCTGGGAGAATGGAGTTTGCCGAATCCAATTCTGGTTCCTCTAAATAGCGGTGCAGCTCATCTGTGCAGAAACCCCCTGCTTCAGCAGAGCCATCTCCATTGCAGTGCCATCAAACACGAGTGCAACTTTTTAAAACTGCAGCTATTTTCTGCCATGAGGAATGGCTGCAGTGCATGCACTTAAAATAACTGCTGACATTTAAGCTTCTCCTCTGGAACACAGAATTTCACTATAACAAAGGCTGACAAGCACGCTTGCAGCTTCTTAGACAGCCAGTTAGACAGTTTAAGGATGATCCAGGTTTTTCCTCATAGCACCCTAAATGGAACAATGTTCCGATTTAATAGCCGTGTACAAATTCATTGTACACAGTGGTTGAAGTTTGGGCTGGAAGTGACTATTGTCAAAGAAACAGAAGGTGGTGATTTTTCATCTGTAACGTTGTGGCTTATTTTGATTGTAGTCCTGCCCAGGCCGCTTATGTGTTCTGACCACATTAAAAAGTATTTTCATAATTGCTTATCTGCTTTGTTTGGTGACCCAGCCTATTATTTCAGGCAGGTTTATTCTTTAATATGCTAAGCCAACGCAGGACAGATTGTTAATAACTGCCCCTTGTTGAAGATCACTACGCTTTACTGGAGTCTTGCAAGAATCTCAATCTACTCTACTTTTAATCCACTTAAGTCATTAATTCCCTTACACCCATTCTTCTGATATTGGTCATTTAATGTGGCGATTGGGTGTTGATCTCCAGGTACGTATCCAAAAAGAAAATCGCTGAACTCTTAGCCATTAAATGATTAAGCATTGTTCTCAAATAGCAGGCTCTTAAATCCATACAGTATTATTGGATGATAAACCAGAAGGGACTGGCTGTTTACTATTTGGATGTTATAAATCTCCCTGTGTAAACAGAGGAATTGGCTGAGAAGCTGAACACGGCTACGGCTGTGGTGTCAGCATTCAACGCCTGAGCTTCCTTTAGCATTATAATTTATTTAAATCTCTGCAAACATTTGTCACCATTAAAAACAAAATAAAACAATGTTAAAAGTGTCAGCAGCACAAGGCAGCCGATTGACTCTCCACATTCACGTCATCGCGTGTTCATGGCGTGCAGATCAGCCAGTTACCTTTCTCAATGGTGCGTATCCATCATCTCGGCTTCCTTTCTCGGCAGTCCTGCGACTGCGATTCAGTGAGTCAGGACATGCAGATGGTTTTGACTTCACAAAATTGGCAGGTGTTACCTTTGACCTTAAATTAATTTAACAGAAGTTGATAACAGCAACCTCTTTATTCCATAAGTTTAGCATGCATTAAGCAGAAAATTGCTCTACCATGGACAGATTCATTCATTTTCACTGAAAAGAAATACCTGCCATTTTTACTTTTATTTCCCCTGCCGTGATCAGGACCAAGTGAGCTACATTTATGCTATTATTCAGTCTGCTGGATTCCAGGGTTACACGCCAGAGTAATGCTATCGCGATAAGATCCCTCCACACACCTGCTCTCAGCCTCATTTCCAACTGTAAATTAGGGAGAAATTAGACTTCAAAGCCCAAGGGGGGACAATGCACTGTCAATCAATACCCTGTTAACCCAGATACCCCAATGGGCACTAATCCCTCTGACAGTGACTTTTCAAGCCTCCCATCAGTACCTCAAAAAATGCCAATTAACAATGGCAACTAAATTTATATGGTGAGCTATTAGAGAGTGTAAAATATTATAACAAATGGCATAAAAATATTTAAATTTTAGGTATTGGAGTAATGAGATCAAAGCAGCTTCCCATTCACATTCCTTTCACTTCCTTGGAAGTCTGTGTTTTTTATACCCGGCAAATTGATGCTTCCCGATGCTTGAACAGGTGTGCAGAACATGCCGTGTGCATTGTTTCCATAAGAAGACTCATAGTCTTTATTACTGAGCAATTTACATTCTGAGCTACACTTATAATCAGCGTGATTTTGCTGGCAACAGTATGTTGAACATATTTTGCCTAAGTAGACATTATGTGTGTGCGATGTTAAATAGACATGCTTTATCGTTTGTAAAAGGAAAGTAATGTCTGATATTAAAGGCTCCAATCTCACACACACATTTTAAGCATGTTTCCGTATTGGAGGTACAGTGTATTTAGAAAAGATTCAGTCCTTCACTTTTTTTCAAATTTTACATTGCTGCCTTCTGCTATAATCATTTAAATTCACTTTTCCATAATCAATCTATACTCAGCATGCAGTTATGCGCCTTCCCAAATCATGTCCAATCAATTGGAATCCAAAGAAAGTGTAGAGACATTTCGAAGGTGATCAATAGAGATGGGTCAAAGTGTCGCAGCAAGGGGTTTGAATACTTATGTCAATGTAATGTAAATTTTTTGTATTAAATTAATTTTGCAAAAAATTCTACAATCCTGTTTCTGCTTTGTCATTATGGAGTGTTGCATGTAGATTTAAGGAAAAAATTTATTTAAGTAATTCTAGCACAAGACTGCGGCATAAAATGTAAAAAGAAAGTGATGGAGGCTGAGTACTTTCTGAATGCACAGTAAATGGAAGCTATTTATGCCTCTGAGGAGTCAAAAATAAGAAGAAACTGTGTGGCTAAATGTCTAATCGTGGGCAGGTGAGAGAACCAGGAGTGAGTAATAGTGTTCAGTCTGGTCTTATTCCAGGGGAAGTTTCCTGGCAATGAGCATTACTTTGTCTTCTGTTGGGGACTCTGCAGAGCTATGAGGTGTGAAATGCTGACCTGTAAATAGCTATTAGCCGGCTAAATGAGCTAATTCTTGCAAGAGGCTGATATACAGATACCGTGAGGACACCTGTCGTGTTGATGTTCTCAGCCCATCTGCAGTCAGACAGCCTCCTGACTGATATCCACTCTGGTGCCTCAGCAGCACCCCCTGACTCTAGCACCACCTCTTCCCATTAACTCTCCTAATTAAAATCATCGTGCTCCGCATCCTGAAGCAGCTGCTGCCAGTATGAGCTTGTGTGTGACCCACTTCCTTTTCAAGGCAAAATCCTCTGGTCATCACTGTGCTTGCATAGGGATTCTCACCTGCTCAGCCTTCACCTTTGTCTTCCTTCTTGTCATTTGATGGAATAGCGTAGGCAAGGACTGAAACTCGAAAACAGTTAAGATTCTGCTCCTTCATATGTACTCTCTAAGAAAATTGTCATTATTGGTCTTCACTGAGTGTGGATCCCTGTCTCAGAATACGAAATGTATACCGCTAGCAAACATTATGTACCTAAAGGTGATGTCCTCCATCAAGGTGGTCTATAAGCTGTTTCCTCCTTAGCAGAAGTATGACCCGCTCATCCACTGTTGCTTTGATAAACGAACCTTCAAAAAAAAAAAAAAAATACAGGCCATAACCTAAAGCAAAATGTTTCCTAGGAAATATATGGAACTCAGTAGTTGTGGCTAATGTCAGGCGTGCAATGGGCAACGACTTCTCTTTCATCCAACACCGGAAAAGCCGCACTTTAGGTGTGGAGATTAGTGCCGAAACACCTTTTTCATTTCACTGCCCTGTCTCCTGGGTTTCTTTTCTGACTCCAAGGCCTCTGCACACTTTAATGCCTCAAACTCAGTGTGTGGCTCTTCTTCTGGAAAGTGGATGTCCACGATGATATGCAACAGCAGCTGGAAACAGGGTATGGACAGAGTACTGAAATGGTCAGTGCGTAAAGAATGCCTGTGGTTTTTACACAGTGTAGCAGTCAATTTGTTTCCAACTGAAACAAACTGCAACATTAGTTGGTACCTTTCTGACAACTTTGTTCATGTTTTTAAATACAACTGTTTGTTTTTGCTTATTGTACACTCAACGCTCAATGTTAGTCTTAAACAGAGCCCGGAAATCAGTCACATGTTGTAAGGATTTTCACTGAAAGGCATTTAAGACAATGACATGGACAAAGCCTATTGTCTCAAAGTAAATGATAATGATCCTGAAATTTAAACCAAGTGTTTATAGACTAGAAAGCCCAGTTTTTTAGGATTGAAAAGTTAAATTAGTTTAGGATTTTAAGTAAAACAGCAAGTTAACTTAGAATGTAAATTCATTATGAACAGTTTTCCTTGTAAAAGAATGTAGTATTGTTGTGGAAAAGATTTAAGCACAGAATAACACATTTTCTTTATTTTGTTTATGCTCACATAAAATCAAGTATTCAAATGGAGACTTTTTAGCTCTAAAGATTAAAACCTTCTCATTTAGAAAATTCTGCAAATTCTCAACACAATATGAGGATTACATTAATATGTACAAAAACCTATAGTACCAACAACAGAAATGAATAAAAAGTTAACATAAATAATATTAATATTTTTTAGAGAGTCGGTGTCACAATGCATACTTGAGGTTTTATTTTTGTAGTATTAAATAGAACACAGATGCAGGACATCAATACCCGACCATCTGAACAGCACTGTACCACTGGGTTCTGCCTAAAGGTCCCCGATTCTTTTGGATAGGACACTAGATGAAAAAGGTAATTGAAAATTGCTACACACTTGAGATGGGCCGTTTATAGTAATATGGGGTCATTTCGTTGATCTTTCTAATTAACACATCGTTTTATTTTCATTTTACTTAATGACAGATGTTATTCTGTTGGAGTTACGCATTACAGCCAGTATATTATCTGAGGAACTCACAGTCAACTTTTCTTTTAAAAAGAGAAATTTGGTCTGAATTTACAGTTTTTCTCAGTCACTTCTCAATTTTTATTTCTCAAATCATGCTTAACATTTGCAAAACAGTAAGTGTATTTATTGAAACAATTCATACAAGCAGCACCACATGATGGATTACCTATAAATGCCTGTAACTTTCTCAAAAACCTTAGTTTATCCCTCTAAAGTAAATATTTATGCCAATGAACTTGTTGGTGCCACCAAAATGACAAGCCCTTCTGTCATTGTTCACAAAGAAGACAAGATCAAAATGCTTAGCCATGTTACCAATATAAAAGTGCACTCTGTAAGTATTTTCGAATGTAAACTGTATGACATATATCAATTTCAACAGTACAAAGTTACATATACTGTACACATAATGTGACACACAAACACACACACGCACATATGTATACATATATACAGTGTGTGTGTATATATATATATACACACTGTAAGTATGCATACATATGTCTGTGTGCTACAGTATATGTACAGAATGCAACTGTAAAGTATATCTACTGTAAACTATGAAATGCAAGTGGAATACTGTAACATGAAGCATTGCAGTAAGTAAACAATATTACAGCAGAGCGCACATTGTTGGATTGTATGTCTGTTTTCTCTGCAAAATATTTGAATTATTGAGGACCCGGTTGTTCTCCCAGCAGTCGGCTGTGCCCTTCGACCAGCCTTGGCCATTGTAAGGCCATGACTGAGGACTTGGTCCACAGGTGTGGCCCTTGTTTCCTCAGGAACGTGCCCTTGTTCTTGGCCTGTCCTACCTCTTCCTCTGTTTTGCCTCCCTACCCTTCCTCCATGCAGCCTGACTCCTCCTCTTCTTACCAGCTGTAGACCCCTTGTTGTTCTTCCATTGTTATATTGTAACACTATGTTGTGCTCTGTCACTACATGCTTGCTAAGGGAAGGTTCACACAGTTTTTCTCAATTGCTTTGGCACATTTCATGAAACATGCTAATCGTTCTCCAGACCATAAGAGTATTTCTCAAAACAATTCATACATATAGCACCACACTATGGTTTAGCTGCAAAAGCCTGAAACTTACTCAAAACAATTAACTCAAGTCTCAAAAGCAAATAATGCCACCAATGAATTAGTCAGTGCCACCAAAATGAAAAGTACAGTCAGCATCGTTTCACCATGAGAGTCAAAATGCTTAGAAATATTGTCAGTATGTGAGTGTAAGTATGCTCCTGGGCTCCACGATTCCGAATGATAGTCGGTTCCCACTTTCTCATTGTCACTGAATGATGATTTTTCATTAGCAAACTGATACTTATTCATGTTAAGTTCACTGGCAAGAGAAAGCACTCGCATGCACATGTAAGTTCTTCAGATCTCAAGACACTAAAACAGCAAACAAAAAGGTCACACAGCACTGTGTAACACAAAAACAGCAAAATGGCAACAATAATATAGCCTGCAATAATAGCAAAGTGAAAACAAATGTATGTACTGTGGGAACCAAAAACACAAAAATGCCATATCACTGCAGTTTTATGGACTATATTTTTAAATCATTTTGAAAGCTTGGTGAACTGTTTTGCATGTGGTGGCTACACACTGATCACACATATATATAGTTTTGGGTGTAAAATTATTATAGTGGGAAACTAATCTAATTTGACCTACAAGACTAAAGCAACTGAAAATTGTGCGAAATGATGACAATCATACAAAACTATTTGCATATATGCAGTAAAACATTAGGAAATTTGTGTGAAACAATGAGAAATGATGTTCTGCTGTGCAGAAGTGACATTATGGTATGGGGATTACACTTGTTGTTTTGCAAAAGTAAATTGTCATTTGAGAGATGTTCCAAAGCAATCAAGAAAAACTGTAAGATGCACCTCTGAGCTATTTTAGAGAACTGGTTAATCAGTGGTCAATCTAACGCTTCAAACATTCCCCTCTATTAATGAAAGTCAAGATTCAACTGCGAGAAATTCATCAATTTAGGATGCATTTATATTTTTAAAAAACTGTATAAAGATGTATATAGAGAATAAGCTTTACAGATTATGACAACTGGTTCAACCATTTTGTGTATAATGACTTACACAATGAACTAATACCTAGATGTTTTTGGGGGGGTAAGACTATTCAACAGAGTACAGAGTAACAGAGAGTAATGTAGGAATCAGCAAATGATTGTATATAATCATTTGCATGACTGTGCCAAAGCATTTGTAATTTCACCAAAAGAATGAGACTTTGCTTTTATGATGTGCACAAGTGACTCAATGATGTGGAGATTGTACAAGTATTTATGAGAATTTCATTTCTTATCTGACAAACGTACCAAAGCAGCTGAGAAAAACTGTAATAAAGGAAAACTAGATGCTTAGAATCTGTGCTTCATCACTGTGTGACAGAACTATTGTTGAACATTTGTATCTTCAATAAATTATAGTACACTCAGTGACAAAAAATGCTAAGCACCCAAAAGTAGTACTACAGAAGTAGTAGAGTCCGATTTGGATGTAATTTGGTACACATGCAGACCAGCAATGGGTATGCAAATCATTCCATTTGCAAGGAGCTGGCACGTCTAGTCACCAGACACAGAGGATGCCTCGTAGATGCATTAGACAGCATTACCAGCACTTGATGGAGTTTGATAGGGGTCACATTGTGGGTTTGCATGAGGCCGGATAGTGATTTCGTGCAATTGCCCAGCATGTGGGGTATGCATATGTCACAGTCACCAGATGTTGGAACAAATGGGCATGTGAGGGCACCCACACACGTCAGGTTCTGGTCGCTCAAGACAGACCACACCAAGGGAGGATCGTCGTATTGTGCACCAAGAATTACAGAACCCCATAACATCTGTGCCTGCCATCTTGACACAGGTATTGGACTCTCTACACCCCATGTCATCCCGCACCATGTCTCGACAACTGGCATCAGCCAGACTACGGGTTCACCATCCTGTGCATTGGCTGCCCTTAACACCAGCGCAGAGACGGCTGCGTTTGGAGTGGTGCTGTAACCGGGAGGCATGGACTGATGATGAGTGTCATCATACCATGTTCAGCAAAGAATCTCAGTCCTGCATGACTGTTGTGTGCTTGTATTGTATGGTGCCGAGGGGAGATGACCAATCCTGCCAACAGCTGTGGCCCAACTTGCCACAGGAGAGGATACAACAGCAGTACGACTCCCTTCAGCACTGCTGACATGGGACCAGCAGTGTGCCCATGCTGCCAATGCTGTTGTCCGTTTGATCTGATATTATAATCATTGCGATACAGTCACATGGCCTTTCACCACACGCAGATTCATTTCGCTTCCACCACTCCATCTGGGTGCTTAACGTTTTTTTGTTGCTGATTGTATTAGCTATTTTGGTATTTCAACAGATGCATAAGTTATAATCTCAAAATCTCATTTGCTTTCCTACCTGCCTGCCCTTTCCCATCATGTCTCTGACTGTCCGCTAAGAGACCAATAGCAGGCTAATAGCGTCACGATAGCAGCAGTTGCCTCTACAAGGGCAGTGTGATTCAGTCACCAACTGGGCTTGCATAAGCCTTCATCTTCCCAACAATGATTGACATTTCCTCCAAAATTGCAGCCCTCCATGTCAAAATATCTCAAGTTAATCGAACACAAAAATCAGACCTTGGCGTGGCAGTTTTCAGCTTAATTTTAATGGCTTCAAATCTATTGTTCTGTCCTGAACTATTTCTTCCAAGGATGCATATGGAAGGGGTGTGTGGCTGTGATTATGTTGCATTCATGGTGATACAGTCATTACCTTCATGCTGGATAACCTACACATACAATTTCAAGTGCCCCCTAACTATACAGTCCCCATAGACTTGCTTTTTGGGTCAGAGCTGTTCTCCTATCTCAGATTGCATGAAAATGATCATCATGCTTGTTTTAGGATCCTTATGGGTGATTACACAGTGCGAAAAAAATTCACAGCCTGTTTTCTAATTACGTGGGTGGTCGAGAGTGTCTCTAACGTAATTAAATAGAGCAGATCGTTTTGAATTCCCCTTTCATTTTTAGATATATTTTAGCAAAAATACAGGCGAGGTGCTAGCAATGCCTTATTATACCTTTTAGGGTCGACAGATGCGAGTGCTGGTATGAGGCAGCGGCCCATTGGAGTATATCAGAGAGGAGGAGATCCCCATGGTCTGGCTGGGTGAAGTTTCATCAACCTTGTGTGTGTGACAGACGCATCAAGGCCCTGAGATTTTCTGAGAATATGAAATACGAAATAAAACCACAAAACCAGGCAAAGTCAATTTTAACATGTGGCCATTGCTTCGGTTACAGACTATTGTCGCATTCGGTTGGAGTCAAAGCTGGTTTGGCAAATATGTGCGGTGACTTTTAATATGAGGACCATGTGTTACTGACAGACTTGCCAATTTACACTCATGGTGTTTTTTTGCATTGACCTCTCAAATCCTAATATAAAACTATAATAATGTACCCAGATGACTAAACCAAGACCAACCACTATCTGACTATTGCAGTTTTCAACTGAATTATTTTTAAGTGTTACAGTTGGTCAGGTACCTGTGGCATATGTTATATAATGTATTCATTGCATCCACACTTGATTGAATGCCATATTTCAGCTGTGACTATGAGGTGCATGGTTTGAACTTTATTCTACAATTTTTAAGAAACAATGATTGATTAGGGTTTTGTCCCAAGCAACCACAATACTGTCCCACACATACAAACTCTCCGACACATAAAAATATTGCAAAATACTTGTAAAATACTTACTTTTACAATTACACATACATGTAATTGTAAAAACTTACAATCATTATTTAACAGATGTTTAGATGTTTTAACAGCATAATACTACCTGAATTTAATAACATGATGTTTACATAGATAGATATAGACAGACAGACAGACAGACAGACAGACAGATAGATAGATAGATAGATAGATAGATGCCTTGTACAAAGCGACATACAACAGTGAGTATTTGTCATGTCCTCCTGCACACAGAGTGCTGCTCTGGAGTTTCACTCACGCTGACCTTTCTGCTGCATGACCTGATTAAGTTTTAAAGTCCACCTGGACTCTAGCAGGGACAGCCTGGGTGCTTCCTACTTCTCGTTCGATGCTAGCCAAAGAAGGGCTGACCAAGATCTACGAGAAAGGTTGGCAGGCTAAAGAAATATAAGCTCCCATTATGGTGTCACACTCAGCCTCCATGCAGCTGGAGGCTCCGGTTTGTTAAAGCAGGTATCCCACATGTTTGTAAACCTTTGTGGTCTGGATTGCATTTTCATTTTGCTCTTTTGCTGGATTCCTCCTTTGCTAGTGTTAATGAACCTTTTCCCTGCGTACTCCCCTGTGACATTCCATCATATCAGGCACTGCTCAAAAGCTACGAAGACTTGCAGCCACATACACCATTTCGTAAGTCCCAGGCAGAAACGGGAGAAGTTGGGAAAGTAGAAACTTGGACTTTATGCTTGCGCAGATGTGCTTTGAATGGGTTGTTTTGACAGAAATACATTATGGCTTTGTTTCCCTGTTGCCAGCCCTCCCCCCCCCAACCCTATGCAGCTCGCTGTTCAGCCTAAATTGCATCAATATGGAAAAAAATTCTCCTGGCTTGTCTTTGGGTCAGAGAGCTTGATGATTCAGCAGGAACAAACAGATTTGTCTTTATGATAAATTGACACTTGCTTGTGAAAATGATGGCCGGACTGGATTGTATTTAGAGCTTTGGTCTTCCACTGGATGGTTGCTGGCCTGGCCACTGTGTTGATATCAGCCGCATGGCAGGCAGAGGTGGTGCAATCGAGGTGCCAGCGGGACGTTTTTAAAAGGGATGCTTTGGCAGCACCCGTGTCACAACCCCTCATGCTGCTTTTATGGATGTTTAGTCACAACAATTACCTTGGCACCATTGAGGAACTGTCTCACCTAAATGCCAACTTACTTAGATCTACTGCGCTAATGAAAAAGACGGGGAAGTGCCAGAAACATCACCACTCATAAACTGACAAGTGTAATTTAGAGGAATTTCCATAAATAATTGCAGGCAATTACTGTCAGCAAGTCGGCTTCATCTGACAAACGGAGCAATAAATTGGGTCCTCTTTATAGTTCCTGCATGTCATTCATTATATTTTTTCTGCATAGTAATGCACTTGTATTTTTGCCATGGTTCTATTTGCATACTGGCATGGTAGAAACAGGAATATTTGTGTTAATTTTTATAATAAGTAGTACCTTGTAAGACCCTGTGACCCTGACCAGAAAAGTCTATGAATGGATGGGTGGATGGATGGAGTTTTTTACAAGAATAGTTGTAAGCAGGTAATTTTATTACTACTAACGTGTAACTTCCATAATTTAGTTATGCCAAATAATTGAAATTTTGTATTTGTTGATATATAGTAAACGATGGTATATTTTCATCATAAAATTTCATTTATTACACTCAAAGCATACACTCCATTCCATGATTAGCATACCGGTCCTTGGTAAAAAATAAATTCCATTTAGCGCTGCTTTGATATTCAGCAATTATGGGCATGTGGAATTGAACTGTTGAAGTGAAAGTGAAATAAGACCACGTTCAGAAGCAAGCAAAGCACCGGGGAGTCCAGGATCACATTAACCTCAGAGGCTGGCATAATTAACTGCTGGTGTAAACTATTTCATGTCAGCAAGATCTTTATACTCAAGTTCTGAATGGGATGCTCGCAGTCACATGTGATGGCTAATCACCACAGGATCGCTGCTTGGTAACACATCTCTCACAGAAAAGGCACACATGAGCTGTTGCACCATCTGAGAGTGGTGTGAAGCTGTCTGTGAGTATCTGTGCTGGGTAGGTGCCACATCGTCATGGCAATCACAGGCTGTGATGGATCTTATTTATGGCAAGTCAATCACAGGTGGTTGTGGAACAATTCAAGAAGAATTTCAGCTGTAAAAATCATGTCAGTAAGTATGTTCTATCCCTTTACTTGCCGAACTTCTCACTTTCCTAACTTTCTTCCTCAGAAACAAGCACTTTCTAATCCTCTAGGGTGACGGTGTGCTATTTTAGCCTCAGAAGACCCAGTTTGTTTATGCTGAATGATCAGTGGGGAGAGGGTGGCTTCCCTATTCTCGTGGGATGTCTAAAAGACACTTTACATTGAAACAAATCCCAGAATGCACTGCTCAGAACTCTCTAGGGCTTTGCGATGGAAACCTCTCCAGGTCTACACTGCAGGCCTGGTAACTCCAGCAGCTGTTGAAGGTCTGAGTCCATTTCTTTTGTGGGTGCTCACCAGTTTATTTAAATTTTAAGGGTATCACTGTCTCTTGTAGGGCTAGTCCACTGCCCCACTACACCCCCCCCCGCCACTACAGCCAAAACTGTTAAACAGTATTTAATTTCTATACTAAATATACAGAATATAAAATCTTTTTATGTCTTATTATAATACAACACGGTTGCAAATTACAGTTTTTCTCAATTGCTTTGGAGCATCTCTCAAATGACAATTAACATTTGCAAAATAACAAGTGTAATCCCCATACCATAATTTCACTTCTGCACAGCAGAACATCATTTCTCAGTGCTTCACATAAATTTCCTAATGTTTTATTGCATATATGCAAATGATTTTGTACAATTGTGATCATTTGGCACAATTTTCAGTTGCTTTATTCTTGTTGGTCAAAATAGATTATGTAGTTTCCACTGTAATAATTTTACACCCAAAACTATATATATGTGTGATCAGTGTGTAGCCACCACATGCAAAACAGGTAAACAAACTTTCAAAATGATTTAAAAATACAGTCCATAAATTGCAGTGATATGGCATTGTTTTCATTTTGAATCCCACAATCAGTGCTGCTGTAAAGGGGGGGGGGGGGGGGGGGGTTTGTTTTCCCAGGCCCCCGGGGTGAGGGGTGTCCGAAAAATATTAACAGAAATTTGAATTGGGCTG
>JAAGVU020000095.1:1057410-1093742 GCA_011763525.2 Mormyrus iriodes | reverse complement strand
TTAAAGTTATTTCTGTGACCATTGTGAGTTTTTCTTTCATTGACTGAAGGGTACCAACAATTTTGTCCACGTGTGTAATCTATACATGTATTCGGATTTTGCATTATTTTTATTACATAAAAGATATCAAAGATTTATTAGGATTTTCTTTGCACATTTGATCATCACAAATTGCCCCCAGACATGACAGGTTCCCCTTCCAGTTTGCTGCAGTTTTACGTGAGGTCAATGAAATCACACTCATCATTCATTATACCGCAACTTGAGTACTTTTTCTTCTGTAGAGCTTCAAATCCTGCATATCTGCAGATTTATGTGACGTAATTGTATTGTAGATTATGTTGTAATGAATATGAAAATGTGCATGAGCCATATATCAAACAGCTATAAGGTGTTTGACAGAAGAGAAAGCAGGGAAAGATGGGAGTGTAAACAATGCTGATGTCAGACAGGTTCCAGGCCTAGGAGACAAGGACCCCCCCCTTCAGAGCAAGTCCATGCTTAAGGGAAATTGGTAAGGAAACCCCGCAGTCAGAGACAGATGAGTTATTGAAGCATATATGCATTCACATTCCCTAACGGAGCTGCAAAATCCTGTAAAGGAAACATCATCACTACCTCCCACGGGCACCTCAGCCAACGCGTGCCCGCGCAAGTATCACCATTGTCCTGCACGCCCGATTACATCGGGTTTGTCCATTTCATTTGGTTCGTGTCAAATTTAGTAATATTACAGTCAGAAACTGTTTTCCACAGTTCTACTCCTCTGTGAAAGCTGCCAAGACGGATTGAGAGAGATCACTCTGTCTCAGGATCCTTTACTGAGGTTGCTTTCCTGCCAATGGTCTTGCCATACCGACACGTGCATGAAAACGGAAATTAAAAACCACTACCATGGGCTCAGGAATCAAGCAATATTGCCACTTGGCACTCTCTGTTCTCTAGGAAGCACAATGAAATTCCAGGTTCATATGAAGTTATTTGACTTCACAGACTAGATGCAATACTCCATACTGCCTCAGAAAAGGATCTACTGTTTCTCTTTGAGCACTCCACAAGGCTGGATCTCATTAAAGTTATTCATGCAGCCAAATGTATTTTGCGCATTAATATTAAATATTATTTCTTTTTTTTTCGCAGCTTCTGATTGAATCATTGATTTAATTAAGATACTACTACTGCAAACAGGTAGGGAGCACAAATGTGGACTGACTGCGGGTCCCCATGGACCAGGTTGGGAAACACTGGCTTAAAATAGCTATAACTGTCACGTACGTATAATGGGGAAAAAGCCACTGTTAGAGGACATCAGTCTGTAAGAATTCCAAAACATCTCTAATTCACACTTTGATATGAATAGTATGTGAGCATCTTGTAGAACCAAGGGTTCTGCAACAGCGTCTTCCACAAAGCTGTTAGAACTCTGAACTCTTTACCAGGCCCATCATAAACCTGGCTTATCACCAGCATTAGCCACTTTATCCAGTGGACATTTTCTACATCTGTGTCATATTGCTACATATGTTGTATTTATTATTCCTACAGTTGCCACCGTGTCTGTTATATTGTGTGGGTACCCTTAGCTTCCCTGTGTGTCAGTGTATGTATATTCTCTATTTTTATTTATTAGCTATCATTCTCCTTTTCTCCTCTCCCTCATGTGTTGCACTTGTCTTGGTTACAGTCTCTGCACTTTCTGTATTTGTACTGGGGAACGTTATTTTGTGCCTCTGTTTGCTGTGGATTGCATATAGATGATATGACAATAAAGATCTACTTGATACTTTATATTTGTTACCAGTGGGTTTGTGCATTAACGTTGGACTGAGATCTAAACTTTGTGTGTTTGCCTTCACACACTCATCATTGTACCCTAGAATACGATGACCACAAAGACGGATCTAAGCGATACCAAGCTGGATCTAACTGGCGCAAAGCTGGATCTAAGCAACACCAAGACGAATCTAAGCGACACAAGCTAGATGTAAGCGACAGGCCAAATTGATTTGTGTCCATACTGTGAGCAAGTCACACACTGTCACTGACGTCAAGCCTCCTTGTCCTTCCCTGTACTAGCATCGCTTTTGACCCCTCCTGGTCTGTTTTGTTTCCCTGCTCCCGTTTTTCTTTCAGTACAGCCCTTTTGGTTCTCCCCATGCCTGCCCTCAACTCTCTTCGTTTCTGGACATGACAAGTAGTATGTACTCTGGTCATTGGTCCAAATCAGCCACAAGTTCCTTTATTTGTTGTTGTAGTGAAAGTGCCAATATATTCACATTTATTTAGTGCCTTTAAACATGGAGTACATGGTTTGGGTTGTGTATAAACCTCTTATAAATATGTAAACCTATTTTTTAGAGAATCTCAAATACATTCTTGGCATGGGTAGCAGCATACATATTGTACATGAAATATAAAATAATTTTAACCTGCTTAAAGATGGAATTTCTTTACTGAATATATATGAATACATCTGCTGACTAATTTTTACACTGCATTTTAAAAATTGTCAAATAGTAATGAACAATTCAGGCAAAGATGTCTTTTCTTAGACTTCATTACTCATATTATTAGATAAAGTATTCTCTTCCTTTCAGCACATTTCTTATATTATTCACGCTGAATAATACAATTTTGTAAAGATTAATAGCTAGTGTTATTAATGTACAGTATATTGATCAGCACATGTGTCTGTTAGACTCTTAATTTCATGAAGAAACAAACTAATATATACATGTTGTGTACAAATTGCGTTAAAATTGGATTGTGTGGAACAAAAAGTAGATTTGGACATGCTGAAAAATCAATGATATTTGACCAGGATTTTCATTTGAATGATTAAAGGAGATGTAGAGACTGGAATTACCATTTTTCTTAGTCTAAAAAAGGACACTGAACATTTTCAATTGAATTCACTACAAAATGTTATTATATATAAGTGATTTTATTTTGAGTTCTTTGCTTTTTTCAGTATAGGCTCCGGACCCCCCGCGACCCATATGGAATAGGCGGTTATAGAAAATGGATGGATGGATGGATGCTTTTTTCAGTTTGATCTGTATTGAAATACTAGTTCAATGAAATACCAGTGCTTTATTTTTACTGTGTTGATCAAATTAGAAGAAGTTATTAAATATTTATTTAGTAATCAGAAGCAGTTATATATTTTCTACATAGATCTTCAGACAAATATCTCTCCTAACTGTGAGAGAGGCCTGATTATTTTTACTCTCACTCCCAAAGTGATTTTTTCTCATTTATAATGCTGGAGGACTGTTATGGACTGGCACCCCCAGCGAGGCCCCTTGCCTCCAGCCCTCAGCTTCCTGGGCCGGGCTCCAGGTTTGCCGTAGCCTTGCACTGGATTAGTGAACATAAAAGGTGGCTGCTGCAGGTTAGCAATATTTCCATACTTGGAATAATTTGTACATGCAAACACCACTTTTCCTGGTGCCAACAAGGACAAACATTTTATTATTTAAAACCCTTCTACATAAATTTTGCTACTCTGGGTTACTAACACAGCACCATGGCTGCTCATCTATTTGCTGAATTTCAGCACAGTGGCTGCATAAACACAAGGCGCTATAACATGCTATGGGATGCTAAATGTTATGATTTTAGATCTGCAGTGGGAACTGCAAACAAACATGGATAGAACATGTAAGGTCCACACATCAAGAGCTGAGGGGCAAGATTCAAACCCACAACCCTGGAGGTGTGAGACCAGAGTGCTGCCCTCACATGGAATGTTTAGTTGGTGCAGAGAATAATGTAATAACTACTGTAATAAGTAATGTAATAACACACCAATAACATAAGTCCTCTGTTCCCAATGAAATAAAAGTTAATAATGTAATAATTTGCAAATAATATTTTTCGGCAAGAAGTTGTTGGTTCAGAAAATGTATTACATTATTGGCCAGTTATTAAGTTATAAATCCTTTATTTGTCATTGGTTCAAGTACATTAGAATGCTTCTTTTTGCGGACCCCATCTTACTCACCATAGCTTGTTGGTCACAGCTCGAGATCAGCTAACATGCAGGGTCCCTGGAGCTAGGGGTCTAGGGCCTTGCTTGAGGGCCCGTAGACATGTGATTGTTCTGCCAAGGCCAGGGCATGAACTGGTGACCTTCGGATCACGTGCGAAGAGGATTAGCCAGCTGAGCCACACACCACCCCCATTATTGACTGTTTTTGACATTAAGAATGGAAAAATTACTATGTTATTGGCAGTAATTACATTATTGGCTTCTACAGGTAGTTAGTACTGTATGTGTAGCACTAGTATGTGTGGCTCCAGCAGCTCAACAATGCTCAATCATGGGTACAAATATCAGGGTTTCACATAAGTTGTAACCCCTCTACTGTAAGTCCCTTTGGATAAAAGCTTCAGGTAAATTAGTATGTATATTAATATCTGAGTTTCCTCTGGAGGTGGCTGGGCTCAGCCTTAGAGATGAGGGTGAGGAGCTCAGACATTTGGGAGGGGCTCAAAGCAGAGCCGCTGATCCTCTGCATTGAAAGGAGTTAGTTGAGATGGTTTGGGAATCTATCTAGGATACCTCCTGGACGCCTCCCTGGGGAGGTGTTTTGGGCATGTTCCACCAGGAGGAGGCCCCGGGGCAGACCCAGGACATGCTGCAGAGATTATATCTCTCGGCTGGCCTGGGAACACCTTGGTATTCCCCCGGTGGAGCTGGAGGAGGTGGCTGGTGAGAGGGAGGTTTGGGCACCCCTGCTTAGATTGCTGCCACCGCGACCTGACCCCGAATAAGCAGAAAATGATGGATTGGATGGATGGATGGATGGATGGATGGATGGATTAGAATCTGAAATCAGCTGAAGGTTGTTGATAGCTCTGTCATCTGACAGCTCCAGCATTACCACCTGTAGAATTGACATGCCCTCCCATTATGTGTAGGCGTCCTCCTGTGTGGGTGAATGCCTGTGTGTGTTCCTTACCATGGAACGGCATCCCACCTTTGCTGCCTGCCTGGGTAAAATGACTGGAAAGCAGATGGATCAATGAATTATGAAAAACATACTCCGTAGCTTTCATCTATTGGACCAGGACACCCCTGATTTAGGAAAATGAAGACTTTTAATTTCCCCAGAAGGGCTAAGGGAAAGGCTTTATCTCACATCACACTGCAGCAAGTTTGTACACTTGTTTAATAGTTGGACAGCTAAAAGAGAAAAGGCTGGGAGCTGTTTTATGTCAGTATTAAAACAAGTGAACTGCTTGTTGGATCAGAATGTTTAATATGAAACTTGTGACATCTGTTATTTACTGCTAAGATCTGACCATGGCATTGTAGTGAAAGACAATGGCGGCCAAGTTTTTGACGACAGGCCAAGAAATTTACAGCTGCTGCTGTAATCACACCTACTGCAGAGAATGTGACTTTGAACATTACAAATTTTCTAATTTCCCCAGCATTTATAAATAGTTCTTTATTAATTGGCATTACTAATGGGTCACACTTGGTCAGTCTGATTTGGGTCCCCTGTTGGGTGATTATTGTGTGTGTGTGTGTGTGTGTGTGTAGTGTGGGGGGGGGGGGGGGGTATTAGTCCCTTGCATTTTTTCTTATTTAAAAAAAACACAAAACACTTAACATAATGGTGTCTATTCCTTCACTTACCTCCTATTGTTTCTCAAGTAAATGGTACGCAGCTATTAGCTAACATAAAGCAATGATTTCAATATATCTGTTATAGATAGTTTACATTTAATAAATTTAACTTAAATTTCAATTAATTAAAGATAGTGGTAATAAAATTAATGGGAGCATAATGACGGTTACTAGTTTTTACATGTTTTCATTTGTTGACTTAAAAATGCACTAATGCAACAATGCCTGTGAAACAACTGGAGCAGGATGTGAGATATGTCAAAAGACATGCGAGACGCAAGTTGCATCAATGCTCTTGTTGATGAGCAATATCAATGTTCCATGATGACACCACAGTTGCCTCCATTGCAGAACAGGAAATTTTGACCCTTAAATATACACAGTTGCTAAAACACAACTGAAAACTCCTTTAAAAAGTCAACTTACTTGTGTGCTAATAATTCTTGAAGAAAAGAAAGGCTTTTCAGTTCTTTAGTAGCATTTAAGTATTTGAAGCACACTGTGCTTGTTGCCTTAATGGCTGGGATTAATCAAAAATAACAAAAAACAACCAAACAACCAAAAGCCTTCATAATTACCATGTTACCTTCCAGGGACCTTCTGAAAAGCACCTTCCTAGCGTTGCATCTGGCTTTTTTTTTATTGTCTGCCTACATGGCTCTTTTGTAAGATTTCCTGCTGGTACAGGTCTGAGTTGTGTATGTCATGCATCAGGCTTAAAAGATTCTCCAGCAGCAAGACAGCAGAGACCTGGAACTCAGCCTTGATGTTCTACAGTACACCTACACGAGGATACAGAAGGTGGAAGTAGATCTGTTGTGTCCTAGAAAGCAGGTCAAGTCTGAGCTGAAGAACAGTCTTGATGCTGACTGAAGGTCCTGCTGGTTGAGTAGCTTGTGCTGGCATCATTACAGCACACTAATACCACGCATCACAGAGAATGAATCCACTAATCAAAATGTCACACGATTCATGCAAAGATTTTAATATCTATTGTTATGCCTGGTGGTGTAGAAGTATAGATCTATAGTTAAAATGTGAGAAAGAAAAAAAACAATGAAATACTTGTGTTTACTTTCCTTAAGGGACTGTATTATGCAAATATTGACAATATTTAAGTTTGAGACTTTTAATCTGTTAAATACAGATATTTGGAACCAGAGACAGTGATGAAACAGCACAATCCAGGTGTTCATTAGACAAGAAGCATTGTAGGGTTGCCCAGAAGGTCACCGATGGTCCAAGAAGGCCTTATTGTCATGGAGGATCAAAAGCTTTTTCAGACTCACTCAACAGGTCTCTGTCTTTGATCTCTCAGCTACATTTGGCACAGAGGAGTCAAAACGTCAGAAGGGTTCAATTAGTGTCCATATCTCAGTAGCGTTACTCAGTGCTGATGTGCATAAACTTTTAGTTTCCTTTAATGGCTTTCTGATAAGCTACCCAACTGCTCCTCACAAGCAAAAGAGTGTCATTCGACTATGAAAGCATTTCTTAATGCTTAAGATTTAACTGAAAGTGGAAAAATATATTTTTATAACATTTCTTCAGACAGCTGTTTCCCTGTCTACCAAAATAGGTTTGTGCTCCAGCAAGACAAATAAAAAATGGGAAAAAAATTTTTACAATCACTTTGGCAGTAGTTTCAGAAGCTCGGTGTCATTTTTCAAAACTCTAGACACAAAACTCAAAATGGTCACCACTTGCAACGCAGGTTGTCCAACATTCAAAATATTGCATTTTGCATTCATATTTTTAAAGAAACCTTGCACTTACAGAATCATGGAGACATTTCATTAGATCACGCACACACAAGATACCAAGAGTTCGATTGTTCAGTTGTTCATATAACCATTAGATATTGGGATACAGAATATGTGATACATGTTTCATTATGGTGATACGTATTGTCACCTTAAAAGGACCAGTAGAGGGAATACTACAGATGCATTGAGCAAATCAATGACGTATTACTGAAATACAACAAATCACAACATAGGTTCCCTTTAAATGAAAGCGTCAATTAACTACCAAAAACCCCAAAAAACTAGAGCACTGCAAAAAGAAAAAACGATCCAACTGCAGTGCTCTTCACCTGCCATGCAAAAAGCAAAACAACGTGTGGCACGATGGTGGTGAGTGCTAGTAATCACATTATAGGGCACTGACCCTTGTAGAATTTGGAATTTCACCCAAGGAAATATACCATAACCCAGTATCAAGTAAGCCCAACGAGGCAGTCAGGTTTGTTAAGGTTTGACAGTGGCAGGTCAGGCAAAGCAGCAGAAGCAGGGTGGTAATGGGGCCGGCCGAACAGCAGCGTTAACAACCAGCAGCTAAATCAATAGCATGTATAGGGCCCCAGCCAATGATTAAACACCACCCCGCACCTGCAGGTCCTATAATACAAAATAGACACCAATCTAATACCAGTAACTTCCTAAGCCAGGCTCACATCCCGCACCTACATGCAGCCAAACATACTAATGCTAACAAGAAAAGATGTAACATAGCAGTCGCAGACCATGCAACAACTGCATCCAACGAGGGATCCGCACAGCACGGGTCTGACAGTGGCGAAGTTGGGTAACCAGAAATGGACCAGGACCTCAGTGTCAGGTTTCCCCAAACCAGTGCTAATGATCTATATAGGGAGCCCATGCCCACATCACTTTGTTACTGTACGAGTTAAAGGGGCAGCAGCCCAAATACTCTTCCTGCCACAATCAGATTACAAGTCTCATTCATTTCCATCAACCCTGTCATGGGGATTTGGCCACAGATTTTCATCCACATCAAAATGAATGTTCAGACATCTTGAAAAGAACCTTTGGGCATGGTGAATCTGGGCCTGACACTGGTCTCCTGTGATGTCATTGCATGCCTCATCCATAGCATGGAGAAGGGTCACTTGTTGATGGGAGTGCCTATCATACACTTCCCTCTACCATATAGAGAAAAATTTCTTAATCGGTTTGAGTAAAAGAGAGTATGGGGGCAAGTACACGGTGGTGAATCACAAATGGGCCGGAAACCACGCACTCAGCATACCCAAGCGCCAAAGAAGCAGGCAAGAAGCAAGACCTTCTCATACTAGACACTCTTTTATTTACAGTCTCTAAAAGAACTAACATCAGGCCAGAAGAACAACATCCTATACAACCCATCGTGCTGGCTCCCTTAAACACCCCAACGTGTTATGGTGGGTACACCACTTCATGCTATTATTACACTAATATTAACAGACACCAGTGCTACACATGTCATCACATACCAGGAACACCTGACACACGGAACAGGGCACGTATATTAATCCTCCAGGGACTATTTACACCATATATACCTAGAATGCACTGGGAAAATGTAAATTAGCTCCCACTAATGAGAGGCAACTCACGGACCCTACAATAGATGAGCTAGCTCATCAAAGAATGCTACATGGAGCTCTGCATTGAATGAGCCAGTAAAAGGTCTGTATCCCACCACACAATCCTCTGATACACATGTTGATGTTGGCCTCACATTGTCCAGGTCTTTTAATGGCTGCCCGCAGGCTGACGAAATTCCGACCTCTACCCCTTCTCTTGGCCAGGTTGAAGCCTGCCTCATTCGCAAAAATAAGTTTATGATGTTTTTCATCAGCATCCAGGGCCATCATCCTCTAAGTAAAAAAACATGGTGGAAACAGAATCACTGATTACGAAACAATGATGGGGAATCTTTCACAAACAGCCATTGTGAAATTAATCATGCCTACATACTAAATCCTCAGCTGCTTCACTTCACAGCTGCATGTGTTATAGCTGTTTTAGGGACATTTGGTTCAACATCCATGCAATGGCTGGCAAACTTATGGCTTCCACATTGTTGAAGATGTCTTCATTGTCCAGGATGTGCTGTCTGATTTCTGTAAGGCGAATGTCATTTCTGGCCCTGACTAAGTTATCCACAGCCCACTCTTGTTCGCCAGTTAGGAGTCTGCCTCTGCCTCCACTATTTGGTTTAGTCTCAAGTCTGTAGGAAAAATGACAGGAGAAAGTTCATACTGTAGAACACATTTTCATATCCACATAGCCTACTCTGTGTTACACACTGGCATGTAGTATACAGTCATTTGACAGCTAAGAGTAATCTACAGTACTGTAATGTTCACTATAGGGCATGCTGAAGACTTTCTGGTTCTCATTGCGGAAGGTTCTGATGATTGAGGCCACAGTTGATCTTCTGAGGTTTGGCTGAATCATTCTAGCTGCCTCAGTCATTGTCATACCATGATTTATGACATGGTCTACAACCATTGCTCTGATTTCGTGGGATACTCTTTGCGCTGTTGCTGCTGCTGTCTTGGTCTGTGACCTTGTCCTCAACCACATTCCCCCACACCACTCAAACGGGGCCCATGGCTACCTCTCTGGTGAGGCCCAAGCCCTCTTCTAGAATGAGGCCCCTACCCAACTCTCAGATGTGGTGCTTGTCCCCTGACATTCTGGTGACCATCGTGTCTTCCTCGTCCTGCTTGAGCACTTGCCTGCTCCATGTTACAGTATCACTATGTTGCTGTGGTTACCACTTATTTATACTCCTACTGCCAGGTGAAATCAAACATCAGGAACGATTTGGTGTCAATGGATCTCGTTATCCTGAAACTTTCATGATGTGAACATGAGATATTGTTCATCAGTTTCCATAAAACTATGGAATGCAACAGTTACTTATTTTGAGCAATTGTATGAATAAGACGATCACTAAAATGAAATGAGCAGACAGTCAATTCAAATGCATTGTATGAACTGCATTTTGAAATAGTAATGTTTGATGTTAAGTTGTGCCATTTTGAACAGGTGATTTCACTTCAACGAACAAATGATCTTTGGTTTATGTGAGTTGTATCCATGCAATTGGATAAAGTGTTAGAGTTTTGAAAATGACATCAAGCTTTTAAAACTAGTGCAAAAGTGATTGTAAAATGCTGTAATATCATAAATGTAATGATTACACACAAATTGTATAATGCTGCCCTTTTTTTGCATAATTTCAGTTTAATTGTTATTATGCCCCCTGGGATTCTGTCATTTCTTTCCCATCAGCTTTTTTTGTGTGTTACTGGACATTCGGTCTGGGCGACATATAAAAATATTTTATCATGATATATATATATATATATATATATATTTTTTTTTTCATATCCGTGAATATTGATAATTATCACAGTGTAATTTACATCATTGTTTCTTTACTTCAAGACTCCAGTTTTGCTTAAAATTTCCTTAGAATTGTCCTTATACAGATTCAGAACATGTAAAGGACACATATTGAATGGGCTGCAAGCTGAAGTCTATTTAGTAAATAAATCATACCAGAAACCCTTTTTAGTTGTAGGGTGTAACACTAAAAAACGCCAACAGTACATTTTCTCGTTGGGGATTTTTTCTCTGACTACCTCACTGATTGTTCCAGGAAACAGGTTTGACATTGCTAGTACAGTTGCCACCTGTCCCATGGTTAAGAAAAAATGCTGTATCCCATTTTTAAGCACAAATAGACACCATAATTGCCGGGGCTTATACAGCAAAAACATACTACCACACCACTTACTTCTTTTCACCTTGTTTGACCACATTATCTCCTTTTCAAAACGATGTTTTGGCTACTCAGCTGTCACTTTCTTCACCGACACTGTAAGCTTCCTGCAAGTGAGCCTATGCAGAGGACACACCATGGCGTACGCATGTGGCCTGTGCCAATGTGAGCATTTATACTTGTGCACTGGTGTGTCTGTGTCCCTCTGCAATAAAACCGCTAAAACCCTAGCTGGCTGATCACGGGGGTTTAAGTTTCGCTAAAACACTTTTCCTGTCATGGGAACTATATTCTCATGTCCCCGGCACAAATTTGTTCATCTCGTTCTTCTACTTGCCCTCAGGAATGTGACTTTAAAGCTTTCTATTTAAGGGCGTGCTGTAAACTAACATACCATTGCTGGAAACTAAACCCAGGACTTAACATATACACCTACAGTGAACGAACGAATGAGAACTGAGAACGAGAGACTCGCTCCCACGATGACTCGAGTTAGTAAGAGGGTCAACAAGGGACTCAGATAGGCTATCTCTTGGTCATGATTGAATGAGTGACCTGAAAGAGTGACTCTCTTGTTCACCCACTCATTCAACAACTCGGTCCTCTCCTTACATATACTAACCACAGATCATATTTATAGTCAGACATATAATACAGCAGATCAGACAAACCAATGAACCTCTTAATTGAAATTTTCACAAATTTTGAGTCTCAGTGGTTATGATTAAAAGCTGAAATATTATCATATGGCAACCAATATAATAGATAGATAGATAGATAGATAGATAGATAGATAGATAGATAGATAGATAGATAGATAGATAGATAGATAGATAGATAAGGTGCAAATATGCAATTGGGATATGCATGAATCAGAGTCACAAAGTAAAGCCAATTGACATAACTTAGTCCAGTTTAGTCACCACAGGTCTGTCATGGGCGGTTGAGTTACAGAGTCTAATGGCAGTGGGAAGGAATGATTTTTTGTATTGTGCCATAATTCAACAGGGTTGAATGAGTTTGTTGCTGAAGCCTCCTCAGGAAAAGCCTGTTCCGACCCTTCTTGTAAACAGCCTCTGTGTTGGTAGACCACTCCAGTTTATTGTTCAGTTGATTTCCCAGTTACCTGTATGATGTCACAATTTCCACGTCTGTCTGGCCGATGCAGATTGGGGAGGGCTGGGACTTGTTCCTGCTGAAATCCACCACCAACTCTTTTGTCTTCGTCATGTTCAACTGTAGGTTATTCTCCCCACACTACCTCACCAAGCGGTCAGCCAGGTCCCTGTATGTGTCTCCTTGTCCAACCTACACACACCCAACTATGGTCGTGTCATTGGGGAATTTCTACAGACGTCATGAGCCTGTGCAGTACTTAACATCTGCAGTATAGGTGGTGAAAAGGAAGGGAGATAACACATTTCCCTGGGGGGGGGGCGATATTACTTATCAGACGCTCAGACACACAGCTCTGAAGTCTAACAACTGTGGCCTGCCCATAAGATAGTTGTCTATCTATGCTGTTTAATTGCTACAGTTGTTGTACATTGACTTCTGTTGTACATTTTTCTGAATGAAAGCCCTACTCTGCAATTATACCTTAGCTTTATTTATATTTGGTAGAAATGTATTATTGCATTTTGTAATTACTCACAACCCAAGTTAAAAAAAATGTTGTGTGTATTTCAGCATCTATGTGACCAAGGCAGCATCCACCTGCATGTCCTCCAGTTTAACCCTCAGCAGTCTGGGCTGGATGGTATTGAAAACACTAGAGAAGTCAAAGAACATGAAATGAACTGTGGTGTTGGGTCTGTCCAGGGGGGTATGCCTTCTGCAGCAGATATATTATTGCATCCTCTACACCCACATGGGGCTGGTATGCAAACTGCAGAGGGTCTTGTGATGAACGTACAAGTGGTCTGCGGTATGACAGGACCAGTCACTCCAAGACCTTTATTACATGAGAGGTTAGTGTTATGGGCCAGTAGGATGTCCTTTCTTGGGCACTGGAACCAGGCAGGAGGTTTTCCAAAGCACAGCGACTCTCTGGAGGTACAGACTCAGGTTGAAAGGGTGCTGAAGTACTCCACATAACTGGCTGGCACAGGCTTTCAGTACACGAGGGCTGATGCCATCCGATCCAGCAAACTTTCCTTGGTTGAGCCTCTCCATCTCTCTCCTCACCAGGGGTGCGTTTCTCAAAACCATAGTTGCTAACTATGTTAGCAGCTTCCATAGTTGGGCCCACGCAGCTGAATAGTTAGCAACTATGGTTTTGGGAAACGCACCCCTGGCTGTCTGTGATGTGTAGTCAAGACTGGTGGGTGAGGGATGTGGCAGAGTCTGTAGAAAAGTCTATGGTGGGTGTCAGAAGGGGGTTAGAGAGTGGAGGTGGCAGGGGTGGAGCAAAGTGGTGTTTGTTGTAGCAGTTGGTGATGGGCTGTGGGGGATTTGAGCATGTCCTGGAGTTTTTGCTAAGAGGAGCAGTGTGGGGGGGGGGGGGTGCTGGGTGTGATGGAGCTAGAGTCAAGCCTGTTGAAATATATTACATTGTATATGTAAGGAGTGGACCGATTTGTTGAGTGAATTGGTGAACAAGAGCATCACTCCTTCAGGTCACTCATTCAATCATGACAAAGAGGTAGCCTATCTGAGTCTCCCGTTGACGTTCTTACGCCTCTGGCCTTATTCTTCTTACATCCCTAATGCAGTACAGACTGCACCATTTGCCCTTGAATATAAAAGTATTAGGTATAACTTAATACTGAAAGACCTTTTTTGACACGTACATTTGTATTGTCTTGAAGCAGCATAAACATGCATGTCTACCCAGGTTTTTTAAACCCGTATTTTTATGCTGCCTAAACACTGTCTCATAGTTTATACCCTGACGGCGTTACATAATCTACTTCTGTGTAATTATAGCAGCTGATTCTACATAGGGTAATCGCTGCTTTCATAAATGCATGCGACACTAGAGCACTAAGAAAGGCAGATGTGACGACTTTCACATTTCCATAAAAGGTGATTTTTGCTGCTGCTCAACCATCGAGGTTGCTGAAGTTGTGAGAAGATAAGATTTTTATTCACTAGGGAAGGTAAAAAAAATTGCTAAATGTAGTGACAAAGTCGCTAAATTGACAACACCAGTGACATGTTCAGTTTCCTCAGCCAATCTTGCTGGCGCTAATTGGACATAGATGGTCCATTCTTTAAAGACTAAGATATAATTGGTTGGAATTGCGTTCATTTCTGTGATGTGATTGACTGATGTATGTCATGATGCAATGATCCTTTTTCGCCGTTTCTCATTTTCTTATTGTGTAAAATTAATATGATGACATCATTTATGTATCATTTATGCAACATATTATTGTTCAGCCCTTCTGGATGTTATGGGAAATTAATACAGTGTTTCACTAGAGCAAAACAGCTGGAATGCAGCTGAACCAGGCAGCTTTTCTTAAGCAGGAAAAGCCCCATTTATCAGTTCTGCTCAATTTTCCATCACAGTCAGGGATAGAACTAATGGCATTGACTTTAAGACAGGGACAAAATGAAGAGAGAAAGAAAAGGCAGCGGCAAATGCAAGCACTAAAGGTAAAGAACAATAATAACAGCCCATATGTTTATTTTAAGAACAGATTATTTAAGAAACATTTCTTGAATTTCGCACCATTTAAAATTCATATGCAAAGAAGGAAGGAAATACAAAAAAACATACAAAAACAACAACAACAAAACTAAACAAAGCACTCTGACAGCCTAACTTTAAATCATTCTTGAAATAAATAGTCAAAACTTCAAGAGAGTATTATAAAAACTAATAGAGACTTTGGGGAGAATTTGCAGTCAGAGGAATAAAACTGCTTTAGGGAGAATCTTTCACATGAAAGTGGGCTGCCATTTTCTTTAGCAAGACTGATGTCTCTATTTGTAATTCACTGAGTCACAGAGGGCATGCTGACAGAAATCTGTTCAATTTTCAAGCCAACCTAACATGTTTACCTCAGCAGCTATGTGGAATCTAGTCCTATTTCGAGTTCTGCTCCCCTTTTTAAAAACTTTAGTACAAGAAGTTATGGTTTGACTGTTCACACAATAAATTGATTAACGTGCCAATAGCTGGTTGCACAGTTAATAATTAGTAGAAATTCATCATGCGGTTGCTATGGGAGGAAGTGAGGGGCCCTGAGGTTTCCGAAATGTGACAGCCCGCATGAACCATTGCTCCCCTGTTTAACGATAAAGCCGTATCAGTTATTCCAGAACTAATTGACTCATTATTGACTGTCTGCCCAACTCTGTATTTCAGTGAAAGAAAGGCAAGTGTTTAATTGCTACAGTTGTTGTACATTGACTTCTGTTGTACATTTTTCTGGATGAAAGCCCTACTCTGCCAGCTTTTTACGTAACTGCAATTATACCTTAGCTTTATTTATATTTGGTAGAAATGTATTATTGCATTTTGTAATTACTCACAACCCAAGTTAAAAAAAATGTTGTATGTATTTCAGCATCTACAACAGTTCCTCTGTATTTTTTATTTAAAATACTTTCTTTTTTAAGCCAGATTTAAAATGCATATACATCTTATTCATACGTTACCCCTCAGCCTGGGTTCACCCTCCTTAACCGATCTACATGCCATGTTTGCAGTGGGAGTCCAAAAGATGGTCAACATGGAGATATTACATATATTTGCAGGTTTCCACTAAATTAAATAAGTGGTGTGATGTGGACAGACCTCCTTCATCCTGTGGCCAACAGGCTGGTATTTCCTGTCAGGTTCCCAAACACAGCAGTCAGCAAGCATGAGGGACTATCTATCTATCTATCTATCTATCTATCTATCTATCTATCTATCTGTCTATCTATCTATCTATCTATCTATCTATCTATCTATCGTTTTTCCTAGTTTTTTGGCAAGCACAACAAAGTGTTAGGTAATAATGAAGTTTGCTAGCACATACAATACAATACAAGCACAAGACAGATGTTCTGCTGTAATTATCTCCTGAACAAAGCAATGTGTTACTCCTAAAGTTTCCTCTCAGATGTTGACAACTGTTGGATTTTTGTGTGTTAAGAAATGGCTGCCTTTTCGGTTATAATTTATCACATATGAAAAAAAAAAAAATGTGTATTGAATATGTAGGTGAGGTTCTCCACTATTTGTGTATATTTATATTTTAAATGCAAACATAAAGATGCCATAAAAATACAAAGTTCACAGAAGGTGACATAAATGCAGCAATCACTTGATCAGATTTTTTTATGTAAAACATTCTGTTATAAATTCATGGTCAAACCTGTTTTCCTGTAGCGAAACAGACGAATGTTAGACAGAAAAATAGTTGTCAGTTGGAAGCACATTGACATTAGAAAATAAAAATGAACATGTTGGATTCTTAAATTAGAACAGCTACGGCTGTTTGCTGCCCGTTCTCGACATCTGCTGTGGATTGCAGTGAGAGTTTAATTACTTTGTCATGCAGCAAGTCTCAGCAGAGTCCCCACGCAGGTACGGCCATTTGAGGCATTTTATACACCCTCGAATTGTGACTCGTAAAAGGCATGTGCCGGCCGGCTGACCCGGTCTCTCCATGGCACCATTACATCAGAATCCTGGAGGGATGGGGGCACAGGAGCAGAGACATTTGAGTCCAGAGGTCATAATTAACCCAAAATCATAATGTTCCATTACCATAGATATACCCTATCAATAAAAAGCGGTGTGCAGCTCATTGTGCACATCAAACATTAATAAATTAGGCAATTTAGAAATAATTACATTTTCATTAATCAGTATAGTAGCCAAATGAGATATATAATTAAAGTTCAGACACACATCAGTTCTCTAATTAATTCCCCCATTCCCCCATAGTTCTCTCTTATTTAACCTCTTATGCCCAGTCTTTCATGTCTCTTTCTGTTTCTGCAAGTTTGCATTTCACATTTTAAATAACATAATAGTTAAGATGATTGTTAGAATTCAATTAATATTGATAATAATGAAATTCACATCTGAGAAAAAGTTTAATATTTTCGTGTAATTTTCATCATATCTGTCTCACTTGGTCAGTGTTTAGTTTGGTAACATAATAGCAAAGTAAATATCCATCCATTTTCTCTAACTGCTTATTCTATTCAGGGTAGTGGGGCATCCAGGGCCTATCCTGGAGCCTACTGGCACAAGGCAGGCAAAGTAAACATAAAAAATGTCAATGATGTCATGTATCTTTCCGGTTCCACCTTGGAGAAATCACCACAATTTACTCACCACCCTTACGACCAGTGTTCTCCAACCTGGTCCTTGGCGATCCACAGTCGGTCTATGTTTTTGCTCCCTTCCAGCTCCCTGACAGACAGTCCACATTTTTGATCTAGGGAGCAGAGAGGGAGCAAAAACATGGACTGTCTGTGGGTTCCGGAGGACTGGATTGGGAAACCATGCTCAAGAGCGCTGCAGGTGTAGGATAATACTAGACCCTTCCCACATGTGGAGTGACAGTGTTGCAGTACACTCATTGTTATTATGGGATACAGTGATCAGAAGGCTGTGAGCTCTCTTTGGGTATTAATGTGGGAGGAAGCTTCATGAAACGTATCAGTGTGTCTGGATGACCAAGACGACTCTAAACTCTCTAGCTGATCATTGAATTTAGCTTATCTTGAAACTATTTTAATGTATGTCTTGCATTACACTGTGAGATTTTAGATATCACTAAAAAAAACAACAGTAACTTAATAGCACAATATCTGATAAGCATTAGTGTACTTACAGTAGTTTGGTGGGTAAAATATATAAATAGAAAATGGATTTTGTTTTACTCCCCCAATGACCTGAGCATGGTGGAGGCCTTTCTGTACTTTATGATTCATTTTCTAGCTATGTCTTCTGGATCTCCTGGAGGACGTCTTCTTTGGTGAACAGGTCGGAACTGCAATTTAGGAATGACTGCCATGAATGTACCCTGCCTAAGTTAGGGTTAACAGGACCCAGCTAGAAACAGTCCTGGGGTGGTTTTCATTGAGAAAACCTAGTGGGAAGGTTATAAGTATGGATCAGACTTTGTTAATTGACACTAGCTTTGGGAGTGTGAAACATTACCTCTGTGGTTGGAAAGGAGCCAGATTTGATGGGAAAAATATATTAGCTAGATAGAATCAACCATATCTCCAAGCATGCTGTGGACCAAAGCTCTTGACTGGGGATTGAATCTCTCATGTTGAAAGACCTGCACGCCGTGGCTGTCCATAACAAAGATATTTGAAGAAAGAAAGAACTGCAGCTAAGGCAGTCACAGAAATGAGCGCCTATGCATGGGAGAAACAGAAAGACTGTTTGGTAGCCTCAGAGATATTTTGGCAAACATCTGGTGCCTCAGATGAGAAGGCAGGACTTTGCTCAAGCAGTGAGAAGCAAGAGGGTGACTGGGAATTAGCAGTTGATTTGAATAGTTTATTATTAGATTTGTGCTGTGCCTGAAAGGTATTGTGTGGCTCATGCTCCAGTACTGCTTACACTTGTTACTTGGTATTCACTGGGAGTTCATCCTAGCTGCACTTATACATAGTTGATTCCTTGCTAGCTGACTGCTTGTAATGTGCTATTTGCCTCACTTATTTGTTGCTCTGGACAAAAGTGACAAATAAATAAAGTCAACATAAATGTAAATGGATAATGTCAACTGAAATGTATCACAATACACTCATGTAAAGCGCCTTGGGGTGACTCTGCTATAGAAGGTGCTATATAAAAACACATTGCATTGATTTGAGTTCATATGAATTGAATTGAATTGAATTGAATTGAATAATTCCTTATCCTGGTGGATACACCCTATTATCAAACTGTCCATTGATCAGAGTCTACCACTGAAGCTGAAGTTGCAGTGGTAATCAAAACTTTCATGGGGTAGAGGAAGTTAGTCCATTATCAGCCCCAGTATGATTATAGTAAGTGTAGTGTCTGAATTCTCAACACACTGAACTTGTTCATAGCAGGTGTTGGCTTCTGGTAATGATGCAGTGTGTCTCCACTCCTGTTTGTGATTTTCACTGACTGAATATCAAAGTGCAGACAGCTGGAAGACCATCCCATATTGGGCTAGAGTTGACATCTCTGTTATTTGCAGATGATGTTCTTATTTGGCCTCAACCAACAAGGAGCTCCGGCACCTACATCTGAGGTTCAGTGCTGAGTGTGAAGCAGCAGGTATGAGAATCTGCAAGTCCAACTATGAGGCTGTGATTCTTTCATGGAATGCATTGCATTGCTCCTTTAAGGTGATGAGGGAGTGCCTGCCTTATAATGGAATTTAAATACATCAGGATTTTCTTGGCTGTGGAGAATCAGAGTGGGGCTGCATTTTTGTAGGAACTGAGGAGGTATGTAGTGGGGAAGTCATCAGAAAAGTCTCAGGGTTTACCAGTCAATCTCCATCCCTGTCCTATTCCAGCAGCTGGGACAGGTACAGCCCACTAAGTTCAAGCCCTGGGCAGACTCAGGACATGCTGGAAGGATTGTATCTCTCAGCTGGTCTGGACCCTCTGGGGATCACCCTGGACAAGCTGGAGTCTGGGCCCTTGGAAAGAGAGGTCTGATCTGACCACCACTGCATGCTGTCAACACAATCCTCACCAGAAGAAGCGTCCTGAAGATGCATGGACAGGTAGATGGTTTTTGCTTCAAACTAAACTCAACCATTGTTCCTCCCCATAAAAAAGAAACCTGTCTGGGTTTCTAAAATTAGTTAAGGCAATGGATTATGATGCATATTACTGCAAAGTGAAAGAGTCAATATCTGGAATTCTTTACTGAAGTAAACCGCCTCCTCTGATTACATGCCTTTTACCGTAACATCATGCATATCCTTTGACTTCTTATTGATATTTTATTTACTCCAGGCTGACGCTTTAAATATACATGCTACACACATAAATAATTTGATTACCAAGTGTTTGTTGACACAGAATTTCACGTTGTACTCTGGTCCACGAGGACAAATATTTAAGTAGGCCAGGCATCACGTTAGAGAAAATACCTCTGCATTCTCTACTCTGTCACTTCATATCACGCAGGAATCACAGCATATAAGCATCTTAATCTTTAGTGACCTCAAACTCACCCCCCAAGTTTTTGATACTATGACGGAGAACATGTAATCTTCAACTCGGGATAAATGACAGAGTCTGCTCCTCAAACAAGAGCTTTTAAGGTACCTGAAGGTATAAATATTAATAAGATACCATAAAAAATAACAACCCCCAGTTGAACAATCTAGCATGCAACATTCTTGCATCCTTTAAACTTGCCCTGCATCACATTAAAGATCTTCATTGACTGAGATGACGCAGTGCTTCACTCGTGGTGTGATATGAAAGTCCATCCTGCCTAATCGCAAGGGGTGGGTTTCCCTTCCTCAGCACTTCCCCCCGCTCACCGTCCTGCGGTGGCTTTTAGCAGCTGCGTCGGCACAATTCCCGGGGCTCTCGGGGTCTCAGCCACCTCTTGATTGTGTTTTGATGTTCCTGCCAGCTTACGGAAGCATTTATTATTCAGCAGCCAAAACTTACATTTGTCAGCATGCATCTCGTCGGCATTCTTTCCACTCGACGGGCTGCTGGGGCGAGGCGTGAATGGCGGCCCGAGGCTCCGCCTCGCACTCAGGGGCCACCGCAGTGGGGTCCAGAAAGCCTTCCACGTTATTTACAATGCAGCAGGCGTCAGCACGGCCACCAGAAGGTACTGGCTAGTCCAATATCTGCCTGAACTTCAGCATATGCAGGACAGCAGACAGAGCAGAACATACGACTATATAGCATGACCCACTCTATCACCCCCCCCATGGAGCTCATTATGAGTTCATGTCACGGATGTTATCCTTTTGACTTCAGCTGTCTTTTCAGGTTTATATCAGCCCTTTTCCAGCTCTCAGACGTCGCAAAAAGGGCACAACATGCAAATCCCAGGCTGTCACAACTTCCGTTCTGTCACCTGGACTTCCAGAAAGTGCTGTCACTGCCAGCTTGGGCTGGCCTCCAGTGTAATCACATTCTGCTTTCCATTGTTGGCACAAATTTTAACATTTACATTTTAATTTATTTAGCAGATGCTTTTATCCAAAGCAAAGTACTTTTGATAAAGCTTAGCATCAGACAATCCCGAGAGCAATTGGGGTTAAGGGCCTTGCTCAAGGGCCCAGGGGTGAAATCACTATGCCAACTTTATTCATCAAACTTCTGACCACATGCACTGCCCCCATGTGTGTAGTATTTAATCTTAATTTAAAAATGAATCCTTTCAGTTAGGGAGCCATATATAATATTATATGCATATATTTAAACAAACACTCTACAATGCCAAAATGATTCATGCACCTGCCCTTGCAACACAGGTGATAATATGAAGTTTGTCCAATCTCAGCTGCTATAACAGCCTTTTCACTAGATGTTGGAACAGTGCTGGTGGGATCTGCTGCTATTCAGCTACAAGAGGGTTTGAAAAGCCAAGCACTGTTGTTGTGCAATCAGGCCTGGCTTGCAGTCGGCATTTCAATTCATCCCACAGGTGTTCAGTTGGGTTCTGGTTATGGTTCTGTGGCTTTTCTCTCCCATCTCAGTAAACCATTTCTCTAGAGACCTTGCCTTGTGCACAGGGATCTGTAATCATACTGAAACAGGAAAGGACCCTCTACAACCTGTTGTCTCAAAGTAGGAAGCATATAATTGTCAAGAATGTGATTGTATGCTGTAATGTTAAGTTTTGTTTTTGCTGGAACAAGGTGAACATGAGGAACATCTGCAGTCAATTATTTCTCCTCCACCAAACATTAAAACTGAAGAGCAAATATCCAAAATTGAGTCCTGAGTTTTGAAAACATTTCTGTGGACTTTTGGAAATTTTGGTGGACTTTTGGCAATTTTACAAAACTTCCTTGTTGGATTGCCTGAGGACTCACTGAGTTTTGGTTTCCAGTATTGTAAGATATGATGAGGAAACCTCAGAGGATCTCATGATGAAGAAATCTCAGAGGGTCTCATCTAAACAACAACAAAAAATGGACTGAGTGTGTTTGCTCTTTGACTGGCATTACACATTCATGCAGGTAGGATTCTCCTGGCATCCACCAAGGCCAGAATCATTCATCTGACTTCCAGAGGGTGAAGCAAATCATTCCAGAGAATACATTTCCAAAATCTTATGCTGGTGAGCTGTACAGCACTCCAGCCAGCATTTGGCATCACACATAGTGATCTTAGTCTTGCATGTGGCTGCTTGCCCATGGAATCCAATGTCATTAAGCATCTGACAAATAGACCTTGCATGGCTGTTGCTTCCAAAAACAGTCTGGCTCTCAGTAGTGAGAATTCAAGTCGGGAACTTGTGACTTTTACACGCTACATGCTTCAGCATTTGGTGGTCCCTTTCTCTGCATAGCCTATCACTTCGTAATTGAACTGCTGATGGTTCTAGACATTTTCACTTCACAATCACTTCCCTTACTGTTGCTTGATATCTCCAACAAGGCAGAAGTTTGGCATACTGACTTTCCTGGATGAAACATCCTATGATGGTGCCACATTGAAATGGATGTTATACTTTTGATTATACAGGGTATGTATGTACATACCACGCCTAGATAACTATGCTTCCCACATTTATATTTATATATATATACACATACATACATATAGATAGATAGATAGATAGATATAGGGTAATTCATGAATAATACCATCTTTATTTATTTATTATCTTATCGGAGTGTGACGTAATAACATTTCGAGAGATGAGAAATCATCAAGGAGCCACAAACAGGCCTGGTCTGGAAAAACTCCTGAAGCAATGGATCTCTGTGAGCTCAGATCTCAGCACATCCAATAATTAATTACCTCCTGTGAACAGGGATGAAAATGTAAGAATACTTGTAGCCCAGTGTTTTCGCAGGCTTGGAATGAACTGTCAGAATTTCTTTAAAAACACCACAATAAAGACACCCATTTATATTTGACACTAACCTGCAGTTTAATCCAGTCAAAAGCATTATCACCTTTTTCTATGCTTATGATGTTAGAGTTTCAAAACAGCTGGTGACTTAGCAAATTCTGTTATGTGTCATTTGGTTAACAGGCATGATCGATGGTTATATTTCTATAACAAAATGGATATAAGCCCTGCTCCATTTGGCAGTGGAAAATAAGTGGGGGCATTTGGACAACATATATAAAATGAATTCATTTATATTCAGAGTGAACTGTTTACATAGAAATAAAAAAAATATATACAAATAAATGCCTTGAATTCTGGTGTTTCATTGTCACAGGTATATAATCAAGCATCTAGCCATGCAGTCAGGTTTACAAACATTAGTGAAAGAATGGGTCATTCTGAATTCAGTTGTGATACTGTCATAGCAATAAGTTAGTTTGGAAAATTTCTTCCCTGATAGATACTCCACAGTCAACTGTAAGTGGTCTTATTGCAAAATGGAAGCATTTAGGAACAACAGATACTCAACCATGAAGTTGCAGACCACATAAAGTAACAGCAGGGTCATCAAATTCCTAGGCGCATAGTGCTTTAAAGTTGTTAATGCTCAGTTGACTCAGTAACTGATTAGTTGCAAACTTCCTCTGGCATTAACCCCAGCACAAAAATTGTGCGCCAGGAGTTTCATGGAATGGGTTTCCATGGCTAAGCAACTGCATGCAAACCTCACATAGCCAAGTGCAATGCCCAGCATGGGATGTAAAGCACGCCACCACTGGACTCTGGAGAAACGTGTTCTGTGGAGTGAAGAATCATGCCTTTCTGTCTGACAGTCTGTTGGATGAGCCTGGGTTTGGTAGATGCCAGGACAACATTACCTGCCTGACTGCATTTTGCCAACTGTAAAGTTTGGTGGAGGAGGGATAATAATATTGGGTTGTTTTCAAGAGTTGGGCTAGGCCCCTTAGTTCCAGTGAAGGGAACTCGTAATGCTTCAGCATACAAAGACATTTTGGACAATTCCCTGCTTCTTTCTGTTCCAGCATGGCTGTGCCCCAGTGCAAAAGCAATGTCCACAAAGACATGGTTGGGTGAGTTTGGTGTGGAAGAACTTTCCTGACCCGCACAGAGCCCTGACTTCAACCCCACAGAACACCTTTGGGATGAACTAGAACAGAGACTGTGAGCCAGGCCTTCATGTTCAACATCAGTGCCTGAATCAGTGCCTGACCACACAAATGCTTATCTGGATGAATGGGCAAAAATTCCCACAGACACATTCCAAAATCTTGGGGAAAGTCTTACCAGAATACTGTCAGCTGTTATAGCTGCAATGGGGAGACCAACTCCATACTGATGCCTATGGATGTAGAATGGGATGTTCCTGTAGGTGTAATGGCCACGTGTCCCAGTACTTTTGACCATATATTGTTACAACATGTCAGTGATTTTTGATTGCTTTATCTATGGTCATGGTGCATATGAAAACATAAAGACCCTGTTGCAACAAAAGTGGAAAAATACATTTCAAGAATTGTAAATATGCACCTGAGTGTCATTTTGCATTTGTTTAAAATCAACTGATGAGATTTAAGATTGACACACAAAATGATACATCACAACTGTGCTCAGGGCTTACCCTGTTCTTTCCATCCTCTAAGAAAATATGAAATAATAGAAATTATTACAAATACTAACATAAAACATGTATGCTATGGTATGTTGATTAATTTCTAACTATGAAAGAAAATAGCTTGTTATTTCCAATACACCAAATCTGTGAGAAACCAGACACTCAGTCAGACATCTGTTTTAGTTGAGACAGTTATGAAGCATTTAAAGACTGAAATGAGAAAGATATATATGGGTGTGTGTGTGTGTGTGTGGTGTGTGTGTGTGTGTGTGTGTGTGTGTGTGTATATAGGAAAATTGATGTATAATGCCTGTAAGTGGCATATATAAATGTAACTTCTCATTTGTTTAAGAAATAAAATATTACAAAATTTAAAGAGCCGTTTAAATACCCAGAAAAATAAATACAGCATAGGACACCTTCCCTTCTAATATAAACTGTGCATGAATAAAATGCAGATAAGATGCATTTTCTTAAATCAGAGTTCAAACAGCTTGCAAATTAGACGAATGCAAAAAAGCCCTCTGTGAATTTTTATCTCATATGAAAAGACACTTTTGTCTGGGCAGTGCTGGCTTCCTTTGAGATTTCACACTTTAATTTAAGATGTGTTACACACCTAATACAAGCACCTGAAAAACTGAAGATTAAATTACCAAGCACACAATGCTCAAAATAAATTTGTGTCCCCTTGAAAATATGAAAGTGCATCCACTTTGTCATATAAACGCACACCTGAAATAATGTCTTCAATGTCTTGCTGTGTGCTGCTGGTGTTTTTCTTACAAGAGCCCTGATTTTAAATATTTCTGCTGCTGAGCTAAATTGAAAAGCACAATACATATGCAAGCTATTAATATGAGTATCCACATCATAAGCTGAGGGCAGGACTTTAGCAGAAGTCATGTTAATGAATATTAATAGCAGTGTAAGGATAGAGTCCCAGGTCAGAAGGGAACCCTGAGTACAGGATATTTGTCAGGTTGGGACTGTTATACTATTCAGAGTTAGGGCAGAGCAGAGAGGGTTCAGATTCTCTACATCCATTACAATCAGGTAGAGCTGACCTCTTTTTCCCTGAAGATGGATTAATGACTACAAGGGCCAGCAGAGAGAGGGAGAGGAGCAAAGGAATATGTGTTGGTTTTGATTCCCACTTCCCGTTACATTCAGACCTAGCTCCATTACTTTGGTGGTGTTGTGGTCTGAACCACAAATGCATATTAAAAACAGGCAAGCTGAAAAATGGAGATACGAACTGACAGTCCATATATGGAAATATCAATAAGAGGAAAATTAAAAGGACGAGTGTTAAAATATCAGGCAAGTATTGTATTAAATAAAAAAAACACCTTAGGCTGCCAGAACCACCTTGATAATATGGACTTCATATGTAAAGCCAAATGTCTAATTGTCTGGCTACCATCAACATCATCATCCAAACAAAACACAAGAATTTATTGACCGCAATCTCTGCTCACACAGTTTGAGTAATTTGTTTTTCTTACCTTTTGTGTCAATTAATTCCTGTAATTGCCTTGCACACATAACCCTAGGTGTGACACAGAAAACACTTGTCCGCCTGTCTGTGTGTTGAGGAAATTATATGGAAATTACTTGTGTTATTGCTCTGAGATTGAGTCAGTTTAACTAGGAAAAAAAAATAAAAACTGCCTCAGAGATTCTCTTCTAATTTGCTACTGTCCTGCAAGAAAGAGGCAAGCGTGCCTATGTGACAGACAGAATATTTAAACTGAGTCAATGACAAAAATGGTCAGCCTCCAGCAGAAAGCTGCATGTCTTTTATATTTGTAAACTAACATTTAATGAGATACCTCACCATTTCACCACAGCATGCTTCAAAAGATAAATCTTATTTTCTCAGTTTATTCTCTCCCCACTGTCACGTGTCACATAGTGTTACGTGACACACTCTTTGTCGGCGGTTTCACGCTTACGCCACTGGACACGTGTATGCACATACAGCTCTGACAAAGGCGACGTGCACAGCGTGAGAAATGATGTCCCCAGAGAAATGTCCTCTGCCATTTAACAGCTGGCCGGAGAGCGCTATGCAAAGCATCAAACTTTGCTTAACATATTCATTATCTATCAGTGTTTGGCTGCATTTCAGCTCTTAGAGGGGTGCCCTACCTAATATCACTAATAAATGATATTTAGTAAAATGTTATGAGTTCCACCCATCCATCAATCTTCTAACCGCCTATCCTGGTCAGGGTCACTGTGGGGCCTGGAGCTGATCCCAGGCAGCATGGGGCACACAGCTGGGGTACCAGAATGGGATACCAATAAGCATTATTACCATGTAAGTAATAGTGGAATTTTCTTTGGTTTTATCTATTTTAAATTATTAAAAAATTAAAGATTTTTAATAAAGAGACAAACATTATGACAGAGTGCAAATTGGCTGTCTTTGCCTTTAGTTTTTTGTTTGTGTAATATACAGACAATTTATCTATATTAATTGTACTTGCTTAACTATTTATTTGTCCTTGGATTATTTTCAGTGCCATAAATGCCATTTTACATTATATGGAGCTCACAATGACCAAATTACAGTGACAGACACATTAGCCCAGCAGTGAAAATAAGACACATCCCACATAGAGGACCTGAATTTGAACTTTGTGATGCAGCATTACTCATTTCTGGAGGGGTCACGAATTGGTTCATGTTGTGTCTAGTGGGTGAGATGTGTGGGTTCCTCAACCTTTCTCACTGTTCTGTAGCAACATCTAAAGTCAGCTGGGTGCCTACAGGACTGCAGAAAGAATGGAGCCATAGGGGATCATATTTCCCTTCAAATCTAAGCCTGTTCAGTGAACCTTGAAGCAGACAAGGTGAGGAGAAGTGGGTGGCTGACAGTACATATAGGAGGAAGGGTAACACTGCTCTCCTGCCCTTCTCAGATGGCGTGGACATTCAGGGAGACACCTACGGTGGGAATAATTGGCCATTCCAGACTGGGTGCAAATGGGGGAAGGGAAAATAAGCAGAGAATGACACGATACAGAAGGTTAGCTTTTGTAGCTACCTCTTTGTTTGTCAGATGGTCAGACAGGGAATTGAACTGATTTGAGGGTGTGTGATGTATATCGTGACATGGCAATGGGCAGGCACGCAATAGTCATATTGTTGAAGGATGCAATGTAAGAAACATTTTAAATTAATTTTAGAATAATAAAGATTTCATCATTTAAAATGAGTAACACTTTAGGGTGCAGCTTCATAACTAAACATAACTCCAATTAAAAAATAACTAATATGTATGATAAAATGAGTTTGTCTGACACAAGACTACAGTCTTCAGTATATGTTTTATCCGCACGCACTAAATGCAGAAAATAGGCCTCAGTAACTCACGGACTCATAGTAAAAGATAAGGAATGTGCTGTTACCTATTTATTGGGAAGGGTCGCTTTGCTGATATTGGGGGCCACATCCCCACCGTCCCCCTTATTTCCAACACCCCTGGCCATAGCATTTCTCTGGATCCATACTCAGATAAAATACATCATGTCTGGGTTACACTATTAAAATTAGCCTGCAGTGTCACAAAATCAATGTCTTGCTAAGGGTTTCTTTACAACTGAATTATTTTACACCCACCAAATTCTTCCCGAAATAATACGACAGATAGTTGTACGACTGGGGGGAGATTTCCAGTCTCTGTGGGTGGGCCATCTGGCTCTTCATGTTAAATTTATATGGGCATAGGAAAGAGTAAAAAAATAACACAGCTTATAAAAGCACAGGTAGTGGAAGGCAGTTTAACGTGAAAAATAAGAAAAATCACATTCATTTGGGAGCAGGAATATTTTTAGTTTGCTCTAAAAAAGTAACTATTACAATGAAATATGTATATGAAGAAGAAGGTTTAATTTTTCAGCCATTCACATTAGTGATTCAAGCCCTGTTTAATTTTTCTTGTAGTTTCATTATTTGAAATTGTTACATAGCTTATTTTATTCTTCTCAAATATATTCATTAAATGTGTATATTATGACTATGTCCTATGATATAAGGACTTGTATTGCCTGTACTATAAATGGAAAGCTGTTTTCTCTTAATTTCACCTCCGAATGTCAAACGGAGGCAGATTGCTGATGTGAAAATGTATGCAGAGTAAATGTATGCAGCACAGTCTGAATAGTAACGGAAAAGTATTTGATTTTTTTTTTACCACATTACCGAAACTAATTTCCCTCTATCTTTTCAACATTTTTTGCATTTTATGGGTATTTTTTACGGTTTAATAATATTTGTAATTAGAAGCACATTTTGAAATTTCAAGATATAAATATAACATTATAAATAATTATAATAAATGATGATAAATTGTTATTATAAATAAACAAAATTCAAATCACTTTTTAAACATGAATTTTTATCAAACTATAAAATAAGTAATTCTACTTGGAGTGGGTTACCTTTGCAATAGATTACACGATTTGATTGTCATGACTTGGTATGACTTGATATGATATGTCATGGACAAACACAGGAACCCTTAACAGCTGTGCCTTCCACTTGTCAAGGTAACGTTGTCTACAGTGTGGGCATATAGACAAAGAAACAAAGAACAGCAACGACAAAATATGCAGTTGTACCGGTTAGAGCCATGCAGCACAGGAGCAAAAGAGCTCTTGACAAGGTTTGAGACAATGTTGCGATTCATTAAATAATCTGTTGATTTCCACTTTCACCATTAATGCCATACAAGCATAAACACTGTTAAATAAAAAGTTCAAATAGTCAGTTTTATAGTTGCGTAGACCTTTTGAAATTGTTTTCTATCTTATACCTGTCTCAATTAATTAGCCCCCATTATGAGTAATCCCTTGGTGCGCAACATGTTTGCAAAATAGGCTACAAGCACACAGACTGATGAATATCTGCAAGCGTTTAGAATCCCAGGACGGCCCTAGTCCCCTTAATGCCACGAGAGAGTGTTCTGACTGTTCACTTTATGTCCTGCTGTTTCAGCATCTGTGAGCAGTGAGGGGTTGGAGAATTGATTTCAATAACCACGTGAAACCCGAGCTATTTCGGAAAACAATCCATTACTCCCGATCGGAAGCACCTCAGCGAGGGGCCATGCGGGCCGATTCCTCACACGATTGTGTCTCGCACCTCAAATGCAGAAAGAATTTATGAGCCTTCAAGTCTTCTCTCATTGACAACCCAAGAATTATTAATATGATTCATTGTAAACAAGTTCAGCTCTGTCCAAACGATCTCAAATATCCTGCCAATTTTAATCCTCGTTCATTTGTTGAAATTTGCTTCTACATACATCTTCCCTAAAAGGAAATTATCTGGAGCAAAAAATGATGTATTTAGGCTGTCTACGACTCAATTCCCAATTTCCAGTGAGGACTGAGTGCTCATTCCTCTTCATAATAATCTGCTTCATAGCCATGCCTCTGCAATGGATGTCTGGGTGAAAGCACCCTTATGCTCCCATGTTACCTTAGTTAGGCTTCATGACCACAGCTCATGAACAAATGAATAAAAAAACATTTTTTTGTGTCCTGATTAATCCATTTCTTTTTATGGTTTTAAGTTAAAAAATTAACTCTTTCCACAATTTCAGTTTCTCCCTGATTCACCTTTAGTCATAGCACAAACCAAATTCCTGCTGTTTTCCATATGCAATACTTTCATACCCCATTGTTGAAATGAAGCTTTAAGCAGAGAAACTGAGCAAACTACAAGCACTAACTGTCTTTAGTGACCTTTCCTCATTGCAACTTCACACTGGTCTGCTGGGTGTGAATCCTGACCAATATTCTGTGTGTGTGTGTGTGTGGGTGGGGGTGGGTGTGTGTGTGTGTGTGTGTGTGTGTGTGCGTGCATGTGTGTGTCTGTGTGTGTGCGTGTGTGTATGTGTGTGAGTGTGCATGTTTCCCCCATGTTTGGTTAGGTTTCTCCTGCAGTCCATGCTTACATGCTTAGGTGAATTGGTGCCTTTAAATTGTTCTTAGTGTGCGAGTGGCATGTTGAGTGTGAGCCTTGATTTGTGCACTACAGTTCCCAGGATATGCTGCAAACTCACTGCAACCCTGGTACACATAAGTGATTGGAAGATGGATGGATAATCAATCAACTGGTATATCTGGATGTAAATTCAAAACCAGGTACCAGAATTGTATTGATGTATAAAAATTATTTTCTATTTGTATTTTCAGTGAGTTTGGTGTTCAACAATATATGATTTATTGAAATATGAATGTATTAGCAAAATAAGATTAACGAGAAAACTGAAACAAGATAATAAGCATAAGCTGAAGGATTCTGGTAGAAAGGAAATGGGGAGCCCTACTTGGGCCTCCAGCTGAAGAGAAAGGGGTGGCTCACGCACTTATGGAGTAGAGCCAAGAAAAGCTCATGGCTCAGTATATAACAATCCTACTTTAGAAAAAGGCCAAAGGGGTCACCTGACATACCTGAAGTAAACAGAATGGCATCATGGGTGTTAAATGCATAATGCCTCCTTTTGCATTTATCACTGCTTTTGCCAGTCTGAACTGAGGAAAACTCAGGACATTTCTGCCTAATCAGACTCCTTTCCATCCTGTAAAAATGGATGTGATATGAGTTTATGACATCAAATCATCTTCCAAAGAACTTGGAATCTACATTCCATTAGTATAATTAGTATTATTAAGTGCTGTCAAATTAATGTTGACTCCCGTATAGATGACATTCCTCTAGAACGTTCTGTTGTCTGGGTGGGCAAACTTCCCAGCGGCATGTTCACTGTTGGCACCTTTTTGCTGGTCATCCTGTTTCTTTTATACCTTTTTCAACTCTTTCAAGAATTACAGTTTTACCAAAGCATTCAATTATCCCGTAAACATGCTCATAAAATAGCACAAACTTTTTATTTGTTCAGAATATGGAATCCATATCATCCAAGTAGTTAAACATGAAAGTCTAAGAAATTTCAATATTTGAATATTTACTTGTGTGCATTTATATATAAGTTTAGGTTTTCCTGGGTTTATGCCAGCAGTTTTACCAAAGAAAAAAAAACCTGAGTAAATGAATCATAATCTTCTGCTCATTTTAGAAGCAATCTTCCTGTTAACTACAAGGACTGAAATTAAAGGTAGCATGACAGGCTGAGATTTATTATAACCGGTTACTGGTGTTAATTACTCTCGTGATACTTCGGAAATGATGATAGCTAAGTTGACGTCCCCCATTGTTGGATTTGGTTTCAGGCACACAAATTGTATCGCCCACTTTGAAGTCACATTCACTCCCACTCCACTGCCACGTGGCATTCTGTTATTCATCTTGGATGCAGAATGATTCCTTCTCTGGTGTTTGTTTCATCAGAACAATTAAAGTGGAACCGCGGTTTCCGGTGTGATAATTAGTTTGAAAAGTGAACCTGACCATGACAAGACAGCTTGATTACTTTAATTTACCCACATTACCTAGTCTGGGGTTGTTATCTACTTTCAAGCAAGCAGAGAAACAGACACGGAACAAATTGCAGAGGGTGAAAGGATCATTTTAACAAAAGAGCTTTTAATGGAAACTGAACTTTTAGACAGTGAAATAACGCAATAATGTCCACTCTGTTTGTGTCTTAATGTAATCAACTGCAGTTCCAATTTTGCTGCCTCTCATCTAATTTTCGCTGCCTGGGGACAGATTAGGGCAGTCACTTTGTCTCAGAACCTTCTACTTTCAGAGTTGCATTGTCATGTCTATGTAGTGCAATAAAATTCTTACTGCCTTCAGACTATCCAGTAAATAAATAAAAAGCACTGTTTTGGTAAACAAGCATTTGGGAACCATGTTAAAGTGGAGTTATGCATCTCACAAGGGACATAAACTAGCTAGGGGCAGGTCTATCCATCATCTGATCCCTAATCCTGATCAGAGGTATGGGAGGCTGGAGCCTATCCCATGCAGCACGGGGCTGGGGCCAATGGGAGATACCCACACAACACAGGGAGAACAAGCAAACCACCATATAGCGCAGGCACAGGATTCACCCTCCCCAGCTCTGGAAGTCTGCAGCAACAGGGCCACCCATTGAGCCTCAGCACCACAACAGAGAGATGCTCATGTTAAATTATGTACTATCCCCATAATATTATGCATTGTGGGAAACTTTTGTCTTTTTATGAATTTCTTAAAATAGGCCTGGCATGCATTCACATTATAGCTACATGTATCTTTAGGAATAGGGTGCATAATGTTGATGACTTCACATGTTCTTTCCATACAGTTGAAATTGTAATGTTTTATCTAGCACAATATTTTTGTGGAGCAATTTTAATACGTGTAACTCATGCAGGACTCCACCGTGTTACAGCCAACAATTGTCAATATATGGATACAGACGCATACATCCGCACACACATATATGCAGTTATGTTTTTTTAGCTCCTCCAGTGACAAAAATGCTCAAATAAATCAACCTCCATTTATTTTCTTGTTGCCTTAATGAGGTTATTGACAGCAGATAATTACTGCCAAATAGCTCAGCTTTACCTATAAGTGCAATTAAAATGAACAATTAAACTGAAATGTTTGCTGGCTTGATTAATTAATTTAAGCAACAAGGTGGAAATCAGTCAAAATCAACAGAAATTAAGTAAAAACCTTTATCCATTTCCTCCTTAGAAATTGTAATGGAAAACACATACCCTTCCAATATATACAGGTTTTGCTTTTAAAGCGTGCTTTTGTAATGTTTAGAAAGAAAGCTTTTAGCATAGGCAGAATAAAAATGAAGGCCATCTTCGGCAGTTTTTATGTATTACCGCTGATTCCTGTCCAGACTTCTTGTGTTCGCTCCTGGTAAATGCAGCAGGTCAGCTCCAATCCTGCACAGTACACCTGGGCTAGTTGAGAGCAAATCAGCTGGGTGGCAGGGATTGAAAAATAAGGTGCCTGTGTAGATAATGATTTGAAGGCACGTTGGGTAGCTGGGGCTTTGGGATTTTAGCTGTTTAGTTTTCATCACTCTTTCAATTTGTTGCCTGGAAAGAGATTTCAGTCCATTTTGTTCTCTTCAATGAAATCATCACATTTCTTTTGAAAGGTTATATATTAATAAGACTATATATAAATTTTTGGTTGGGGTATTTTTTTTATTGTTTTCTTCCCAATAATTATAGAAATGATATTAGGCTCCTTAGAAGGGGAGGGTCTACTTTGTCTGTTGAGGAAGACAGTCAGATGACTGCAGTTATTTTTGCGTATAATTTAGGTGTATTCAGTTTGTCTCAACTGGAGGCAGAGTAACAGAGTGAGTTACTGCCTGTTTTTGTTCATTTTGCAGTGGTTTATTGTCTTGTTCTGTTGGATATTTATTCATGACATTGTGGAGGTCCAGCAGAATACCATGGCTTTATCATTCTGATCTTAATGGTGCCCTTTAAATACATTTCATTAGTCAGTTTTCGGGGATTGAGCTGAAATTTGGCTGTTTGTTTCCGTTAGACCTAAGGATACACTTCTAACATGAAACAATTACTGACAGACACACCGTGAAATGGAGCCTGGTGCGAGAAATAAAAGGAATGTGTAGTCAGAAGCTCAAAATGAAATCCTTTGCCTCATGTCGGTACAGTAATGGGAGGAAAAATCGACTGACCTCCAAATTCATAGCACTTTATGTCCCGTATGTAGAACTTACAGGAATTGGCTTCAGTTTGGTACACGACAGTAACAGTATACTCAAAACAGAAAACACATACAGACATAATACAACAGTACAGACAAATACACTACACACAAATACAATACAGACAAATACAATACAGACAAATATAGGGACAAAAACAGGTACAAGAGTAATTTCCAGGCAAGGTGTTATAAAACAAATGCAAATACTACAAACCATACAGAATGTAGCTAATAATGAGCTAATAATAATTTCTTAGTAAGTTAAACTAATGCGCATTATAATACATTTATAGCTATTATAATGATAATGAGACTTATAGCTATTATAATGATAATGAGACTTATAGCTATTATAATGATAATGAGACTTATAGCTATTACGTAATACTCTTTGGCCTTCTTTCAAAAACACGTACTGAAAATATATCCTTTCTTTTAAAGCCATTTCTCATAATGTTTTGTTGCCATGTACACAACTCTGCAAAAGTCTTAGGCAGTCACAGATAAATGTTTAAAGCCATTTATCTGGCTAGTAAGTATATATTTGCTTGGAACACATGCAAATTAACAGTAGCACAATAAACAAATTCTGTTGTTACTGGTACTATGTTGGATGTCTAGATGAACACAGCTTCAGTTCCCATACCTCTACTCATCGGAACCCCAGCCATTTCATGTGTCTGATAAATTCAAATAATTAATTTAATTAGATACAACTTTTAGGGGCATTGATAAGCCAAAAAGGGTATGCTAGTGGTTGAGTTAAAAAAATACATGGGTTTATTGGATGGCTACTGAAAATACTGGGGTGTCACATCACACTTTGACTGGCATGAAATCATGCTTTGTGTTAAGTCAACCCAAAGATCATTTTAAACATAATTTTCTTTGACTGCGTATGACTTTTGCACAGTATTGTGTATTATATTATATAAAATACTAATTTTATAGTCTTTAGATCATTATCTCAACTACATAAGTTTATGTTAAAATATAATACAATGTAAATGTTTATATTACGTATATTGAACCTTTTTTATTAAAAAAATAATAAAATATTGGTATAGTAATCCAAGCGGTGAGACAGTTTATCAGACATATCAAACTGACTCAAGTTTCTGAAAATGACATTGAGGATGGCTGAGTAGATGATGTGAGATTTGAGCATTTCCTAAAGCACAAATTTGCCCTTCAGGAATTGAAGCAGAATGACTACAATTCAGCTTTATCAACATTGTCAACAGATGAGTGTCCACAGCAACAAACAAACAAGCCATCAAACAAACAATCAAACAAACAAAAAAGCAAGCAGTTAAACAGCAAAGATAGATAGATAGATAGATAGATAGATCTTAGGTTGCAGTGCTTAATGCGTGTTCATTATTAAAAATGTAATCGTTTTTGTAAATCATCCTTAATCCAGCTCAGAGTACATTCCCTCTTGTAGCATTAAGTCTATTAAGTTTATTTTAGCCGTCATGCATGTGTGATTTGACGATTCAGCTCGTCTGATATAACATTAACACTTTAAAACTGCCAAAAACCTTGTGGGGAAACATCTGGGGAAAAAACACAATAACCACTCCCAGCTTCTTAGGGATTCACGAAACATTTTTCTCTCACTGGTGCTGTGAAGCTGAGAAGGATGTAAGAGAGGAGATCATTTTTTATATGCTTAAGTTCCTCGCCTGACTGGAGGACTTACCTCTGTGTGTCTAAACATCTGTTGTTTGTTATTGCAGATGACCAGAAGCATTAATCTCCTCACCTCTGGTGAACATACCTGGTTGCCATCTAAC
>JAAGVU020000095.1:1033806-1057310 GCA_011763525.2 Mormyrus iriodes | reverse complement strand
TAACCAACACAATAAACAGACTATGAGTCCATCTGCATTGCCCACGCCTTTCATGAGATTTTAATACGCAGAGTACTAAACTTGTAACAGACAAAATATCAATTTGAAAAGGACAACTTGAAGTAAATTGCTTTTAGTCATTTTTAAAGCTTTGATGTGACATTTCATAGGTGACATTGCCATCCTCTTCATAGTAATACTTCCTTTAGTTTTAAATTAAACAAAGGTGTGGGGTGGGGGGGTTGAATCTAATTAAATGTTTTAATGAGGCACATTATGTGGCTTAAATGTTAATGAGCATTAATTGCCGGCATGCTGCTTGTCTGTGTGCTTTTCTGATGTGATCTCATCAACGTGAACCGCTGATCTGCACAGGGCTCAGGCCGGCTGGGAAAAGTAATCATACCTGCACAGACTGCTGGGAAAATGACAAACAGTCCAAGGAACAACATGCAGCATTTGGAGAAGATTGCATTTAGGTCTTTCAAAGTCGAATAGGTGGAAATTCGGGGAATTTTTCACAACATACTTTGAAATTCAATGAATCAGCAGCGCTACTGAGACACTCATCTAGATAAGAGTTTAAATGGACTGTAATTCAAAAGAATGCTGTATAAATTCATAATATTAATTTCTGGTGATATTATTGCAATCCTTCTATGAGACAGGAATATTTTTTTAAAAAATCTGTTTGTGGATTTCCCGATTCGGAGGCTGTGCCCAGTCAGCCCCCATGTTCAGCAGAGTGATTTCACCATTGGTCCCCTGAGCAAGGCCCTTAATCCCAGTTGCTCCAGGGACCATCTGACCCTATTTTCTCAATTGTACGTCATTTTGGATCTGCTCAATAAATACATTTATTAGCTAGTATCCAATATAGACATACTGTGCACACAGAAAGTTTTGGGACACAAAAAAATTGCAAATTTATTGCTTTTATAATAAAAATCATTACTTTGTTCATTTGCTTATGACTACGATGTAATTTATAGCAAAATGGCAAGAACAAAACTCAAAAAGAGTACAAAAAAATGTAACACTTAATTAAAAATAAAACGTCTGTGAGGAAGATGTGTTCAAATATTTTCAAATTTAGCAGCCCAAGACTTTCTGTAAGCACAATATATAAAAATAGATTTTAAAAATGCTAATTTGAGTTTGAAGAAATTACAAGGATGAGATAATGGCATTTTTGGGTGTTTGACTAAAAATGCAAACAGCTTCCCTATTTTTTTCTGTTCATGCCCTTGCTGCCTATCCTGATCCGGTCGCTGGAGGGGGTGGCACATGGCTGGAGTATGCCCTGGATGCCAGCTCATTGCAGGACTCGAAGTCAAACTCTATGAGAAATTTAGGAACACCTATCAGGATGACTGCATGTTTTTGGACTACAGGCGGAAACCGCAGGGGAACTTGGAGGAAAACCAAATAACCTGGGGAGAACGTGCAAACCCCACACACGCAGCCGAGGCAAGGCCCCCCCCCCCCCCCCATCTGGAGGCCACCCACCAAGCCACTGTGTCACCACGTTCTTTTTCAAAAAAAATTAAATCCATTTGGCTGAAACAACACATTTGCACATTAATATTCTGCCCCCGGGAGGCCTGTACACCCTTGAGATGCATGAAATGCAGTTTGAAAAGCAAAACATGAACAGGATACTTATTGGATACTTAATATACAGGTTACATGATGCTTCTCAGTCAGAGCACAGAGTTTGCTCCAATTACAAGGGGTTACAGCAATGTGTTTTCCAGGTCTGACCTCGTCTCTTCTCTTCAGCCTGCGTGTGCAGAAAGACAAGTGCTGCTGGGAAAACACATGGCAAGTAAGGAGCCTGATTCGCTACAACAGCATCGCTGGGTGGACATACAGTATCTGCATCACACCATCTCTGAAGATGAAGCCATTCTTAAAAGGCTTCCACATGCATACATAAAGGCACTGTGGCCTCAATCTTGCAGGACTGCGCGTTCAGTTTCTTAGCCCCAAATGAGTGTCAGTGGAATTCCCATGTTTGAGTTAATTTAATCTAAGTAGTACAGTCCGATAGCTTTGCATTACGTAAGATGGTACCTATAAATCACCCTTAGTGCGTGTCCTGTTATTTACTGATGCTCTGTGATTCCTGTGAATAACTACATGGGTTCAGCAATTCTGTTCATTATAAGTGGATATGTAAAATTGACATAAGTACAGTACCAGTCAAAAATCTAGACACACCTACACATAGACAGGTTTACTTGATTTTCTAGATGTAATAAAGACATCAAAACTATAAAATAACATATAAAGAATTGTGCACTGACCAAATAAGTATTTGTAGGGGGGGGCAGCTCTGTGGGTGGGGACTCTGAGGGATGCTGGTTCAAATCCCTTGGTCAGCAGAATGATCCCACCATTGGGCCCTTGAGTAAGGCCCTTAACCCTAATTGCTCCAGAGACTGGCTCCTCTATGCCAGTTTCATGAGGTGGCCCCCTGGGATGCTTTTCCAGCTGTCCTGATGGAGTTCCCACATATACTGAGTACTCATTGGCAGCTTTTCCGTCACACTCTGGTTAAACTCCTCCAAAATCATCTCTACGGGGTTTAGGTCAGCTGGCCAGGTCATGTAATGCGACTCTATCACTCTCCTTTGTAGGCGTGAACAAACTCTTGACTGGTACTGTATATTTTCTGAACATATATATGCTAAAAAGACACTTGTTTTCCCAATGAGTGCTTTATCAGCAGTGTGAAATAGTTAATAACTGCTTAAAAGTGAAGATATTTAACTGCACTATAAAATATCTTTTACAGAGAAGCAGTCAAGTAGTGTTACAGTTCAAGTCTAGGGGGTGAACTTGCCACTAAAAAGCACTTAGCATGACCACGTGGAGACCTAATCATGGCAATTACTGACAGCACCAAGGTCAAGGAATTCAAATGGCAAATATTGTTTAATATGGCCATCATCCCTTGCTTGAAGCTAAGCTATCTCTCAGATCCGACACAATCCACCAGTACGGTGACAAAGTTTGCCAAAAGAAAAGTCTTACATCAGCGGTTCACAGTAAATATACAGAGTACTGCAGAGGTCTGGTCTAAAAGCTGGAGGAGGTACTTTCAAAGCTTCACTAAAGCTCTTGTGTGCATGGAAATGCGTTGCTTTGAGGCCTGCTGTTTGAGGACGTCCACAGACCCTCTGGATGAATAAGGATGGGGTGGTGGAAAGTTCATGTTACACTCAAAATGTTTTTTCCCCTTCTTTAAAAAGGGAACCTGTACAAAGCAAACTCGAGCAGTCCCTTCAGACACTACTGCTAAAGTTATCTCACCCAGAAGACATCCAAAGGTAGGATTCAGACTTAAACATTTACTTTTCTTGGTGGAAAATGTGACTGAGCTTGAGGAGACTAGGCACTTTTAATGGTTTCAAATACAGGATTAAGGAGAGAAGAGCTATTGGACAGAGAGTTAGCCCACTAGACTAAACATAAGAAGAGAACAAACCTACCTGCATATACTGTACCTACATATTTCTTGTTAATCCACACATATTCAAAAAAAACAGTCACTATATGTGTTTGTAAAATTTCATCACCAGCTTAAGGTATGCAAATGTTCAAAGTGTCTAGTTTTCCTGATGTTCACAGAACATTATCTCACTGCTACAACTACTACTACTACAGCTGAGAATAATAACATAAAAACAAATCAAAGGCATGGACTATTGTTGCTGCTTTGCACCTGCAAGCTCATGGATTTGAGGCTGGGTGGTGCATGTACAGTATACACTTATTGCCCTTTTATAAAATAATAATTTTATTATAAAACAATATTTCAACATTAATTATGTTATAAGGATATATAATTATATATACACATATAATAATGTTATCGTGTTATTATTGACAGAACCCTTCTTAAAATGTGGAAATAACATTCCATTAACGTTATAGTAAGAACCTTCTCTGCCAACTTTGAGTAGACCTTTAAATAAAGTTAGCTAAAATTCTGGGAACGTTCCCTCTTAGCTAGGTCACCTCGTTAATTTAACCTCATTAGGTACTGATTAGTCAACCAAGGTGCAATAGTAGTCAAGTTCAAAAAATATATGAGGATCCTGGATGGTAACAGCAAATACTTTGGCTTGAGGAGAGGTTTTGAAATAAGAAGCTGAAATACTTTGACAGATATAAAATTGCTTCAGCTACCAGTCAATATTATTTCCGATAAAATGTAGCATACGTATGCCCTGTGATATATTGGCATCCCATCAAGTGTTTTCCCCACCTGGGGCCCTGTCCAGCCTGCAGGCTCACTACGACTCTGTATTGGATAACCAGAAAGATGGGTGGATGGAAATATAATTTGCAATATAATTAAAACTGGCAAGTTATTTATTCTATATATTCTATATATGATGCTGAAGTGAAAAAAAACATTCTAAATGAGAGAATAAAGCATACTTGCACAATATGTAGTGTAACAAAAAACAATTGTAGTGGTGGCAAAGATGCATATTTTACTGAGTTATTTTTATAATTTCTATTTGGGCCCTTAATAACTGGCTGATGCATTCACACAGTTTCTCATTGGAGGCGATTTATCCTTGGTTCCTTCAATAATGAAGCTACCTGCCATTGTAAGCCCTCTTCTGGGGGAGATTACTCTTTCTCTTAATGAATTCTGGTTGTTTCCGTGCCAGGAAAACAAATTAAAGTCAAAGTAAATGGCAGGACCATCTGGTGCCCGCTCTCTTGTAGAGCGGGATGATTTGGTGTTTATTTCAATCACCTTATTTACAATTGGAAAGTCATTCTACTGCCTACGCACCTAAGAAGATGTTCAGGCATCTGGTCAAGTCAAAGTAGGTGAGACTGTCTACTGGGTGGTTGTAGATGCATCAGGGGTTCAGGTATAACACAGAGTCTCAGAGTTTGTGGAGTTTTCAATGGTCCGATGTACCCTTAAATTGTACAACTATTACGTACCGAAAGGAACACACTTAGAGGTCGGTAAATGTTTGTTATCAAAAGGGTAAATTCCAGCATAGATGCGCATTTATGGTTATGAAGAAATGAGTGTGGATTTACATTATTAGAGAGTGCCACCATAATTTATCTCGATCATTTACATGTGTCAGGGAAGGTCCAGTAATAAGAGCAAAATTATCCTTCCAAGTCAGATTTCTTTATTACTCTTAAATAATCATACTCTAAGTAACATTGTTAAGTCACACTGTTATGTCCAGCCCTTCCCTGCTGGTGTTTTCCCGGTGTTTCCCCACAGGCGGGGCTGATTAGCAGCCACGCCTGCTGCTCGTTGATCGTTACCTCATGATTTTGCCCTTTGTTAATCAACCACAGGTGCCCTTCGTTTACTCCTCCGTGTTCCTCTGTATAAAAGCTCCCCAGTCCTGTGCTCCCTTGTCGATCATTGTAGTAGTGTGGAGTACTCACTGTCACTGTCTACCCCACTCCCATTGGAGAAATAAAGTCCCCTCACGGGATTCAGCATTCCCGTCTGCTGCTGCTTCCTTCATATCGGCATCATGCCTCGCCATCAAGCCCGCAGTCATGACACACACTGTTGATTATATTTTGCAAATCAAATATATCAAAATGCTTAGGGTTATTCTGAGAATTCAATATTTTTTTGCAGGCCATTTAAAATTTAACCATGTAATATGTAACATTACAGTACTACTCAAAAGTTTTAATACATATGCAGGAATCTAGGTTTTTCATAATGTTTTCCATTGTTTTTTTTTCTGTTACAATATAAAAACGAATTATAATCAGTACCAAAGCAGGGTTCAAGGAAACAGTAAATAGTTTCTAAATCCTGGATTCCAAAAACAGCTATGATTTGCCTTGATAACAGTTTCGCCAGCACAAGGCATTTGCTTAGCAAATTTCAGCATGAAATCACCAAGCAGTTTTCCAGTCTTTCTAGCTCTTCTGCCTCAAATTCCAGGGATGGCAGGTGCTTCTGGGTTGCTTTACAAGGTGTGGCTCTGTGGCTCAGGACTCTGTGTCCATGATTGAAAGGTCTCCAGTTCAGCTCTGGTCAGTACAGTGATTTCACTGCAGTCAGCTGAGTGATTTCACTGGGTTTGGCAGAGTGATTTCGCTAGAGGTGGCAGAGTGATTTCACTGGGATTGGCAGAGTGATTTCGCTAGAGGTGGCAGAGTGATTTCCCTGGGGTCAGCAGAGTGATTTCTTTTTGGTTTATTTAATATTTCTGCAGTTTATCATCAAGGGTGCTCTCTACCATATTTCTTAACATTTGATCAGTTTAACTAAAAACATCATGAATCATGACCTAAAGTTAAGAACAATGAAACCTGTCATTTAAAAAAGTTCTTATTGCATGGTTGCTACCAGAATTTTATTTTTATTTTTAATAAAAAATTTTTTGCCTATTTTTAATTTAAATGAACCAAACATTAAGAAATACAGATATAGCAATCAAGAAAATAAAATGAGTGTAGAGAAAAACAATTAATTGAATGACCCGAGAGATTAACCAGCAGAGTATTACCAGTGGTGGGTGACTAAACTAGGCCTTAACCATTCGAGCTGCTTGAGCAACCTCTAAACATGCTTGAAAAATCATCAAAAAAATTCTTGAAATGTTTTATTGTATAAGAAAACAAAATTAGGGGGTAAGAACTAGCATTCTCAAATTTTCAGTTTCAAGGACCATGTTGATGAGTGTGAAAGCAGAGAAATTTTCCCTAGTAACACACAGTATTTCTCCAGCATGACTCACTGCCATTTAATTAAGACAAAATGTTCAGTTTGTATATTTTTCTGTGACATTTTGTAATTCTAAGTCTGGACTAAGGTCGAAGTAAAGCAATTATGATAAGTTAATTTATTCTCAGATAATTAATTTTATCCTAAATATAAGAATATTCACTTTGATAAATCATACCAATAAATATTTAAAAGGGTGAGCAAATATATAGCCACAAAATAAAAGCTTCACACTATTTAAAATGAGGTAAACAAGAAGGCAGGCTCATTGTGAAACAAGAAAACTCATTCAGGGCCTGAGTCAATGTGCAGAATATAAGAGGAACCATTTTCAGGCTTAAAATAAGATGTAGCTCAGTCAGGCTATAAACTTAGTCTGCTCTCTGTCTCCCTGTGTCACTGTAGATTGATAGGAAGTCAAAGAAATTGGGCTATATTAAAGTGGAGATCTATTTGACACATTAAATATGTTCCAGATCGACAGTATAGCCATATGGAAATAAAAGAGACCAAAGAACTCAAAACATGCATTAGGCATACCAAAATAAATATTATAATCCACCCAACCATCCATCAATGGCAATCAGTATAGTAATAAAAAATAAAATCTCAGGTAACACTTTACTTGAGGGGGCACAGGACCTTAGTAACTCAGTTACTACTCAAGTTCAAATCATGAACAAATATAGTAACTGCATGAAATACATGAACAGTTATGATTGATTAATAATGAACAACATGGGATCAGTATGTAACTAACATTAGTTAATTAACTGGTTAATTAATGCATTAAGCATGTATTGCTACATTATTAGTGCCTCCTGGAGTAAAGTATTACCAAATCAGGCCTCTGGCATAGCTAACAAAGATAGTTCCTTCCAAAGCATTGATGTTACTTTTTTGTAAATATAATTTAAAATTTAAAGTTAATCAGATCTTGGGTTGCTAGACAGGTAAATATACTTGTCCCCACAGATTTATGCCATAAACACAAAGATTTCTATATCTTTGTTGTAGTACTGTCAAATCTTCCTTTGGTAGAAGAGATCAGAAGAAAATCAAAAATGTAATACCTTGTGAATTAAGGAAAAGCTGACAATACTCGTCCTCAAAGCATTCAGGTAGGTAAAATATAACCTTGGTGATGCCTGAAGTAATTAAACCCTCCCCCCTTAAATTAATTGACTGGTCATCAGGAGTGATACCTCAGGCCTGAAAGTTAAAGTCAATACTTTTGAACAGCCATGGTAAAGAGACTTGAAATAATTGGAAACATGTCCATCTTAATTGGTTCAACTACAAAGTGTTAATAATTTGTCAACTTAGTATGAATAAATGAGATGCTGTGGTGACCCAGTGTGCATCACTGGATGGACCTTGGACTAAGTTTCACTGTAGAGCTACTTGATTGATATGTTTCCATGGACCTGGTTTCACTGGACTGCAAGTTGTACAAAATTTTCAAACCCTTTCAGTAGCACAGTGAAACACTGAGGCGCACAATGCAACATTTATGGACTCTGTATTTCAACTATTCAAGTAAAAAAAAAAATACTGAAGGCTATACACATTTGGAATCATTTAAGTTTGTTCTGGCCAATTCACAGTCAAATACCTCATAAATATTCAAGCACCATGGAAAATTTGAATTTCAATGCATCCCATTTCTGCAGTTGTGAAGGGTATTATGAGGGCTTTATATTTCCGTTTGATACGATAAACAATTCTTTGTAGATAAATTAATGGGCAATATTAATGAATTCAGTAAAAGTTAATGAAGCAGCCATACCTTTGTGGGGAAAGTGACCGTAATAAATCAATTCTCTGCATTGTGCTGCAATGACCTTACGTGGGAGGGAAGTACCAATCTGATAGTGTGTGTTTGCATACATTCATGCATGCGTGCACGTACTCACAGTATGAGCAATTTACAGAATCTTAGTATAGTTGTGGTGTGCTAAATGTAAGACTTGCTCAAGGCGGGATGGTGAGTAGAGCCATGTAACATGGATGGGAGTAAGGAACAGGAACTTTATTTGGATGCAGAGCAGTGGCAGGTATGATAAAAGCTGCAACGAGGAGCAAAAACCGAAGCAGGACTGCTTCTTTGTCACCGCCAGGGGGCAGTGTGTGGCTCAGTGGGTTAAGATGCTGTGCCTACGATTGGAAGACGGCCGGTTCAAATACCAGGATCGGCAGTGTGATTTCACAGTTTGGCCCTTGAGCAAGGCCCTTAATCCCCACTTGCTACAGGGACTGACTGACTCTGCCTTCTCAATTGTACATCACATTGGATAAGAGCGTCTGCTCAATAAATAAAATGTAATGCAAGTTCAATAGAAATCAACCCAGGGACTGCCAAGTGCAGGTTCATGTATCTGGTCTTAGTGCAGTTTCTGGGCAGAAAAGGCAAAGCATATGAAAAAAATGAGTGTGTCCAGCTTATACAGAATTACTTGTTTTCTTATACTTTTTTAAATAATGAAATGTCATTTTTCTGTTGCAGGGCATACAGATGCAAGTGTTAGTGACTGTAAAGTCAGACAGAGTAGAAACTGCAGGCAGCAGAGCACACATTCAGCACTGCACGTGTAGGATGAGCGCCCCTGTAGCTGATTGGGTTGGGGGGTGATGAGCATGTGTAGCGGACAGGGTTGTAGCATGGTTCATGCGTGTGGGCTTCCTGTGCCCTCCATATGTTTGTCTGAGTTTCCTCTAGGCACTATGAAGACAGGTGCTTCAGGAGAATTTCTAATTGCTACTATTCTGCAAATCACTGACAGCAGGAGTCTCAGAGACGCAGAGGAGAAAATAGTCCTTTTAGACAATGTGCTCATTGCCGTCCATCTTCTGCTGCACCTCCGTGCTTCAGCATTGCTTATTCTCTGGGTGAATTAAAGGTCATTTTTAAGGGGGATTTCACTAGAGGATTCCAGTAATCAGCGAACTGTTGGGACATCAATAACATTGATAGTAAAATGAATGTGAGGAAGAAGGGAGTTACAATTAAAACTAGTGAGGCCAGGTACTGTGCAAAGATATCTTCATGATTTAAAGCTTGATTCAGTCGTTCGCAGTACACAAAGTATATGGTGCATCGTCCTACCTGGGGAGAAACCAAAAATGGCAACATTATCTGTCCTATACTGATGTCAAACACTTGAAGATTTGTTTAATCCATGATATTAAGCTGTTTGAAAATGTATACATCAAAAAAGATTCCATAAATCACAGGAGTGGTATGCATATTGCATAGATGTTATATTTAATTCTGGATTTAATCCATAAAAAAATAAAACAAATTGTCTGGACTGACGGTTATACGGATGCCATGTCATCCCTTATTCAGTGATTAGAACATTTCCTGTCCTCCTTGTAATGTGAAAAGCATGAAATAAAATGGCCTTAAAGAATACGAGTTGTGGTTCTAGAGTTGTTCAGTGTCCTTAGGGCTGTGGAAGTATTAATTCAAATGGGGTAATGATACGTCAGACCGTGACCAAGGAGAGAAAATGGAAAAACGTCTTTCACCTCCATGGAAGTGTCCTCTCCATGACCTCACAGTGGAAATTACAATAGCGACATGCCGAAGGAAAATAATTTCAATTTACCTGCAAGTGGTACCTCTACAGGCTCCTTGCTGACATGAATTAGGCAAAATCGGGGCTGAATCAGCAGTCCCTTTTTCACCACGGAAAGTCTGTTGCACTTCAAACTGCTGGAAACGTTCCAAAACTGCAGTAGATTTCTGAAGAATTCCAAATCATGCCCAGCTTCACTTTCTTATTATAAAAAACAAACTTGATCAACCTGAACTCCCTTGGTGTCTTCTATGGGTTTTATTGTTAAAATGATATTTTCTATTATAATACGATCAGAACAGTAACATGTATGTTTAACTTAAATCCAAAGTGTCATTCGGGTAAAATATAAAATCTAGTAACAAGTACATTAGCAGGCAGCTATTTCTGGAAAAAAATATTTGGCAACACATTGTGCAAATCCTCGAAAGAAGATGATTATTATATTATGACAGGCTGTGGATACTTCTGTAGCGGGTCAAAACCTATGAATGCAAGTATCTCATAAGTTCTGAAGTATTAAATATGGCACATTCTCCAGCGATATTCGCCTTTTCATAATTTAAGCTTATTAAAGTATGTTTAATATTTGCTACTTTTTAATAGCGTGGTGCTTCTCAGGAGGAGCACAGCAGTGATGTTACTGCTCCCGAATATGGAATCTTTCTATCTCTCCTAGGGTCTTGTGAGTCATTTTCTGCTCCTAACATAAGGATTGTTGCGGCAGCTCTCAACAATACAGCATCTGCTGCATGGTCTTTTCATTTCCAGGTGATGTGGAGTGATAAATTAGCATTCCTCACGCTGGAGATCACATCAATCCCACCTTCTGGGAGCAGCCGCTAAGTGGGAGCTAAACTGGGGCTTCTGCAGTAGCCTTGACCCGCGTGCTGCATTACGGCGGTGTCAGCGAATCATTAATTCGGCAATATATTAATTCGCTTTCGCTTTAGCAATCATTTTGATTGCAAGTTACTGCCAAAGGCAATGGTGGTTTGTGAGTTCCATTGTTCAGCTATCTTGCTTCATAGATTGTTTGTAGGTCCAGGACATGAGGTATCTAAGTGTCATCACAAGCATTTTGCCTCATTGATAGGAGAAGAAACTTTAAAAGAATGAGTTCTGGCTATCAGGGGCGGTTCTGGGGGGCAATGCCCCCATGACAACATGCATGCCCCCTCTGTGGCCCCCCCTAAATGCAAATGCTACTTGGGTCTCAAATAAATTTAGTATTATTATTACTATTATTATTATTTACATGTATATATGTAGGCTAAAATTTTGTGGGTTGGGAACAGGCAAAACAGAAACGTAAGCACAATTTCGTGACGGGCTCTTAATGTGAGTGCACCGAGCGGACGAGTCACTTCTGTTGGTGAAAAGCGATTTTAATGACAATAAAAAATAATCAAGCTCGTGGAAGAAAGACAGTTTAAACAAGAAATCAGAGTGAGATACATATTTGTAAAAACTGTAAAATGTGACTGCAAAGCATCGCATAAACAACATCAGCTTTCAAAACTGTCTTTTGCATCTTAATGCTGTCAGTCTTGTGTACGTAATACTTGGAGGACATTAAGGTCAGTTGCATCCCCTATAACAGAACAATTGGCCCCAGTCCGCCCCCCCCCCCCCCAGTTGAAATGGTGTAGAACTGCCACTGCTGATTATAAATCTAATGTAGGCCTAGCAGTTTCCTTTGTGATTTGATTTTCATGGTATTATACATGTAGAATCCGAAATAAATCTATTTATTTTGATATATTCCTGTTATTTGCATCACATTAAACTCACTCTTCTTCCTTAGCACGATAACCGGTTTGAAAACATCTGTTTTCTCTGTCCCTGTCTTGCGGCAGAGATTACAGAGCACTAACTATACTCAGGCATATGGCGTACTGCAGCATCCAAAACAGGAATCAGTGATGCCACCCTGACCTGCTCTTCTGTCTCCAATGCTCTGCCCCCCAGTGCTGGCTGGAGGTTCCTCAGACAGCAGGTGTGCAACTTCCAGAGATTAACTGTGAGCACTGATAAGGTGTCTGGGGCTTAACACTGCTTCGGGTGGCCACATGATGAGATGTATATAAGGCTATAATTGATGATAAGGTTATGATCTCATCTGTCCTGCTCTGTTTCTGTAGTAAGAACAGCCATTTGGAGCGTATTAAGCTCACCACACATTCACAGTTGTGAGGAAAAATATTGTTAATCCTTCGGAATTATTTGGATTTCTGCATTAATCGCTCCTAAAATTTAACTGACCGTAAATCATAATAATAAAAAATTAACACAGACATATTTCACACTTCAAAGCTTTATTGAACAAATTTTCCAAAAATCAAGGCAACTGATTGAAAATGCATGTGAACCTATAATAATAATAATAATAATAATAATAATAATAATAATAATAATATTATTATTATTATTACTTTAAACAGTAGTAGTATTTTCTTCTTATCAGACTTGTGCATCAGTTAGGAGGTATTTCAGTCGATTCCACTATCAAAAAATAGTTACAGTTTATGTATATTCCTTGAATTTCATGCTTGAAAGGTCTGCTTCAAATCATGCCACAGCATTTCACTGGGATTGAGGTCAGGACTCTGATTGGTTGTTCTGAAACATACTTTATTTAGTTTGTGCCATTTTGTTGTTGATTTACTCCTGTGTTTTTGACCCTTGTCATGTTGCATGACCCAAGTACCTTTGAGTTTTAGATCACACAGAGACATTCTTCTGCTGAAGGGGTTCTTTATACATCCTGGAATACGCTGGTCCCTCAGAGACTGTAAGTCTTAAATGTTGTGTGTGTTGTATTTGACTTATTAAGGTGATTTGAAGATGAAAATAAGATGACATTTTAGAAGAGATTCACAGATTGAGATAATTTTGTAAAACGCATCCCACTATTTCTGTCCTTCAAGGTAACCCTTTAAATGAATCATTAGAATCATTTAATGTATCAGTAGATTAAATATTAAGTATTGTAAATTGAAACTTTAACAGTGGTCAAAGCTAAGTGACATACAGATACAGTACATGCATACCTACATTACTAATATAACTGCATTTTTGTACACTGCTCTATTTCAAGTAGTAATACACTGAAAGCCAATTTGTACATCTAAAGGAGCTGCTCTGAGTTAAAACGTTCATTGACAAGTATCTCATTGGGCGCTTTTTAATTTGTAACACCCTTGCAGTAACATAAAACACCAAACATTTGTGTTTAGTATCACTTTGGGAGACAATGATTACAATTGCAAGTCAGTCAAAAACAATGACTGTATGACACTTAATAAAAAGAAAATGTCTGTGTGAGAGATATGTGAAGATATGTTAAATATTGCTCGCCAAGAAATTTTGTCATAAATCCAATAAATTTGCAACATTGTCACACAATTAAGTGTCCCAAGACATGTGAGCACAGCATATCAACAGCATTAAACAATGAAAAATTATCATTCAGACTAATTACAAATTGTTGGGAACCAAAAGATGAAACTGCAGGAAAACACAAGTTAAATTCAGTCAAAATGGTAAGAGTTTTTAAAAACTTACCAGTTTGATTTTTCAAATAACGTATAGTGAAGTCAAGAAAGTGCTGTTTTACCAAATTAATGCATGCAATTTGGATTACTTTGAGGTTCTAGCGATAACCATTTCCCAGGTGAATTAAGTTATGAATACAGTAGGCTTAAACAAGACATTAGGGAGATATATCACGCAAAAAAAGCTGATTCATTTGTGAGGAAATACATCACACTAGCTATGGAAGTATCCACGGCAACAGGCCTACTACCAATACAGTTGACAGCGAGATAATAGGGAAGTAACACGTGGACGTCAGTCTTTTTTGTATGATCAATCTACTCATTACACTATAAATTTCAAGAATTCTGGAAATTATACAATATGTGCTGTCCCTGTGCACTTGCAAATATCTGGCTCTGTATTACACTATGTCTGTACTAACAAGCAATTCATTTTTATTTATTATACTTATTACAAAACTATACAAAAAAATCTGCATCACCCTTGCACGTGCACACGCTATGAAGTTTGTCACCACATGAGAGTTTTGTTTAAATTGGCCCAAGCAAATAAAATCAACTTCATCCATCTTCTCTCTGACACAAGAAAACACAATAAATTTGATACCCTTTTGCAGCACCATTATCCACAATAACTGCCTTTTGCGTTTTTTGATTGAGTGATTTTTTGATTCGAAATGCATTTGAAATATGGAAGTCATTATCGAAGAACGCTGTGGCAATGAGGGAGGAAGCTATCGTACTGAGGTGGCATACGGCTCCTTCATGCACCCACGGGTTCTGCTTTCCTTAAGGAAGGGTAAGGTGCGAGTACCTACTACAGTATGAGGTCTCAGCACAAATTTTTAATGAAATATTTATGCAGTCTATTATACCCACATCCATTGCCATCCTATCATACAGTCTTCAGTCCTAATCTTTACTATCCATCACAAGCATATGAAATTTGTATTGCATAGACAAGATATCTCAAAAGATTTTGAACTCTTCCAACTTTGACACACTTCCTAAAAAGATTTATATTGTCAACGCAAGCTGGCTGGATTCTGTAACAACGGAAAAGTCACTCAGTATAGAACTGAGTATGTCTCATAAGCCTTCAGTATGCCTCTTAGAAGCCGACTACCTTCAACGGTATAGTGATTTCATCTTCAAGATCAAAAGTGACTCTGTCTCCATAAAGCCAGCAAATGCGACAGAAGAAGCTTGTTTTGTCTTCCCCAGATGGGGATGAAATTCGTCTCAGTGTCTCAGATTCATTTCGGGCCGGTCCGCTGTCACCGCACAAAAGAGACGCGGAATTCCAGATGAACATGTTGATATTTATAGTGCGGAACCGACTCCTTATTGTCTGTCAACATGATGTAAAGGTGTGAGATTTTTAATCATCCTGATTAAAGCCCAACACCTGCGTCTGCACCAGCTGAAAATGTGGCCCATTTACAGAGGCATGAAATAAGGGCCACATTCCTAATGATAGGAGGAGGCACTTGAAATAAGAAACATGGATTATGAAACATACTGGCTTCATACTAAAAATATTCTGAAATATGAAAACAAAGATTCAGTCGTCAATCTTTTTTTTGATTCCTCCACTCCTGAGATACAGATAAAAGGAGCATTCTTACATTTCTGTACACCTGTATACAGCCTTGTGATGTACTGTTACCACCCCAATATTAGTATGCTGTCTGTACGCTACTTCTAATTGCTTTATCCATCGGTCAAGGGTGTGAGTCTATCCCAGGCAGAATAGGGCCTTAGGTGGGGCACACCCTGAACTGGATGCCAACCCATTGCAGGGCACATACATACCTACAGTCATGTTCTTTGGGAAATTTGAAGAAGCCAAGCAGCCTACTTGCCTATCCACACCAGCCATTGGCTTTTTTAATGTAGAAAATGATTATTTGCCCAGAGTGTGTTTGCGTGTGGCCAATGTACAGGGGAGAGATATTCATTTTTAAGTCTGTTAGTTATTTTCTGCTGAAATGGCACACAACACCCACACACATGCTGTGCAGCCAGGATTGGCCAGGAATCAAATGAAGTATTTTAAATCAGCACACACCATTTCTGCTTCTTGTGGGGCGCTTGCTGATTCAATGAACAGCCCTCGCATGCTGATCCTTTTCATTAGTTTTACTTCTGGAACCGATCTTATGAGGACAAGTGTCTGTATGCCCATCTACAGCATGAGTAAAACAAGCAATCATGTGCCATCTGCCAATGAAGAGCTGCTTTTACAGTTACAGAACTGTATTTACACGCTGTCTTGTGCTTAAATATAATGTGAAGACCATATGTTTCTGTGGTATGAATGATTCTTTGGAGTGAACTGTGACCGCGAATGGACATGTAACAAAACGGTTGGTTCAAACCCTAAAAAAGACCTTTTTACTTAAATCAGAACAGCAATAAACCTTGCATACGTAATCCATCCATAATTCACATTCGCACAACTTATCCAGGGTTGTTGGTAGACTAAGGTCTGTCTCTGGAAGCAAAGAGAAAAAGTGATGGAAATAATTTAGAGATGTTACTTCGACCATCTGCAAGCTTTTGAACTGTAGGAGGAACCCAGAGGAGCATGCAAGCTCCACGCACTCAGTGCAGAGAAGGGATTCAAACCCCTAACCCTGGAGACTACACACTGAGTCACCGTGTCAGGCTTGAAATTAATCATAAATATGGATCCTGAGTTCTTAGATAACTCAAAAAAATACAAATTTTTATACATAATTTATATACTTAATCTATCATGCCCACTTCAAATAAATCATTAATGCATATGGAACCCAGTACCAACTGATTCGGCTAATCATTGCAGCAATCAATTATGAATCCCGACTGAAATGTCTTTTGGAGTCTCTTTAAAAGCCTGTAATACTATTTGAGGTCCTACCCTCCAGGATGAAAGTACACATGAGGCGCAGATAGATTATGCATTATCATATACTGTAATGTGGGTTATTTGAGGTACTTAAACACCCGTCCCATCCTGGGGGTTCCCGTACTTCGTGCCTGATGTGTCTTCTTCATGATCATGCAGGATTATGTATAGACTCATGGCTTAAATAGACCATGGTCTGAGTCGGCATATAGGATGGAGATGCAGCAACTGGTGGACTTGTGTAAGTCTAACAATCTGTCTCTTAATATGCACAAAACAAAGGAGACTTCAGAAAGTCCCACTGAGGGCTTTGCAGTATAGTTGGTCAGGAGCAAAAGATTTTTTGGGGTACCCCTGACAGCTGACCTCACCTGGTCCCTCAACACCTCCTTCTTAGCCAAGAAAGTGCAACAGCGTCTTAAATTCCTACAGCAGCTAAGTAGGGCAAGTCTACCTCCCCCATCCTCACCAAGTTCTACAGGGGCACCATCAAGAGTGTCCTGAACAGCTGTATCACTGTCTGGGTTGGGAACTGCAACGTCTCTGACCACAAACCTTACAACATATATTGCATGCAGTCAAAAAGATGGAACATCTCTGCCTTCCATTGATGGCACCTTTATGACACAGTACACCCATAAGGCCTCCAGCATCATGGAGGACACCTCCCACCCTTCCCACAGTCTCTTTGTCTACCTTCTGTCTGGCAGAAAGTACCGGAACATCCAAGCCAGTTCTGCCAGGCTCTGTTACAGCTTGTTCCCCGTGGCCATCCGGACTCTGAACTCTTTGTTGCCCCCTTCTCACAGATTTGAACTTTCCATGAACTCTGCAGTCCATCAGCACAACGTCACTCTGCTGCCATTTGCACTGTTACAAGTACCAATTATTTATCTTCGATATTTATGTATTTATTATTACACCTACATACCACTCTGCTGCTTCCATAATTGCATTCTATACCTTCTGTCATTGTGTACTTTTATATTGTGTGTCCATGTTGTTCATGTGACTTGACTAAAGCTAGTTGTACATAGAAGCAAGTCTATGTCCCACAAACTTTCCGGGTGAATGGAAAGGTTAACCTCTGTAACGTGATCACTCTGATGCTGGGAAGCTACAGGTAGTGTCTCTGTTGGTATTGCTTTGTACTGAACATGACTGTAGAACAGTGATTCTCAACCTATTTAGCATTGTGACCCTATTTATAAAAATGCAGCTCAGTAACAACCCTATATAATAAAGCAATAAAACTAGCCAGCTCTCTCAAATTCAACATCATCATAATAATAATAATAATCTTTACACCTCCCCTAACTTACTCTCTGTAAATGACAGCAATCTGGCTGTGAAGGGCAGCCACCTGCTGCAACACCCAAGGAGCTGGGGTTTAAGGGGCTTGCTCAAAAACCCGCAGATGTGCCGAGACCAGGCTCGAACCAGCCACCTTCCGATAACAGGCACAGAGGCTTAGCCCACTGAGCCACACACTGCCCCCATGCCCACTACAATTTGTCAATTGAAAAAAATGTGTTTATTTCTGGTGTTAAATAAGCCATTCTAACATTTTTAAAGAGGAGAAAAATGGGTTAACATAATTTTCCCACTCGGGCTCGTGATTCTGTCAGAATTTGTCATGACTCAAATCTGGGTTGCGACCCACAGGTTGAGAAACAGTGCTGTAGAAGCAATAGCTGTGAGCTTAATAGTCAAAAATGAGTTTGAAATCACAGCCTGCTGAAGGCAATTCATATTCAAGCATGTGTCTGACCTTTCCTCACCCACTGGCGAAACCTTTTGATAATCCTGTGACAACATCTTATGAGCGCTATGGTCATTCACAAAGGCTGTGATGAAAGTGGCTCTGGATGAATGCATAAACGTGGGCAGCGCTTACCTTTATTTATTCTTCTGTGTACGTGTATCGACAGGTCAAACATTTCATTTCACAAATGTGCACTTATTACATTCCATGGAACATGCCTGGTTCAGTTAAATGGAATTTGGTACAATATTATAAAACAGTAAAATGAATAAGGTTTAATTGCATGATGGCTGTCATTATGTTTGATTCAATAGGCAATCAACTCATCTGTTCCTGATGCACTCATTACAGAATGTGTGGCTTTTAATTCGCAACGTTTTTTGCCTCTTTACAATAAGTAATCAGTGAGGGTTGGGTGCTGTCAAGGACGAGCAATTATCTGCATGTGAATTGTCTGTACTTTCCCTTTATTAGGCCAGAAAAGCTTATCAACTCAGCAGTAGTGTCACAAAGAGACAGTAGCTTTCAGTAAGCCTCGTGCCGTTCCAGACCAGCATCTCATCGCAATCTCAATTTTAGGGAATGACCCCATCTGACCCTGTCAGCGCTGTCACACAGGCTCAGGAAGAAAACCAGGATGTGGCGCCCGATGAACGTCTTTTCGCGGTTTGTGATTGCTGCGCAAAAATACTCCTCAGGAGCTAAATATAGAGTGGTATTGTATTTCAGCACAGGAAAGAGCAAAGATATTTATCTGGGATGTCGGTGAGCATCCAGGCGAACCAAGATACCGATGACCTTCATTGCACATACTGTGAATTACTGTCATTCAGGTCTATCCTAATGAAAAACAAAAAAGTTACATTTCAATTATTAATAAGAGTTGCTCAGATTTAGTAGTAGTTGCTCACAATAAATGTAAACAAATGTTAATCAAAATGTTTAACAAGCACTATAATTTGAATAAATGCACAGACAAATAGATACATAAAATAATTATAGCAGTTCTAATAATAAGAAAAGTCTGTGGAATATATAATTCCACAGTGATAAATTTGCGATGCATTCAGAGTTAAAGCTTGGCTGCTGTTTAAGACACCAGTCAGGAAATGCTTTGGGGGAATAGAATCGCACACAGAAGTGAAATGCGTAATCAAGATGAGTCATCCACTTTCTCTAAAGAAAGTCTTTATTTTTTAATTCTGTTCCCTCTCATCAGGATTAAAAATGAATTCATGAAATGTCAAGCCATCTTGACTTCAGGTATAATACTGAAGAGCACAGAAACTGACAAAAAATTTAAATTGTGTTACACAAATGACATCAAATAGCTTAATTTGACGAAATTCGTCAAGATTTAGGTAAAAACAAGTAGGACATCATACTTCAACATTTTCAACATCATATCGGTGATGGTTAAAAAGAGAATGTCTGTATTGTGAGTAAAAATAAGGGGCTTAAACTTTCATCCATCCATTACCTATTATTCTGTCCAACAATAGAAAATAGTTAGTACAGGGGGAAGCAAGTATTAGTGAAGAGTAATGGATCTATAGAAAGGTTCTACAGAAATAAAATTACATTTATACTTCAGTTCTCAAAAGACAGGAAGGTCAGGTTTTGGCCTTAAAAATATATTGGTTAGCAATGGTGGCATTTAAAACAGTGCCTTAGAGGTCACAGTTTCTTAGACATCTTCACTTTGGATCAGTGATAAAAAAATATTTAACATATATTTATAGGTATACGATTCACTACAGCCTATAAGATGAGTAGGAATATGCAGTGCATTAAACTGAACATGCCTGCCTGCTTCAGCTCACCCAGGATGGCCTGCTAGGAGATAAATAAGTAGCCCTGTCTGTACACTATTGATTTTTTTCCCTTTTACTGCTTTACAGGCATCACGTTGTCACTTCAGTCTCCCTGTGGTTGCGAGACAGGGCTGTCGCTCTGTGTTGGTGACTTCATGATTCTTCATGATTTTACTCAGAATCAATGCATGTTCATTTCCTACTGGGGATTAGTTATGTGGGGAATGATACATTTTTCAGAAGAGAGAAGTGAATTATCTATGCTGTACCATCCTGATCACATTAACTCCACCTTTAGCTTTATCAAATGGTTCTTGCACTACTATGGTGCTATATAGGTTGTATATCATTAAAATTTTAGGAAAAAAAAACACCACTGATGCCTGCAAGTTTGTTTTTGACGGGGAATGTCATTTACGAGAAGGCGGGGGCACAGCCACCCCTGGACAATCTTTTTCATTTCAAGAACTATTTTTTGAAGACCAGGGTTTGAGTCTGTGCCTTGCCCCGTGAGAGTTTGCATGTTCCCCCTGTGTCATCCTGACATTTCCTCTGGGTTCTCCGTTTTTGCCCCACACTCAAAACACATGCGAATGTGAATTGGAGTTGCCACATCGCGTGTTTGTGTGTACCCTGTGATGGATAGGGGGCACTGTAAAGGGGGAGAAAATTAGGACAATTCCAAGGGCCCCTGAGTGATAGGGTCAATCACGAGGTCCGGAGTTAACACATTCAGGATCACAGAACCTGAGAGGGAAAGATGGACACATCCAAAGAAATTTTAGTTAAAAGATGTGTCTGCTAGACTGATTCACATAGCAATTTCTAACTGGCTCTCCAAAACATGAAGTGTCACCACTTTTCAGTTTGTGGATTGAGTTCCATCGCTTTTGTCAAGCAAAAATGAAGAGGAAAACCCAAACGAGAACATTAATTAAGAAATCGTTCACATTTTGCTGCTTACTTGAATTTCAAAGTTCAGTTATTCTGTCCTTATTCTGTCCTACTCTGTCCTTATTCCTAAATTTCTGTCCAACATCTACAATCTGATTCAGTTCAGTAAGTTCCTGTGCTAAATGTATAAAATGTTTTCTTTGTTGTGCATGGTCATAAAGCATTATTAAATTGTCCTATGATCAGGCTGTCAATGACTTTGTAGTACGAAGAATAAAACAGCTTTGAACAGAAATGAAAAGATGTTTTTTGAACTAATCTGAAGGAAACATTAAAGCAGCCAAAACATCTTGGCCGAGCAATCCAGGGACTTCACAACAGACATGTGAAAAACAGATTTCCGAATGAACTCTTACTCTACTGATGGTACTTTTAGTTAATCTGATTCTCTGACAGGTAACAGGACTCTTGAAAACTGCTTAATTCTCAAATGGACTCACAAAGGAAACATACCCACACAAAAACTTATAAAAATATCAGCATAACAATTAATGTAATTAGCTATTTCAAGTACCATGATACTATAAATTGTGTTATGTGTTAGCATGTTTGGTTTTAGAAACGCCAGTTAATTACATATTTTGATGAAAGACATCGAGGCATAGATCAAATCCTAAGCCAGCAAGGAAATTAATATTATAAAAGGTCAGTAGTCCGTCTGTCGTTTGCACAATCATTGAAAGCAATTACAAAACCAATGATGTCTCCATGAGTGTCTTTGCGCCAGTATTTTAACAGAATATTCCCACATTAGGTTCTAGTTCCATCTCACATGCACTGCGAGCTCTGACTAAGGGCACAAGGAAACATCATCCCTTGACACAAGTAATAGCACAGACGGACATCTTTACAATGCCCTTAAAATGTTCATGCTCGGTAAAACTTGTTTTCTCTTTCACAGCACAAAATAAAACATTATTACACATAACATTTGTAACCTAAACAAAGTTCTCAGCACATTAAATTGTTTATTTATCGTCGTTTCTATTCTGGGAATATGCTAATGTATACAGCTTACTGATTTTAGCTGGTGCCATGGTAAACCATTTCTTGCTTTCTCTATAAAAATATCATATACTTTTTGTTTTGGATTGTAGTATTAACACATAGCAATGTGCCAGCAAAGATAAGTGAGCATAATTTTAGCCAGACGGTTTTTCTATCCAGAATACTGGACAGTTTAGACTCTAAATATACATGCAAGGCAGAAAAGTAAGCCTGGATTTATTATTTAGAATTATATATACATCAATTTAGAGCTATACATACATTTCTATATAAATAAAACACCCTGAAATCCAAGTTAAGATAAAATGCTAAAATTTTAAAAATCAGTAAAGAAATTGCTATTTTTTATAAAGACACTAAGTTTAGCCAGCAGCAAGTCAGTCTAAGATGGAAAATCTGACCTTACAAAAGGTTACAGAAAACAGAGAAGATAACCAAGCAGTGGATAATCAGTGTTTGCCATTGTGGCACAGCAGACGGAAATCGCCATACGACACTGATATCTGATAGAGAACCAGAATTTTCCCAGAAAACTGAAAAATATAACAGCCATCTGATCTGCAGTGAAGTTCTTTCAGGTGAAGTAACAGCTTCCACCCTGTCACTCGGGTGAAAGACTGTACAGAATAATTCATACTAAATCCCAGAAATGAGGAAAAGGTAGAACAAATTAACATAGAGATCAGGTGACACTCCTTCTGAGAAGGCATGGGGCTCATGCATCTCATTAAGCACATTCATCCAACCATCCATTTTCTATAACTGGTTGTCTTATACAGAGGTGGCAGGGGGTCTGGAGCCTATGGGAACAAGACATGAAACATCACAGGATGGGGTGCCGACCCTGGCAGAGAGGGTATGTGACCCCTTAAACATCTTCATTTATTGAAAACAATATCAAAGAAAAACATTGTTTAAATATAGCTTAACTACAAGATAATTGGGTCTGAAGTAATATTTATCATTAACAACAATAAACTGTATACTTTAAATTCAATGAAGAATGGTGGCTCAAACAAGTGTTCAGAAACAGAGGCGGTGTTTGAGCTTGCAGTTATAACTTCAGACCAGAGTACCCCTGAAATAGCTGGTAGATTTAGAGTGAAGGTGAAAATCTGCGAAGTAAAAACCATATGTTTATATGGTTATTTTTGTATATTTTAAGCCCTTATAAACCCTTT
>JAAGVU020000095.1:1021495-1033706 GCA_011763525.2 Mormyrus iriodes | reverse complement strand
CATTGAAGAGTTTTATTTAATACGTAAAACGTAGTTGTAAACACATTGTAATACATATTTTAACAAAAATAATTTTAGATTTACCATAATATACAGTAATGCACTCGTTTTACTTACTTACCCAGTTATATTAGATATATGATGATTATTCCTTTATTCCATTTATTAGTCATGCGCCATTTGCATTCTGGTAATGTTTACATTCTCAGCTGATTTCTGCTTTTGAAATCAACAGGGCAAACCAATTGAGGCAACATGTACCAGAATTATAACATGTACCCATTGTCCGCAGAAATCCGCGAACCAGCTTAAAATGTGAAAACGTGAAAGCGCGATATAGCGAGGGATCTTTACATGAGTGAAATTACACAGAAGATTCTAGAGGGATGGTAAGGGGGGGTGATATGTTTTAAACGAGGACATGGGAGGGTGGAGTACTCGTTCATTACTGCTTTAACCCTGTGTATATAGTTCCCTAAACCAGTGTGTCCCAACCTGGTCCTCCAGGACCCACAGAGAGTCCACATTTTTGCTCCCTCCCAGCTCCCTAACAAGGAGCAAAAATGTGGACTGTGTGCAGGTCTCTGAGGACCAGTTTTGGAAACAGTGCCCTAAACAATCAAGAGAAAGACTAAAACACAGTATTATGGGAAATGGATAACACCTGCAAAACTGTCTGCTATGGCAAACTTAGCTAAGTGGTTTTTCTCACATCATCATAGTTTTGCAGAATGAACACAGAACGCAGCAGAATGGTAAAAGCATGCAGTGAAAGGGTACAGTAACTAGTGAAAGGCCATTTTCGGTCTCTTCAGTTGGACAATAATTCCATGTGCCAGGTCCGAACTCAGTAATTTTTCTTTTATTTTAATAACGTAACTGATGTTTGGTTATAACAGTGCTGTATGTAGCTCTTGTTACAATGATACCTTGTACTTTTAACAGGTCACACTTTAAAATAAATGTAACTACAGCAATGTGGCTTCGGGATAAGAAAAAAGCAGCCCAATCAAAGTCTTGATCTTTTCCTGCTGAGAATACGTGGAAGGGTTTAAACAAAGCTCTCCTGAATCAAACTGAGACAGCAGAAGAGTATTCTGACCAAAACGAGCAGTTACACCCATACAGTGCCTAATGCTTGGAGGAAACTTACCCAGAAAGGCTCGCAGCTGTAATTGCTAGTCTTTTCATCAAACACTGAGCTCAACAGTCAAGCAATCATCATTCTTAATGGAAACTTAACCTCTACTCACTGTGTTTAGCTGTATATTAGGGTATTTTTTATGAGTGAATGGCTTTCCTGGGCACAGAAAAGATTCTATCTCATCAAGGTCTTACTTTTCAATGCTTTGTGTGCTGGAGTTCCAGTCAGAAAATACAGCAAAACAGACTACAAATAAACCAAAAAGAAGCAGCCACTTTTAAAACTATATTGTTTTCTTCCAAAGGCAGACGGTGGTTGGCATCAGAAATTATGATTGCTGCTTATAGTTTTTAAAATATACTTTTAAATCTAACACTGCAGTCCTTCTCTACTGTATTTTGCTTCATGCATTATTAAAGTTAATATATAAAATGTTCAATGTTTATGTTTATATTGACTGTGTTGTTCATGCTATGAAGGAACAGACATGTTTTGTTGGCACTAACATGCACTGCTGTTTCCTGTCTCCAAAGCACATGGATCATAATTTTGAGACTGAATGTTTCAATTGTCTTCCAAGAGTGGGCCATCTGCAAATTAACATTGATTTTTCAGAAATCACAAAGTATTTTCTAACTAGAGTACTGGCAGCTTTGTCAGTTACAATTCCAGTCAACAGAATTTTGTCCATCTGTTATTCCGAAACCTAGCTATTACAAAAGCTGACATTTCGCTTCTTCAGAGGTTAAGTGAGTACGAATAAATAATACTTCAATAGAAATGCTACAGATAATGAGTCTATTGTTTATGTAAAAACATTTTTGGTGCAATATTAAGAAAATTTACCTCTCCTTCTTGTTGCTTGGATATTGTACAGAGAGAGCAGACAGAATCTATGTAATGTATGCCATATTCGACCTTTAAGGATAATCCACAGCCTCCCCCTGGCCATTAGCGTTCTGATGCACTCTGTTTGACTGTGGAAGCATTCCAGATACAATTTGTCTAGGGCAAGTTATATATGTATGACATATAATTATCGTCTTATTATTTTCCATAAGATAAGCATGATGTCAACAGGAATGAAGATGTTAAAGCATCTCCATTGTGGGAGATTAATGTACTAGAACCTTAACCATGGCAAAGTCAACATTTGCGGCTTTTATTTCGTTTTAGAGCACTAGTGTATTTTACTGAAATGTGACATAATGCTTGCAGTGACTTAAACAACCTTATCTCTGTCAAAAGAATCTCAGGATGTGTCACAGCTCAGAAAACACACACACATTTGCTTTGTTTATAAATTGGCAAGTACATTTTTGTTACCCTTGAAAATACCTTTGAGCACAAATTGACATCTGTGAGGTTTTGATTTGACAACTGGGAACCATACTGCATAAACATGTTCTTGGCTATGTACTGCGTGCAACACAGAGGAGCAGAGGCACCAGGAAAAGGTATCTTTAAAAAAATGTGTGAATTAGTGGAAGAGAACCATAATTGAACCTAAAAGAGAAAAGTATGTGTATTACTGAAATTACATGGATAATAACAGTATATTCCTACAGCAAAAACATCCACTGAAGTCACCATCCTTGCATTCAGAAACCATCTTTCTCAACTATGCAAATCCCTAATTCCCTTCACCATATATATCCGCTGTGCTATTCGGTGCTTGCAGTACTGCAGTGAAGTAAGCAGACTGCCGATAAATCAAATCTGCACCAGCACGCTTGTTTACAGGCATAAACTCATTATGTTGGCGTAGCAAATTTTTATCTCTCTCTCATTTACACGACATGACTGAGCCCCAATTAGGTGAATTACAATGTGCCCAATATCCAGTAAGCCTTTGAGAAATCCAAAGTTCTTTCACATGTGACATTGCAGGCTTCTCAGAGATCATGGGGGGGAAGCCGTGGTCATAACTGGGACAGACACCAGCCAGTCTTAGCAGAAGCTTTGAAATTCAGGATGTATGCAATGATACTTCAAAGAAAAAAACCACCACGCTCCATGTTACGCGCTTTACGAATGTCTAGATGCGGGTGATTATGGTGTGCTTAAGATTTATCTAATATCCTGTGCAGCTGGAGGTCCCTGACACAGAGGTCCTTAAAGAAAGCTTGAGACCAAAACAAACACGGCTACCTGCTTCCTGTGAACTCAGGTCACCCGGGTCCACCTCGATTCACCGGCTGGATTTAAGTGACGTAATCTGCACACAGACAGATGAAACGAAGGTGTCCACATGAGGCTGGGCGATGTAAAGTGTAAATATGGTTCAAGGAAAGAAAACAAAATATTAGAGGCACGAGGAGAAGGCCAGGGAACACCATAGTCTACATATTGCTAAATGCAGACAATTTATGAAATTATACTTGGTATTATACTCACTCATAGAAAGCTATGCTTTCTGTCTTTGATATTCACAGAATCTGCCAGGAAAATATATTGCTCTCTTCCAATCCTTCGCATTTACTGAAATATTACATGCAATATTTGCCCTTAACACATTTTAAAATCAGCGATATAGATGAAACAGTGCCGAGATACTTTTTTATCATTTGATCTGTGGGACAAAATTCAAAGGAAAAGCAATTAATTGGCAACAATCTCATGTGAAGAGCCTCTTTCTGTTCTTCTGTCTGCAGCCTAATACACCCAGTGCCTTTCATCCTGCACATAAGATCACTATCAGTTTAGCCTGACTTTGGCATGGATTGTCCCCACAAGAGTACAAGAATACAGAACCTGTTTCTTCAGCCTTCAGTATGGTACAACTGCTCTCTAGAAAACAGTTAATGTGTGATACAGTATAGTGCTGCTTTTCTTTCACATCTACAGCAGAGTGTAGTGAGGTATATGAGGTCTCTTCTTTTATAACCTGTGGTAGAGTACAGTAAAGTATTTTGGTGCTCTTCATGTACACCAGCTGTAGAGTTTGGTAAGGTACAGTGGTGATTTTTTTTCAGCCCTGCAGTGCAGTACATTACAGTACAGTGATGCCCTGTTTGTACATTGGCTGTAGAGTTTGGTAAACAACAGTGTTGATCCTCTTTCAGTCCGGCCGTGGAGTACATTAAAGTATAGCGGTGCTCTTCTTGCAAGCCTGCAGCTGAGCACAGTAGAGCACAGTGTGGGGGGGGGGGGGTCCTTCCCTTGAGCCTTGCGTGCCATATAAACTCTTCCAGTCTACCGGTTGCATGTCAGACCTTAATTGTGTTTTGATGTTTCTGCAGACCTGTGGTTGAGTGCCATTCCTGGCAGCCAAAACAGACATTTGTCAATTCATACGCACGGATGCTTTCTAAGCCCGGCCCTCCCCCATACCCTTAGCGTGAGAGCCCAGCGGAGTCCCAGTGCGATGTGAGTGGTGGGCAGCCGTCAGCCGAGAGCGGTGTCACACCGCATTATCGTCGTTTATTAGACTCACTCAGGGCTTGCTGGCCTTCCGTGCTCCGTGACGATCCTCACCCCGACGTCGAAGTAAATATTTGCACGCAATCCTGAAACTGTTGGGAGTTTCCTCAGCGTTGAGAAGTTCCATCACATGAAAAATTTATCACTCGGTGAGACTCCTGCGAGGCAGCAGTGCAGGAGTTTTATTCCAATTTGATTAGAATCAATGATTTTTTTATGAGCCGTGGCAGTCCCCTTGAATTACAGTCAGGCAACGTTTGTCAAGAGAGCCACGAAAAACGCCAAGCCAAGGCTCTTGAGGTTTTTCTCCCCTTTAATTTTCTTGGCAACATGGCAATAAGCACAGAGGTGTAAACAAAGACCATATATGTGTCTGGATTACAGCTACATACATTTTTAAGCACCCAAAACTTTTCTACGACATAAAACATTCATTTCTTAAATAATCCATTGTACCATTCTAGCTAGCACAAATACAACTGGTTCTCTCTTCCAATCATTGTAGGAATTTCAGTGTTATGTCTAAGTTAAAGATATTGCGAAGACTTTTAGTTTTTTAATGGCTAACATCTCAAAATGTTTGTAATACATCCTACTCAACAAATCTACCTATTTTTAAAATACAGATACTTTTATTTTCAGTATTTTGTTGGCCTGACAGCCATTTAAATTGCATCAATTTTCTAATAGTTCTGCTATAAAATGTTAAGAACCCATTTATGTCATTTATGCCTGTTTCACTCCATGATTAACTGATGTTTTGCACACCCAACCGCCCTGGCTTTCATTTCTTAAGGCATTTCATGTTCTTAATGGCCACCAAACTGGTATTAACAGAACAAGCATGATGTCCTGTCCCACAAGCCCTGCGCAGCAGCGAGGCCAGCGGAAAGCACAGAAACCAGAAGAAATCAGTGCTTTTTATTCCCTATTGGCACCGACTCCTGTGTGTAGATTTGTTTGCTATATTCTTTTATTCAGTAACTTCCAGGTGTAACACCCACAACTAAATACCCAGACAGGTAAAAGGTCAATAATAACCATCTCCATAAAACAAGTAAAATAAGCATGTTTAGACATAGCCCATCTGTGAACACCAGCTTATATACCAGTATAAATATGCTGCAGGTATAACACGTCCCAGACAGTCATTAGAAAATCCTTACTAACACTCATATTAAACCAATGTTATAATGCTCGGCTGCATCACGTTGCACTTATGTAACTGCAAAATACCAAGCACTTCAAAGAATATGACATGTGATGTAATGTGTAATGTGATTACAGAATTTAATAAATGTGCAAATGGATTCCTGTGAGCCGAATGATTAATTATGACCTCTTTGAGCCTTATTCAGTAATATCAAGCCTTTATAACTGCATACACAGAGATTCACAAGAGCTGATAACTCGCACGCGTATCCCAAAGGACGTTCCAGTTAAACATCGCGAAAGTTTATTCAGCAAAGCTGTAGCAAGTTAAAGCAAGTTTGATCTTGCGCAAGGTAAATGTGACGATTTCCATTGGCGGGCAACAGGAAAGTGAAATGAATGCAAGCCTCGGGTTTTGACAGGGGCCAGCTGCGTCTGCGGCGTGAGCCGTGTTCCCTGTCGGCCCGCGGCGGCTCGAGCCGGCGAGACCGGCGCAGAGCGCGCGAGCCCTCCCCGCAGTGGCAGCGTGACGCGAGCCGGCGCTCCGCTTCCAGCATGACACCCCGCGACGTGCGAAGCTGGGGAGTCGGCACCCGTGTTTTGGGAAGGTCTCGGGACGGGGAGAGTGTGACAGGAGCTGCCGTAATGAGTTTCCTCTGGCTAATGAGGACGGTAATTACCTTCCTCCACTCCCACTTCCTTTTACGCCGGCGGTGAATTTGATCTGTCCTGCTGGGGGACTCGGCGGCGTTCTCGCCGCGCAAAGTCATGGAAGCTCCTCCACTCACAAGAGCCAAGAAACATATGCATGACTTTTAAAATGCAATTAAGAGCCTGGGCTCTCTCCAGCATTCCCCTTACATCTGTAGTTCCTGCCTCAGTGGGAACTACTTTTCCAGGCTTCCGTTTCAAATTAGTAAGGAAAGGTATCAGCAAACTCTTCACAAGTGGATTTTGTTTTGCATTAGCTTGCAATCTGCGCAGTCAAAATAATCAAACTGCTGATTATCGGAAAAGTGATGAAGCGAATGACTGTAAGTTAAGCGAATCAAAACAAATGTCTCTTGTAAAATGAACTTATTACATATGATGCTATAAATATGCCAACGGGAATAATAGAGACAATGAAATAATCGCCCTGGAATTTGAACTCAATACATAATTTATCACTAATGAAAATGGACCAAAAATATACTGAGCAGCTATAATAGAAGCTACGGCCTGGAATGGATTTAAACATTATTCAGCAATAAAAGATAAGGCATCAAAGTGGATACTATCCATAATTTCTCTAGATTATTAATTTTAATAAAGATCATGAAACAGTTGCTGAAATCTTCTCCTAGTCTGTTAGTCTGCAGGCCCAGTTCTTAAAAACAAAATGACCAACTCAAATGACATTATAACAACTATAATATAAAATGTGTAACAGGGCCATAGATTTAAGCTGTATTATGATACCAATTACTATCCTGCCAGAGGCTGACCGACTGTCTGTCGAAATAAAAGCCCTACATCCCGTTAAACTACATGATGGCACATTTAGTATCGCTAGGGAATTATGGAGGCCTGGTAATCAGAAAAAAATCAAGTAATAAGCCAGGAAAGGGGCACTTAAAAATCAGCTTCACTGTGTACATTCAAATTCACAGCACACAAATTATAGTATCCAGTAACACTCATCTATCCTCATATGGGGTATTACTACGCACATATGCAAATAAAAGATACATCAGCTATAAATACATGAAAAGATCAAAAATCATGTATAATTTCAGTGACTTGATACCACACGTGTCATATTGGTACGTATGTTGTCTGGACATTTAGGAGAATCAAACTCGCCACAGGACTGTGAAATCGATGCTCCTCACCTTTCTGAGTCTCTACTGAACAGCCCCACAGTCGCCGCTCTCTGACAGTAGCTGTTCAGCCTCCCAATCCTGGGTGACAGATGGGTGATTTGAGCCGTGTGAGCTTTCACACAGTACAGCCCTGCTATTTAGATCCTGTTAGCAGGAAAAAACACTCACCTTAATCCAGAAAGTGTGGGAAGGTCCTGCACCCCACAGGTTTTGCCAACACCTATCAGCTGGGAGTGATTTGTCCCTAGGCTGCTGCACCGTAGAAATGTTATCATTCACGTTTGCATGCATGGGGACACACATTTCATCTTCTCAAATCGACACTTTTTCACTCATTTTATATTTTCAGATTTATAGTTTTCTTCTTCAACAAATGAAAACATTGGTCAACTGCAATTTTTTCATACATATAATTAATTATATGTACATTCATCCATTCATCAATTCCTACATTCCTGCTTCATACCTGCGTCCTTGTTGGAGGGTCACAGAGGTCCAGAGCCAGAGAGAGAAAGAATGGGTGCAGGGCAGGGAATGATCCAGGATGGGGTGCCAACCCATCACAGGGCACACTCACCATTCAATTATATTTTCTTGTCCAGGCTAAATGGTGTGTGGTATGTTTTGTTTTATTGTATATGTGTTGTATTTCGATATGATTAATGTAAGGAATGCATTCCCTCATATCTTCACAGTACCTGCCATATGTTTTTATTTTTTTGTTCCCCGTTATTTTTATTTTTTTTTCGCTGTTTTGTGTTTGAGACAGTCTGGCCGATTAAGCTTTAGGAGAAAGCGGCAGCGGTGGGGGAGGGGGCTCTCAGCGAGTTTCCTTATTGATCAGACAGCTGGGGAAAATGTGCTTTGAACTTTAGTTGTTGTGTGGCTGGATATTTCCCTTTATTGCAGGAGCCACAGTGACAGCATGGGAATGAGTTCATCGTGTTACGTAAGATGCATGACCCTCTGCACAGGTATGTGTGTGTGTGCCGTGTGCATGAGAGTGCCCCTTGTGTGTGTGTGCGTGTGTGTGTGCATACATGTGTGTGCCGTGTGCATGAATAGGCCCCTTGTGTGTGTGTGTGTGTGTGTGTGTGCATGAAAGTGCCCCTTGTGTGTGTGTGTGTGTATGCATACGTGTGTGTGTGCATGAAAGTTCCCCGTGTGCGTGTGTGTGTGCATGCATACATGTGTGTGCGCCATGTGCATGAAAGTGCCCCTTGTGTGTGTGTGTGTCTGTGTGTGTCTGTGTGTGTCTGTGTGTGTGTGCGTGTGTATACCTCCAGTAGCACTGATTAAAAGAGGCAGGGTGTAATGTAGCATAACTAGGTGTAATTTTTCTCAGGACATATTAATAAGTAGCATTACAGGTCTCCACAGTGAAGCGGAAGCAGATTTTAGACAGCTGACATAATTGTGGCACACAGATAAAGTGAAGCTTTTAAGATCCGCTTTCAAAGGCTGTGTTTTTCTTGTTCAGTTCAATAATATTCAGCAATTAGGTACATAGTATCTTTAACCCTTTGAATTGCTTTCCCCTATTCGTTAGAACTTCAGTTTCATTCAGAGCTTTAGTGGACAGGAAACATACACGGAATATTTACTGTTTAATGCAATCAGACCATGTCAGAATTATTTAATGTAAGCTTACATACTCCTCAGAAATAATCAAGAAAATCATGTCCGCTAAACTTTAAAAATTAAGAATACTCAACAGAAGTGGTGTCGAGCTGACAAAGATTACCAGACTTAACTCACGAGACGCGTTAGCAATATCGCTGACAGTTTTGGTGTAAAACATCTCAATTAGTGTCACACTGCAGGACTGCACGTCCGGCACGGTTTAAAATGCAGGTTGATGTGTACGGCTTTCTTTCTTGGGGCAAGAAACCTGTCAGTTCTCAGTAAGTCAAGAGAGAGAAGTGGCTGTCGAAAAGGATGGCATTTTTACCTTCTAAATGTATCACAGAAATCCAAGTTGTTGTTTTTTTATACACTCTATTAACCAGAAGTATTTTTTATTTGTGAATATTGAATGTTACCCTTTATCCAAATTACTCTCCTAGCTGATTTAATTATTCACACAAATTTGTTAGAATAACCATAACATAAGTTTCCTCTAATTAGAGACAGCAATACAATGACATACTCTTAAGAAACCATTAAGCATGTGTGGCGGAGTGGAGGGGTCTGAAAAACCTTGCAGACGCATGGCATGCAGGCAGCCCGACTACACCACCATGGCATAGGACATATTTACATATTGACCGTTGACCTAACCCAGTAGGTCACACAGATTCGTTCACCAAGGAAGGCTGATGTGTGTCTCCTTCTCAAATTGTATTAATACAGAGTAATACTATGAAAGACAATTATATAAAACAAACCCTTGACAGCTCGTACTGATCTACACACCACGGCGTGAGGATTAACAGGCTGGATCTGACCGATGCGGGGGTGCGCTTGCCAAAAGACTACTCACATGCTCCACACACACCAAAAACACAGCAGTTCTTTAGCAAGCACTTATAAACACTGCACTATAATACAATGCCGTCTGACCTTCCACCCCCCAAGCTCGCAGCCCCGCTAACAAATAGCTGACGGCTTCCACAGCGAAGGCTACTGCTCAGGACCCATGAATTAAACAACAATCAAAACCAAATACAGAATGAACAGATTAACACAATAAAATCAGCACAATACTGATAAAATTATAGAGAAACAAACACAGAGGTGAACACGCATAGCAGCCAGAGCCACAGCGAACAGCAGAGCAGAAACAGGCAGGAGCCAAACAGCAGCCGGCAGCTTGAGGTCTGAATCCCACAGCTCGTCCCCCATTTCACATCTGAATCTCTGATATTTAATCAGATAATAATTATTCCTGCAACAACAACAAAACGCTAAGCGGCAGCTCACAGCTAAGGAGCTGCGTAAGCAGTACCCAAAACTAGCCTGCCACAATAGCGCACATACTATTAATCATATTAAAACAGTCATACCTTAGCAGTCGACAATCCAGCAACAAGTAAGGGGGCACCAGTAACCAGGTGGGGTATGTGACCACCCATCCAGGAGCAGCCAGGAAATGAACAGCATAGGGGACAATCTTACAAGTTTACAGACCTATGATTCACGCTACACTTCAGTAGCCAAATGACAATGCCAAAAAGAGACGGCCTGCCAAACAGGCAACTAGTGGAAACAGTCACCCCACTGCCAAGCATGTGTTCAGATGGCACCAAACTGCCCTCTTTATACAACCTGCACTACTTACAAAAAAAACACAAAAATGGGCGGGGCAAAGGCGTTTCAGCCCTAGCAGGTAGTCTACCCTGTTACACATGCACTCAATAAACTAGCAAAGAGAACAATAATGACTCCATATTGGTGAATATGAATGTTTTCACATGATGGATTGATGAGGCCATCTTGGAGGGGAGGGTCATGTGACCTGGACATTTCTGTGAAATCATCCACCTTCCTTTACATCTGCAGTTATGGACTGATGTCTCCTGTTCTTTTGTGAGTAGTCCTGATTCCCATTCTAACTCCATTCCTCATAAGCCTCCCCTAAGCCACACTTTGTATATATGTTGTTTTTTTCCTGCTTGCTGAACTGGCTAATTTCTTGTCATAGACACAAATCCCAAGAATTTTCAGAGGAGGAAACTTTCTATGAGAATTTCTGGGAATTTTATCAAAATTTGTAGGAATTATTGGGGAGTTTATATTTTCCTGTGTATGTACAGTTGTGAAACGCTAAAAACTAAATATACTAATAAAATAAATACATATTAAAGAGGGAAACCTTTATTAAACATAAACACAACGTGTGTGAGGCATGAGGCTTGATGATGAAAGTCAGAATCTGCTCACTCTGGAGAATCTGCCAAAGGCATCAATGTGTAGTCACCAGCTAACAGAGAACATTCCCAGAACTTCAGCTCAAGTTATGATAAGGTGTTCTCACATTTGGCAGAGAACGTTTTTACTGTAATTTTAATTTCCACGTTTTACATTTTGACAAAGATCCTGTCAATGTCAGCATGATAACAATATTACCTGAACATCCCTTTAATGTAATTAATGTTGTAAATATTGTTTTATGAAAGTCCTATATGTGCATGGGATGAATGCACCATCCAACCTTGAACCCATGACCTCTAACGTGTAAATTGACCGTGCTACCTGCTGCCCTACCATGTATTTCATTTGCTTTTATAATATTAGTGTTAGTTGCAGTAGTAGTTGAAGCAGTGGGATAACATCCTGGGAACATCAAGAAAACTGGACACTTTGAACATTTCAATACTTTAACCATAACGTTCCGCAAATGTTCCTGGAATGAAAAAGTGACAGCGGGTCCCGCAGAATCACTGTCCATTTCAGCTGAAGTGTCGGATGGGTGGAGGTCAGTCTCAGCTTTGCCCGTATCGGCGCTAATTACTCCACCTTCACATTTGAGAGCCCGCTGCAGCATTTTGTGTGTTTATTGCCAAAGAGGGACCAGGTGCCGCTGATTTTGGGTGGATTTGTATGCTACATTATCCCCTGTGTTATTTTTGGGGTTGAAGTTACCCCAGTCCATTTTCAAAATGAGGTTAAATTCTATAGATTCTAG
>JAAGVU020000095.1:985597-1019457 GCA_011763525.2 Mormyrus iriodes | reverse complement strand
GTCCATTTTCAAAATGAGGTTAAATTCTATAGATTCTAGAATTTAGAACGGAAGAAGTAAAATACACAAGGGTTATTTTAGCTCCCCATTAGCCTGTTTGATGAGTTACTTGAGAAGCAGCTGATTAGATATCTAAATTATATATCCACTTTTATAGTTTCATTTTAACAATAACAAAAATAGAGCTTATCACAGCTTGGCCTTTCATCACATCTAGTATACCCTCAGACATGTAAGCAATGAAAAGCATGGCTGTAGTAATGTAGTCTGACACTCTGATGTTTGTAAATTTAGTTTTGTATGCAATGATTTAGACTTAACCACAGTAGTGGAGGCGGTGGGGGGTGGAGGGGCATTGCTAGAAAAATCGCAGTAAATTCGAGTGCCCCTTCTTATACCTGACCATTATGCAAAATTGGCTTGAGCACACGTTTCTTACTTGGACTTGAGCACAGACGACACAGACTTCGAGCACTCATAACCTGTGACCGGACAAGGCATAGGGCATAGGGTGACGTGATGGGAACCGTGGTAAAAAGTAGAAACAAAAAGTACTTACAAAACTGCACTCTCCAAAATGAATACTCTCACACATTTGGCGGTGCATAGTAAATTCCCAAAATCTATGTTAAAATTTCCAGGAAAACTTTTAGGAAATTTACCAGAAATTCTCCACCACCTCTCCAGACCTTCATCCCCCTCCACCTGACCCTGTTTGGTTCCTGGGACATTCCATCCCAGATAAACATGTCACACCGTGTCATATCCCTGTGTGCAGTGCCGCTCAAAGCCCAAGTGGCTCCCCAGGCAAGCTTCACCACCAGCTCCATTCATCCAAATCTAAGTAAAATTGGCTTGCTAAGTAGGTACCCTGCCGAGAATGGTGCCCAAAGCCGCTGCCTATGTCGCTGGCTAATGGGTCACAGGCACTGCTTGATGTTATGATGCGCTTCTGTTTGCCCTGCTAGCTACTTTAATTACCTGAAGCGAGCAGATCATGTTCACTTCTGTATGATATCAGATCCACGTAAGAAAATGGCTGCTTCACCCGACTCTTAAGTAGATATATTTTGTCCAAGAAAAAGAGACTGAATTAGCAGGATGGCCTCAGCGAGTGCCTCACTGCTCTCTGTGGAGAGCATTTGCCAGTTTTAGAGTTGCCATAATTAACAGTGTGTGGCTTGGTCCGGTCAAGCCTGCTGCTGATGTAGTCCAGCGCCCTTGGGTCTCATTTCCACAGCCAGGTCACACCGCACACAAACAGATTTATGATTACAGACAGCCAGCATGCTGGTGAAGCTAACAGGTCCTGTACATCTGCAGTTTCAAATAAAATTAATATCCTAGTCATTCTTAAAAATTATGAGCTTTAACATCCATCATTTTAGTGACATCTCAGGCCTGGAACTCCCATGTGCACAGTGCTTGATTGCACATAAAAAATACAACTACTGATTCAGTGTTTTTATTCCAAAACAAAACAAAATTCTTAGTCAGTCTATTCAAAAATAACTGGACTCACAGCCTATCTAGACATATCTTCATTATGACTCAAGATTAAGCAGAAACCCATCATTTGTATTCAAAATCCTGCCTATGATCCTCATGATTACTATCTTGCCGAAAAGCCTCTTATTTTACAAATGATTTTGGCAATGTTTGCAAAAACCACACATTCTACTAGAGCCTTACATCCGAGAAGCTGAACAATTTTAGTGATATTTATTTAAATTAGGCAATTCTACGCCTTAAGAGGAGGCAACCTGACTTATTATTATTCCTGATTTCTCAGAAACTGCTACTTTAGCTAACAATTGCAAGTGGCCTATAGATCACACAATGTAGTTTATTTTTGTAATATTCCTTCCCTTATATGACTTGTTGGAAATAAGTCCCAGAATTCTTCTTTCGCTGTGCTTTTGCAGCAGCATGCACTCTTGACTAATAGCGCCATTAATGCTACTCCAATGCTGGGACAGGATGTGCTCATATTTTTAATATCTAATACACAGTGCACATGGTTGCCTCTCTACCTCTTTACATCGATTGATCCAATCTTGTTCCTACACCCCCACCTTGAAAAACAAATATACAAGCGCACCAGCTTGCTGGGATAATGGAAAACAAAAAATGAGTAAATATTTAACATGTTAGGGCATCGGTCATGCATGACGCAAGAATTATATTCAGTAAATAACCCAGAAGTCTTTGCTTTTTAGAGTGTTTGCTTAGATGCTACAGTACTCCCTGTCTCACAGTGGAATCTGGATAAAAGTTGCTTTAGGTGGGAATGTTCATTAAGTATAGTGAGAGCTAATTTGCCCACATCTGCTGTGCTCTCTATGGCCTACAGATTTAGTTTTTAAGGAGTGTGAGATCATATTTCAGGGGTCATGAAGCTGCTGGCAAACCTTAATATAGGCTTAATGTCTGCTTCCATTATTCTGTCTCTCTGTTACCCATCCTATAGATGAATTGCAGATCAGTGAGGTCCTGGAGAGCTTATGCCAATCAAGCCATACGGTGATGTTTTGAGCTTGAGGATAAACACCTGCATTTCTCACCATTTCAATCTATTTTCCAATTAAATCTTTCCCTCATTTAAATGTGGGCAGAGAAGACTTTGCCGTTTTTAGCCAAGTCATCAGAATAATTTTGAAATCAGCTGGAAATACACCATTTATAAAGTTATAAACATTTCTTGGTTTTATCATGGATTTCTTTATTAAAGGCACTAAATATGTATCTGTTCAGCCAAAGATAATTCCCCCCACCCCACTCCACCCCCCAGTTTTAATAATATAGATTGTATTCCATTGGATGGCACACAGATGCACATGATGAACAGATGTAAACAGATATAAGCAGAGTTGATATGGCAGAATGCAAACTGAAGTTGGTTCTGCACATTTCTCACAAACGAGCAAGATAGATAAAGAGACACAGAGAGCTGGTAGTTGTTCTTCAATAATTAGCACATTCTGACATCTGCATGATTTGCATTAAATACATCACAAGTCCCAGTGCACCTTAAATGAGTATAATGAATAAGTGCAGACCGGGACGCGTGCAGTGAGAGTTCGCCCGTCACTGAGATGCCGCGGCCCACAGGCTTCACACCCGCGACGCGTTGTTCGAGACAGCCTGCCCCAGAGGCACACCGCTCACGGCCGCAGCTGCCGCCTCGACAGCATTGCTGTCTATGCTTTTGTCATCAAAAGACTCCTTTTGTTATATAAGTATGTAAAATACAGCATATTCAGAACATGGCAGATTGTGTCGCATCCTGAGGAACATCTCTGTGCTTTCTGAGACTGTTTTGCACATATAAATCTGGGAGGGTGTGTACGCTGCGTGAAGCGCAGCAGCCAATAGGTGAGGAATCCAATCGTCCCGTTGGGACATCAAAAGGAAGACGGGAAGGGGTGGTGCAGTGGAGCCATGTTGACGAGGGGAAAACAGTCCGTTTGTGCATAATTTAACACCAGTTTTCCTCTCCTGTCTTAAGATCAAATGAAAAATGTATTATTACCATTAATTTATTTATTCCTCCCCTGGCATTAATTCTGTTGTACACGGTACCTTTCAGAAAATTGCAGTGCACAGATTTGATTATTGATTCGTCACACTAATCGTTATACACGGACAGAACAGACTGAAATGGATATGAATGACGTAGTCTAATTGCAGCCCAGCAGAAACCACATGTTCATTTTGGTACAAAATGCGTAAACAGATGCTAGTCACATGATTCATGAGTCAGAACAACTGTTTTTTAGCTTACAATGATAATTATAAAAATAATGATATATACCTTTGCAAAGAACAATAATCCATTATGTAACAGTAACATTTTATAGACATCTACATATCATCCAAACACTGCTTCTTAGCTTCCACTATTATTCCCCATATGCCTGTACTGTCTGACTTTTTGCAGATGCTAATATGTGTTAATGTACAACAAAATCACTCTGTATTTGTAAGACACATAGAAGAAAATGTCATTTTTGGGCATTAGTCCTGAAGCCAGCAGGGAACCAGCAGGCATACCATACCTGGACAAACTCTCAGATTTCAAAGCTCTGTTCTCTCTTGCTGTCAGACATCTTAAATACAGTCCATGGTACCAACCCAACTTTCTATAAATTCAACCCATGCAATGCAAGCTAATACAGAATACAGAATCACATTCCACTGTAAATGAACAGGCTCTGTTCTCACTGTCTGTGAGACTGGGTTACAGCTTTGTAGAAAAGAGATTATCTCATGCAGCACATAGATTCAAGACCACCATTCAAGCAACTAAGGATAACAAGGTGAATTCATTCTCACAAACAACAATTCAGTGTTTTACAGATTAGGTTATTCTCATGGAATTTACACATCTTGAAATACATACTCATACTATTCATTTAATATGTTAAGCTTTTTTCCCTTCTTGAATAAAATTAGTTTTATTTTTGATACACATCAGCAGCAGAACTATTCAGGGTCTATTGTAGGAAACTGGATTGTTCTGAACCTTTACAAGACATCCTTCAGTGAGACTGGAAGTCTCTAGTAACTACAGAGTTACTGCCTGGTATGCCTAGGAACCTTACAGCAACTCCTCAAATCCACCCCAGAACTCTTGTTAGAAATGTGTGAATTAAGTCATCCAGGTCAGCATTCCAAATGACAGCTGCTTCCCAGTGTCAGCTGATACAATTTGCATTATTCAAAAACCCAGTGCAGTGCAGAGGTAAGATTTTTAGCAGTACATTTCACAACATCTGTGTGGTGTAGTTGCAGGAGCTGGAACATCTGCAGCCCCAAGCCATTTCCATGGCAGTTCCTGAGATGGTCCTAGATGTGAAGTCTTCCTCTGTCCAGAAAGAAGTCAGGAATTACTCTCCATATTGATTGATCACTGGCCTTTGTTTCACTCCTATGATTTTGCTCAATACCAATGGGCATCACACATTACAGTCTTTATCTTTATAATTTATTTTTACCCACAAATATGATACAAATAATCTGCTTTGCCTATTGACATGATGGCTCATATAATGAATTTCCGGTCCATTTTATCTTGGGAACAAATTGTTCTATTTTCTCATTTACCATATGCAGCAATAAATAATCATGAACAATATTGATTAGAATTTTGAGAACCTTTTCCCCTTTAAGCAACACTGAAAAACAATCTAATCTCAGACTTCTCTTGAGTGATGTGCCACAGAATCTGTGAGCGATGAAACTTTGCTTGGAAATAACAGTGTTCAACATTAGCTCAAGGCATTAAATAAGAAGATAAGATTCCCCATGTTCAACCACAGAGAAATGACCGATTGTTTAGTACAGCACATTACTCATATAATTTGCTTGCAATTTATTTGATGATTTCAGAACACACGTTCAGTCTCTCTCAAACTTGAGCAAAACACAATATATGTTTCTTTGCATATTTGCAAATGAACGCAGGCTAATGGATGGCTGATAATCATCAGCATGGCATGTGGGGGAGATCCCAGTGATGGGATTAACAGAAACGAGTCAAGGAAATTTCATCAGCTAGGCACTACCAACCTGAGACAGAAGATGTTTCCCTGATTTTCTTCTAATTTAACAATTAGATAGCATCTCGGGTTCCTTTGGGTGGCATTGTGGATCGGAGGGCAGTGTGGTTACCTCCCACCACCAGGGGTCCACCACGGCTCATTGTGTGCCAAATTTGCATATTCTCCCTGTGTTGTTTTGGTAGCCTCCAAAGCCTGAAGTTAGATTAACTAGCATCTCTGTGTTCATCAGTCACAATTTATTTAGCAAATGCGTTTATCCAGTGTGACATATACCTGGGAAGGCAGGGTCAGGCAGTTCCAGGAGCATTCGGCAGTTGAGGGATTTTGCTCAGGGGCGCGATGGTGACATCACTCACAGGCACAGCATCCTAACCCACTGAGCGACACACATTCCTTACCTGTCTACCCCCCACTTCTTTTACTGTATCTGCACCATGGCAAGGATCTTCATGGAGTGGTATTCTTACTGAATCACCAGTGAAGACATACAATGTCATGTATCATTGACCTTTCCTTCAAGGAGCTCACTTGTCAGCCCAACATAAATGCATTTACAGCAGCGTCAGCTAAGAATGGAAAAAACTGGATCCAGATTGACACAACACCACAGAAACAGCATTTACATGAAGTAGGAATAAACGATTGCTGATATCATTAAAACCAAAAATATATTAAAATATCTGCCTTTCAGCATCTCCTGTGAAAAGCTAAATTATCAGTACATTGTAAAGTATTACTTAAAAAAAAAACAAAATCGCTTGGAGATATTTTTCTTTTTCATAAATAACTCTTTTTTTTCATGCTACTGCATTGTGAAAGTGTTGGGAAGGCAGTGCCAGCCTGATTGGATCGGTGAGTTCTGTAGGGCTTTGCACCCAAGATACCAGAAGAATACAGAAGAAAAATGATGGTCAGCAACATATTGCAAGCCTGCCACAAATAAACAGCATGACATAGAAGAAATAAAAAGGAGATGTGTGAGCCTGAGCTCTTAGGAAGTATGCAATGTTGTGTGTCCAGTATAGATAATAATTGATTAGACTTGTAATGCTCCAGTGCTGAGGTACTTTTCATTCTCCTGAACGGTCATCAGGTCTCTTATCTGTACTTAATAATGTACACATACCTCCATTACTGAGAGGCTTAACCACCAAGGTTACTGTCAGGGAAGCAGGCTGATAAATGACGCCTATAGTATTTCCTTTATTCACTTCAGTACTGCGGAGCCTCAGATTAAAATCCATGCCCCATTAGACATCAGGAGGAGGTGTGTGGATTCCACACCAAAAAAAATCGGATGTGTCATGACTTACCTCCTGGACGGGCTCACAATTACTTTTTAATGATTTCATGGTACCTCATTAGAGAAGCAGGGATCACAGAGACCTCGGGAGGTAATCATACATACTGAACACAGAACCCAGTCCAGGATGGTCAACGAACACTGAAACTTCTACATGAGAAAAAAAGTCTATTATTAGTGTAACTTGAATAGCTTTTTATCATGATTATGGCCACAACAGAGAGAGAAGTGCAGTGTGAAATATAGTGACACTGTGACACTGCCTGCCACTCTTGCCGAGGCGGTGTGTGTCTTAGCAGGTTACGGCCCGGTCCCCATGGTCAGAGGGTCACTGGCCGTCAGCAGAGTGATGTCACCGTTGGGACCTTGAGCAAGGCCCTTAACCTCAATGGCTCCCAAGATTGGCTGACCTTCCTTTCTTATTCATGTGTTGTTTAGGATAAAAACATCCACTAAGCTCTTAAAAAAAGGTACACCAGGGGTGTTTCTCAATACACATACTTGACCGTACTTCTGTTCTCATGTGCCTGTTTTATGTCAACTTTTATTGCCGTTGACTAGTTCCAAAACTAAGAACAGAAGTACAGAAGACGGGAAAAATCCCCGGATCCCCAAATATCAAGGATATGGTTGCATCCTGGCTAAATGAGAACAATCCCATGATTCGTTGTACCCCAAGTTTCTTCTTGGGAGACAAGTTAGCAAGGCTGGTTTTGCCTTGACCACAAGTACAATCTTTGCGTTCTAGGTATTGAGAAACACCCCATGTTTCCTTCTGTATATTTATTTTGTTTTATAACTATTGGGATGTGTATGTGCTAATCCAACCAGGTATGTGCTAATCTAAAAATAAAGGAAAAAAGTGCATGATGAGCATGACATTAGGATACAAACTGACACAAAATTGCATTAGCTGCACTGAATGCATTGAGTTTTTTATACAATAAGCATTATGCATTAAAAGGTACAAAAAGAATCAAATATAAAGGAAAATTCCAGTGTGGCGTACATAGGGGTGCGGCTAGAAATTTCGGGTATCCTGCTAGGGTTGGCACTTCAATTTGAAGAAATATGGTTCCCACACGGTAGAATCTGCTGAGCGGGCAGGACCATGTTGGAATCTGGGGCCCCTATAAAGGCCCCCTGAATCTGCCAGGGTGTCCATGCCCCTCTGACACCCCTGACCGTACACTAAGGTACTTTAGCAGGTCCAAAATTAATATATAGTTAAGAAGCTACAGGCCAGGGGTATCAGAGTGGTTCATTGGGTTGTTGCCTCACTTCTCCAGGGTTGGGAGTTTGAACCCTGTTCACGCTCTCTGGCTCTCTGTAGAGTACCCGTTCTCCACATGGCCTGCAGTGTCTCCCACAATCCAAAGACATGTAGCTACTGTAGGTGCATTACTCTGCAAATTGTTCATTGTGTGTGTGCATGTGGGCACACACATCCAGAGAGAACCCCTACCTTCCACCCTGAGATAGGCCCCAGGCTCCTCAAAATAATGCAAAAATGGCATCTTCCATACTACTTCCTGCTGTTTTGGTAAAGCTTTATACAAAAATCTACTGTATAAATAATAATTAAAAAAAGATTCAGGAGACCATTCATTCCAACCTTATCCTAGACAATACCATGAACCAAGAAACAGAAAATAATTCTCTGAAAATACACTGAAGTGTATTATTTGTAATTAAGTTCTATGTAATTTTAAAGACGTAACATTTATACAAACCATTATTCCGTCAGTGATGTTTCCAATACATATCTGTACTCAAATCAACAAATGCACACAAAAAAGCTGAAGGCAAACAGCACAGTAATGTGTATAGGCATTCAACAAACATTAGATATCAATTGCAACTCATGGATGTTTTAGAATCTGTGATTTTTGCTTAAATCCTTTTCCAGTATTTTTCGCTTATGCTGTGTTCCTTTTGTTATTTTGGTCACAGTTCATCCATTGCCTTACCTATGGACGATATCTGTTTTGTTTTTAGACTAAAGGAGGTGGATTGTATGTTACTTTTCTCAATGCAGCGAGCTTTAGCGGCTCAACGGGGATGCTGTTTCCTGTGAAGTGAATGTACATCACAAACCAGAGGGCCCTCCTGAGACAACAGCTTCGTGACTGCTCTTCCAAAAATAATAAAAATAAGTGCAAAGAATCACGGACAGCTTTGTCTAAATCAGCATTCATAAGTTCATTAGACACCATTTCACACATTGTCCTGCAGATGAAAGTGTCTTTTATTTTTATGTGTGTGTGTGTGTGTATAAGTAAAAAAAGAATGGGCCAGGAAGAGAGGAAAATGTACAATGGCGCAAACACGGTCGGTGTGGCAATTTCATTAATCCTTTATTGTCTTATGGTAATGTGTTCCACAGTGTTTTCTGTAAAATGTAATATATACAGAACTTCATTCCAAGTAGGCATACTTACTTGATAACAGATCTTCAAAAGAGCAATTTAACATAAACAGAAATCTGTGGTTCAATTTTTCTAAGTTCACTTAAGATATTACTATTAATTGCTCGTGACATATCATACAAGGCTAATCTATAATTTACATTATCACTATGGCGTTCATTTTTCCAGAACGCTTTGTAGCGACTCTAGCGTACACTTGTCTTTGTTGTTCTGGCGTGCTGGTTCGTTGTCTTCAGACTGCATTTCTCAATGTCACCGGTAAGAGTTGTTTTCAGATTGAGTCGTCCGGTTGATCAATGACACTGACTGAATTATTTACTGCTGCCTATTTTTCTTATTTTCAAGTAGACAAGATTCAGTGCCAGCAGTTAAAAAGTTGTGTCACTACAAGAATAGGTAGACTCAGGGACGCAGGAGAGATTTTTGAAGTGGGGGGGGGCAAACAATAAGCAAAAGGTCTCAACCTTTAAGCGTACCCAGACATGCTTGATGAGGCAAAAAACTGGGTGCATATATCCCCCCGTCTACTGCACTAATTCCTGCTTTTCGACATTTTACTATCATGCAAGTAGTTTATTATATTTAATATAGGTATTAATATGTCTTTTCGTTTGGCCTTATAAGCAACGATAATTCATGTTTGCACAAATATTTCTTATTCTCACGGTGAAGGAATTCGGAAAATATCGTTTTAAAAGAAAATGAAAAATTATTTATTTCCGAAGTGCAGCCCGCTCATTAGTGACCGCACAAAACAAAGCCAAGCACTGAAAAAGAAAAGTAGCTGCCGCAGATTGTTTGTTTGAATCACATAGGCCTAAAATCACAAAGATTCAGAAAGTCTAATTATTAAACTGTAACATTATATTTACCTACCTGTGAAGTAGAGAAACCGTCTTCTGTGAACTGTTTCACTCACCTTTAATGACGCTTATAACAAAAACACATTATTATTATTATTATTAATCCCCCACTCAGCCCTAAAGTATAAAGTTTGCTCTCTTTGCGAAACATCTATATCTGTAAATTTGATTAAGCGAGTCCCTGGAGAAGAAATATCCTTCATAAGTAAGTTATTGAAATGGACGCCTTACAATAAAAAACCCAACGGTTCTCTATTCATTACTTTGAAACACAGTTACCGTCGGGGCATATAACTTAGCACCCGTCATATATTCATCTGCTTTTAAGTTTATGTATCCTTGGGAGTGGAAACCATAAACTGCTCGTTTAAAACCACCTAAAATAGGGTAGGTAAATACGTCTGCTAAATACATTATATCGCAACGCATACTGATACACACGTTACATTTTTAACAGTCGATTACTCGGGAGTTCAGTTAAGATATAAACTACCTTTACCAACATAGCCTATATTTTAATTTAATATGAAAACACAAAGTCATAATAAACAATGGTTTGTTTCTAAATAAAATGTTCGAGATATGCAAATACAGTCAAATACTTTTGAGGATTGCCGATAAATTTAAATCTGCCCTAGTGCCCTCAGAACGAACTGCCAAGTTACATTTTCTTTGATATCGCTTTTACTACAAAGAGGCAATTTTATGTGGGATGGCTGGCATATAAATATCACTGAGAAGTCCGGGAAGCCACTCACCTCCCGATGCAGAATGAAGCATCAAATATATGGGACACCATCAATATTTTGTACAGATGATACGACTCGGGAACTAAATACTAGGCTTAGCTAATAATACCTAAAGCTATAGAGTAAATTATAAATATATATTTCTATTCTCTGAATGAAGAAAAGAAAGCATATCAAATTAATTGTGAAGGCTAGTAAACTGGGATCGCAAGGATTGTCGCGTAATTGAAAGTGTTGAATGTGTTAAATTTGTGCTGTCAGATAACACCCTCTAGTGTTGGGAAAGCCCGGCGTTTGAGCGCATCTCCGCCGGGACCGGACCGTCGTTTGCTGCATCCAATCCGGGATTCGCACATTAGACACAGCGCAATAGTCGGTCGTTCGCGTTTCTTCCCGGTATAATCAATGCTGGCAAATACCAAAAACTTGTCCACCGGATTTAAAAGAGCCGTGTGAGCAGTGCGCTTCTTTTAGTCCTTTAGTCGCGAGCAAAGTTGTGTGCGCCGTTGAGGTGCTGTAAATGCGCGCAGCCGTTTATGCGGCGTGTTTTGTGGATTAAATTTAAGGTAGTTTGCGGTTCTCGGAATTGCACGCTCCCGAAGACACAACTTTCCCCCTAACAACAGCCGCATTTGCGCTCCAGCGGAGCGGGCGATGGGTCGCTTTTTAATACCGCAGCCAGTGAACGCGTCAGTGGCAAAAGAGCGTGTTGATAGGGGCGAGAAAGGCAGCTGTGTAATTTTTTAAAAGCGGAAGGATTAACAATCACAAATTTAAGGGATTACACGTGGATACAGATGCGTTTCGTACCCGGATTGCTCTGTCGCCCGGTGCTTTTTTCAGAGATGAGTTTTGGAGTAAAAATGTGCCTCTTATTCGCCTTGCCAGTGGTGGTCTTCGCGGACTCCAGTCACAATAATCAAGGTAACTTAATGCTCCTTTATTTCCTCGGTTGATCGCCTTATGAACAGGGACTGTAAGTTTAATGTGATATGCCTAGGTTTTGCTTGATTCACAGTTGAGTTGCAGTGTGTTACGTAGAGTTATTTTACTATTTACTAAGATCTGACTTTAAGATATGAAACTTTAAAAGGGACACGTGTCGGCTTAAATGTGTGTGTTGTATGAGTGCATATCTTTTTATAGAAATTTGCGGGTCTTATGTATCCAACCACCATTTGTCCTCCTGCCACGCTTTCTCCAAAACCTGAGACGCCTTCAACTTGTATCGGTGTATATGACGGTTATATTTACATGGCATAGTAGCCTACAACCATCACAGGTGTAGATTTAAACGATATTATAGTCTGTCTTGGCTTCACTTGTAGCGATGCAATATTTAGTAACGGTGCAGCATCAATGCATAGTTTTACCCAAGGCATATGGTCTATACATTGATAGCATCATAATTATTTATTATTAATTAATTACATCTGATTGCATTTCCATCAGGCATGTTTAGACCTATAAACCTTGCGAGATTAAATCTTTGACACATTGCACAGGAAATTCCCAAAGTTATTACCCCTCGCATATACATAATGAAATATGTATTTCTCATATCAGTACTTATTTATTTATTTTTTTTACTGAATTGTTTCCAATATTTTTTGTTGTCATTTACGAAATTGTAGGAAAATGTAAATGATGAAAATGATGAAAATTTACGAAATGTACCTATTTTAAAAAGTTTTATATAAAGTATTTTGACTTGTATGCCTTGTATGATGAGTACTGATTTACATCCATTACATATATTGATTATAGATGATTATTCTTCAAACTACTAACCAGTTGGCTTATTTCACACAATAACAAGTAATTGGGAGGAGAAAAAACATTTCTTTACAAGCTACTTGTGTTTTTACAACGGATTAAAAACTAAATAGGGCAGTTTATAACATTGGACTGTGTATCTCTAAGTTCTGAGGTTAATTCTGCAAGAAAAAAACTGCTTTGCAAAGATAAAATCTCAACTGTTATCAATTCAGCAAAGAATGAATAAAAATGAAGAGTCACAGTAATATATGTATTAGAATCCCACAATTCCATTACAATTCATTGACCCCAATCAGCCCCCAATCACTAGTCTTCATAGTAGTGAATGTCTTCCGTATGCACTTTAAATGTGAATACAATACAGCATACTGCCTTAGCTAGGTCAGAACGTAGACCGTAGCATTATCAAAGTGAGGGCAAGAGATACTGAGTAGACATTTTATATCTTATGTGTTTTACGGTGGGTTATATATTTAATATAAAGAGGCTGAAGGTTTACTGATTTTCAAAGATCTAAGTCCCTAACTTAATATATAAAAGAAATCCAGTTACATTGTATTTCATTTCTTATTAAGGGGTTTCATTATTTATTACTATTATTATTTATTATTATTGTCATTATTTGTTGTTGTTATCAATATATATTTTTTTATCTGTGGTCAATTAGATTTTATAATGCATGGTTTTATTGAATCCAGTAATGTATGGTATTTTTCCAGTGGGAACCCAAAATAGGAAAAAAAACAAATACGCCAATACTGGGCAACAGCGGCTTTTCCATGATCCGTTTGAGTAAGACGATCGCTGAATACTCCTGTAAAGTTATTTATATAAACGTATGAATGATGGGTGCTTTTGTACCCCATATATAAAGATTTTCATGGTTTTATCATTTATGTCATTTACATATGATGCGATTATTTCAATGCATATATTATCAAGAACCATAACATTAGTCAGCAGAATACTGTAGGTTCATGGTTCATCATACTGTTCGATATTGTTACCTCTTCCTATCAGGCGAGGATATCTTCAGGGAATTCTAGCACGTGAGATTTTATAGCTTACTTTCACTACTTTAAGAATGTACTTTTAAAATAAATTTTAGATTTTTATATATATTTAGAGTATTTCATTTACAGTGGACACATGGAATTTGGAATAACTGGCAAAAATATACAGATTACAAATAAAAATCATTAGACTTTAGTATACTTACTTCTACAGCTGTCTTCATAAAATATAAATGTCTGTTTTTGACCAGACGATGACAGGCGGAGGGACACAAAAGGTAAAACGTGTTTTCAGAACCATCGCTTGGTACAGAATTTTGTGTTATGAATTCATTACCTAGGTCGGTCAGTTTTTCCTTTCTTAAGCTGCTTTCACTGCTGTTAAGAAAATGCCAAATTCTGGTGTCTCTGAAGTGGTATTTTGACTGCACAGAAATGCCATGTAGACTGAAGAAGAGGTGTCCCATTTCCCCACTTCCACCATCAGAGAGTCTCTTAACAAATCTCATAGTATATTTGATGGTCATGTAAATGTTATCATATACATTTCAGGACAAGAGGACATGTATAATACAGGAGAGCTGAGTAGAAAGCGTCTGCAGATTCAGTTCTGAGCCCTTTACGATGCAAAATTTTCAGGAGATAATCTTTTTAGCTGCCCGTCTGTGTTATAGCATTCATATTGCTTTGTAAAGTGGACATTCCCGACTTTAAAAAGACTCCAGAAAGATTAAACGTCTGTTTGTAGTACCCAGTTAGTCCTGAACACCACCTCCTTTTTCCTAAATAGTTTTTGTTAATTCACTTGGAATGAGATGTCAGCAGCTGATATTTGGGGTAGGTCCTGAATTTATTTGCGGCTGTTAAAGCTTTTTTCAGTTTTTGTCTGTAAATTAAACTCCCAGATTGCCTTGTTGACAGCAGAGCTCATCATTTAACAATAATTGATATATATATATATATATATATATATATATATATATCAATTCAATGTATCCACTGTAATGTGAGGCAATAACTGCTCTGAATGAATCGGTAACATCTCTGCATTAAATGGTTCTAGAATAATGTAATATTGCTAAGCAACAATGACACAATTTTGAGCAAAATTATCTTGGTTAGTACTAGTAAGGTATGTCTTCAAGTCACAAGTGGAGTGTTTTTCTAGCTGATGAGCTTTTCTCTGCATGCAGGTCACATTGTAGATATTAAAAGTACCATTTTCTCCCTAGTTCAGTACTTGTGGTAGGTAATGCCTTCACATTTCCACCAGGATACCAAATTCTGTCCCATGTGTAATATAATTTTGTTTGGATATTGTTTTATGGTCATAATTTTTGTGTTCTGCAGCATTGAATGTGTCAGTATTCTGTACCCCTGTCAGATTGTTACATTTCAGGCAAGAGGTAGACCAGTAAAATTGTCAAGTTTCTGTTGTAATTGTGCACATTACCAGTATGTAAACTAACTAACTGTCAGAAGAGCCAGTTAAAATGGGAAAGTAGCCTTTAGAATTAAAGGGGACAGGTGTATGTATTAACATATAATATGCTTCCCAGTGCATCTTGGAGACCTGCAAGGGAGCGATCATTTGCTCTGACTGACAGTCATCCACTGAACCCTGCTCACCTCCTGGGCCTGCATGTCTGTCATTGCAGTGTTATACCATCACTCTTTAAATGCCATCCTAAGTTAAAGCTATGAATTCATTGATTTTTCTTTTTCTTTTTTTTGCCATCTAGATGTAGCACGCATATGTTAGAGGAAAATATTATTTTTGAAGACTAGTGTGTGGTGGGTGGAGTAATATCAGAGTTGTAATTGTGATCAGCGTGCCTTCACAAATAAGAAGGTCCTTGAATTGATTAGTGAAATTTTTGTTTTAAGCAGTAAGTACTTTTTTGATTTTGTTTTTTTCAACTTTTATTGCTCATCCAAACACATGCAGGCCCCAAAGGTTCACTTATTGCACTTTGAGATGCAGCAAAATGCTCTGAAATTGTGGCAGAATATTAGTGAAGAAGTCTAGACATTTTTTTTCCCTTGAATTATTGTCCCTTGTTGTTAGTTTCCATTGGCCATTTAATCTCGCCTTGACATTTTCAGACAGTCTTTGGCATCCTTCTGGTTGTAACCTTGGAGTTTCACATTAACTTTAGCTTCATGCTAAATTTCTCCCTTAAAAGCACATGGTGTGGTGGCATTACCGAAGTCATTTTAAGTGTTTTGCTAGTAACTTTGCCATAGTAAGACCACAGATGTAATTTTTTTTTCTTTCATCCAAAGGAATCACTGAAATTTTAATTTTATTTTGTTGTATAAAAGTACAATATTTACGCAAATTTAGAATTTCATTAGGTCTACTGTAAATTCCATGCATTTATTTTTGCATTTAAATTCCGGATTGAGTTCCTATAAATTCTATCTAACTAAAATGTTAAATTTTAAATTATTGCTTAATTTGAACTGTTTTTTTTTTTAATTAACATGCAGAGGACTGCTAAACTGGCCATAAATAAATTTCAGTGCAGCGCTATATCTAAAATAAGCGAAACCATGGAATGTGTACATTAGCAGGCATGTCATGATGTGACATCGAACACACGGTCACACAAGCCGTCTGTTCAACATGTGCCTTACGTTAAACATGACCTGGCCAAGATGGACGGTGCTAGATGGCCCTGGACCCATCCGCCCTGACTCAATGACCAATCAGGTCACGGCAGATGTTACCGTGGCGCTTCTCAGCGTGCTTATACGCTTTTACCAACAAGCCCCCCCCCCCAAATCTATTTTTATCCTTTGCTGCAATTCCCTTTGGGGTTACCAGAACTGGCAGAGTCTACAGCTCTCCCGCCGAGTGTAAACCGTGTGGGGAGATGAACGCCATTTCGACTCAAGCATGAACTCGAGAAGAATCACAATAAGAGACCGCGTTTTTTTATTGTCCCTACAATGATTGCCATTCTATCTTTTAATTTATAGATTATATGCAGTTGGATGGCCCCTAAGAAACAGAAAATGTAATGTTGTGGTCTGTAAATATACCGTGTGATGATAAGTTAGTGTGTCCCCAGGCAGCTTGCACAGGCTTGTTTTATTTCACTTTGTTTTTCCAAGTAATTTCATGGCTCGTCTTTAGGAAAAATCGTTTTCTAAGCGGGTTTGTAGGATTTGAGTCCTGTGTAGGCTAATATCAGGAATATCAGTGATTATTTTGCCTATTGACTAAAGGAAGGAATGAGCATTTCACCTCAGTGGAGACGTTAGCAGTGTAATCTGTCTCCGAGATGAGCTCTACCGGTCGTTCCTCCTCCCTGCTCCATATGGCCCCAAGGTAGAGACGGCTTGTAAGAAATGTGTGATATTTTATCCGAATCTGTAATGCTTAATCAGGACAGTGTCACAAGCGATGCTTGTACAAATGGCCTTTACTTATCTGCTGGTTGTCCAGCTCACACCTGTGTAATGACGTTTGAAAGGAAACTGCTGCTGGAAATGATTATCCAGAGTGTTCCTCAGATTATCTGTGGGATTGTTCCGAAGGGGAGGCGATGTGAGATCTGGAACCATCCTTTTAATTACTATGTTAAAGCAATATGTTGCTGCCCGGACGTGTGAGCTTGAAAGCAAACATTGATCTCCGGGAAGAGATCCCACCTAATTGGCGGGATATATCGCATCATGACAGTGATTGTGAACAGCAAGTCTGTTCCTTTTAATAGAATAATGAACTGGAAGATGCCTTTGATGTAATGGTCTACCGGAGGTGATGCAACACATGCTGTGAAACATAAGACATAGGTGTTTCTCCTGTAATACATTATCATGGTGTAAGGCTCCTCCCCTGCTTGATAGTATTGTATAATTTGTGCATAGCCTTTCTGCCTCTTATGCCTTTTTTATATAGTTCAGGAAGCTTTTAGAAGGCATGAAGAAATTTGAAGGGGGATGCGTTTTTTTTTTTTTTTCCTGTCCTTGGACTAAGCACATCTTTCCTGCCTGTTTTTTTTGCCAAACATCTCCTCAGAGGGTACCCCCTTGTGAAGCTCTGGAGTCTTCCACAGCCTTTTAACACGGAAGTAGCTTCTAAGCATTTGCTCACAGTCAGCTGGCATCCATTACGCTGCTCTCTGTCTGTCGCCATACTGGCTTTTAGTAAATGACCATGAATTGGAGAAAGCTGCGCGTCAGTATGTGTCTGAAGATCACCCTCAAGACTGCTTTTATCAGAAATACACAAAGTTTAAAGTAATATTGAATCTTTGAAGTGATTATGCTTGTTCGATTTTATTTGCAGTTCAATTAAATTTCATTAGTTTGTTTTATCTTGCAAACATTGACAGTCTGAATTCATGATGTAAGTGTTCCCATGTATGTTTTCTACGAAAAAAATCTTAAAAGGATTGTTTTCTTAAATTTTTCTGCATAATTGAAATTCTGTGTTTGTACATAGCAGGGCAGGTATTACATAGTTTATAAAAATAAAAGCGAAAAAAAATATATATCTCCCTAGAAAACTTTCACCTGAAATATAAATCTCTTTCATAAGGGACACAGCAGTGTCAAAACTTATCTGCTTATCCATTAAAAAGAACTAAAATTGTATTTAATGGTTTCGTGGTATACCTTGCCTTATCATGTGCTTCTTTATTGAAGATGAAAAGCATATAAATATTTTTCCCTGTGCTGAAAGGACCCCTAAGGCATATTCATTCCATCCATCCATCCATCTTCCGTAACCGCTTCTCCTGGTCAGGCTCACAGGGACTGAAGCACATTATAAAAGCAAATTGCATAATTTTGCAGAAATTAAAACTCAGAAAATCATCAGGACACACAGAATCACACACCTGTGTTTAATAAATCTATCCTCACACACCTAATTACCTCCAGGACACCAGGATAAAAGCAGCTATATGTTATGGAATGGTAATGTCCAAGAACTAGTGCAGTGTAAAAATAAAACGATAGAACGCCCGACAGATTTACTCAGTTTTAATGTCTGCAGCTTTGTGGAGAAGGGTATGGATTCACACCATTATTATAGTAGCAGTTTGCAATCCAGTGCCCTTGATTCTATTAGCCAGCTAATCATGAAGCCTTTGATTAACTTCCTCAAGTGTGCACATGGTGGAACGGAACGGTAATGTAGCCTGGCTCAGTTTCAGTCCTGGCCTGGGAACCACTTCATGTCAAATGCTTTATGTTGTTGGAAGGACCCCTTTGACTGTCTGCCGCAGATTGTGCCTGTATATTTCTTCTGATGTTGAGGATTAATGTAAGTGCAACGTTAAGGGTTACATTCGACATTGTAAATGTGATATTATACTTAAAAAAAAACCTAAGATGTATAATTCTAATGTAAAGTATGAACTCTTCTGTCAAAATAAATTTCTGCTTGTTCTGTGACAGTAGTTAAGATATGGTTTCATTTACATTTTTGTTTCTATGTTGTAGATCTGATGTTTTCTGTAAAAGTAAAAAATTTCAAACCAGTTTGTACTCTAGCTTGCCCTTGGAAAAGATTGCTCTTTTTCACCACCATTTACAGTTATTTCAATCACGTGGCGCTAATTGACTTTCCCAGACAGGTGGGCCCATTAAATTCCCTGAGGAACCCTGCTATAGATCCCTCTCCAGGCCCACAGTTGAGATACAGTCCATCATTCACTCCAGCTGCCTGAGCTGTTGAGTACACAGTTATTCCACACATATAAAACAAGTGTCTGACTGATGCTCTCAGAATTCTTATTAGCCTAACTATAAGGCTTCAGCCATGAGACGGTTTGCCGTGTATTTAATCAGCCTGCCTCAGGAGTGGAAGCAGAGAACAACAGAGACGAGTGGCTCCATGACTTACTTGGCCCCAATAACTACAATTCTTTGTTTAGAAGGAATTCAGAAACGTCAAACATCATGACTATTAGAAATGAGTATGGTGGGAGATGGAGAACTCAAGTGACCAATAAAATGAAAGGCATCAGCAAAGGTATTGCACAGACTGAATGGTATTTGGTTGACCCAAGTGTATACATGTTTTTACCTTTGCCAATATGCGTTATACAGGCAAAATGAATGCATTCAAAGTTCGGTGCTGAGATGTTGTTGTTATTGGGAGAAGTGACACAGGGGAAATAGGATATGTTTGTGTAATTCTGCTCCTAAGCAAAATAAATGCAGAGACACATATAATGTGATTCATACCTTGCAGCTAAAGTGCAATTGAAATTCTGTTTGTAGACATTTGTTATTCCGGGTTGTATCCTCCTGGTTTCTCTGATTGCCCAATGGGTTGAGATTCAATTAAAAACACAGACATCATGTTCCAGCCTTGGCATTGTCAAAGATTGCCCTGCTTGCTCCCTGTGTCCCCTTTACTAGGCAGCCGCCAATGGTTACTTCCTCTGGCACCACTTACTGTTAAATTTTGGCAATAAACACAGTGCAGTTATTTCAGTATGTGAACCTTCCACACACATCCCCAGAAGTTTCTGGAAGGCATTTAACATTTTCATTAATTTATCTGATGCTTTTATTCAAAGCAACCTGCAGTAGAGGGAAGGGTTGCAATTTCTTGCCTTTGCATTGTTAGCGCAGTGCTCTTCTTGTTGAGCTCCAGCAGCACAATTTGTTGGGAGCAGACTTCTCCATGGCTTTCTTAAATTTGACGCATTATACTAACATAATGTGTTATGCATCTTCACATAATTTCCTGGAGAATCTTACTGTTTTTTTTGCCTGTTTTCCTTTGAATGGGCTTATTTGCATTTGTAGTCTTATTTCATATTATTCTCTTCATGGTGGCAGCAAGCTGACCAAGTCAGATTAGACCTCCATGGCCACAGACTAACTCATTCTGCGGATCCCTAGGCATTCTCTAGCTAACTGGGGGATTTCCTCCCTCTAGGAAGTCTTGGGTCTGCCACGAGGCCTCCATCCAGTATGCTGTGTCCAGAACAGTTCCCTTGGGAGTCAACCAGTTGACATCCTTACAAAACACCTGGATCAACTCAGCTGGTCTTTCTTTATGTGAAGGGGCAGCTCCTGAATTTCAAGGTCTCTCTGGATCTTCAAGCATCCCGCCCTGTTATGGAGAGTGTACCCAATAAACCTACTGAAAAACCTCATTGTACTGATAATCTTATTCTTTCTGTCATTAACCACAACTCATGACAGGAGGTCACAACAAGGACATAGATTGGTTGCTCCGCATCTGACATCTTAACTCCCACTTCACTACATGGACCTCCTCTGAGCCTACAACACTTCAATCACCAAACCGATGTGCCTGTCAATCTCACATTTCCTCTTGTTAAAGGGACTAGCATCCCTGTTTGCCAGGCTTGGGATATTCCACCTGCTTTCCATGCGACATTGAAGGGGCTTGTCAACCTTATCACCCTGAAAACATTCAGTGCTTTCAACATCTCTGGATGGATTTCATCTATCTTTGCATCTTTTCCACTGTGGAGGTCTCTGACAAGTATAACAATTCAGTGAAAGATTGTTCCAGCATTGTTGCCTAGTGCAACAGTGTTCTTTCCAATGCTCAACGGTATTCCCACAGTTGGTCAGCATTTTCCCAGTCTGGCCGAAAACAGCCTGAGCAAGATCCCACCTCCCCCTCCTGAGGTATCAAATGGCCAACCATCTTTGGGCCCACCAATTACTCTTCATAGCTTTTACAAACTCTTCTCTCTATGAATTTTTGGCTCAATGACTGCCTTTGCTGCAGCCCATCAGGCCTGTCAATACATTTCAGCTTTCACCCATCTAAGCATTACACTGAAGGTCTCCTTCAGCCTGACAGCTTCCCTTACCACAAGTGTCTGCCAGCAGGGCCAATAGTTACCACCATGTGAAGCGTCTACTGCATTCTGGCCACAGCTCTTTCGAGCTGCTGAAACAATTGGGGCCTTGAACATTGTCCATTCAAAAATCCTTGACTTGTTGGTATGTGCCAGGTTTTTCTGGAGGAATGATTTTAATCCTATAAATAAACTTTAGCTGGACTTTCCTTGCAAACCCTAACTGCTTGTCTAGGTTGTCCTGGTCATTATGGTGGCTTCCTTATGTGCTAAATCCAAAGTGTCCAAAACACTCATCTTCAAATCAGATGACTCAACTACAAAGTTGATCATTAACCACTGCCCTACAGTGTTCTGTTGTGCTTATGAGCATCTGTGTGTTCTGACATGGTGTTTGTTAGGGATAATCTTTTGATTGCACAGAAGTCCAGTATCAGTTCAGCATTCAGGTTTAGATTCAGAAGGCCATTCGAATCACGCTCCTCTAAGAATCTTCATCACTCCTTACAATAGAATTAAAGTCTTCCAGCAGGACCGCTGAGTCTGCAGGCATTATGCTTTCGAGTACCTTGCCTGCTTAATCTAAGAAGGCTGTGTGTTTCAAACTCTTCTTCAGTGCATGAACACAAACAACAGTCTGAGATTTTTCTCTCTGCAACCCTCTTGTCCATTGGGAAAAACTCTGTCTGTGCAGGTTGAAGTCTATAACTTGTGAGTGTCCCAATTCTGACCTGAGGTCTTTCACCGTGGGGAATGTTTGATTAGGAGAAACTCTGATCAAGAGGTCTGGTTCCTAAGTCCATACTGTGCAGGGAGGTCATACCTTTTGTATCACTAGTATTAAAGAGGTAATGTTTCACACTCCCAAAGCCAATATTTATTGCCAAGGTCTAATCTATCTGGGTCCTGCCCGCTCATTTCTGCTGCCTAAATGGCACTGAATCTGACCCCCACCTTTTACTTTGTGAGTGTTGAGCGCACAAGATGGTTCCACATAACCTTTTCGGGCTGATCATGGCTGAGTTACATGGCTGGCCTGGCCACCCCATGCTTGACAGTGGTACCTGGCTCATAGTAACCTTATTCTGGGCAGGGTACACTGGCATAATGGGAGGAGCCCTTTGATATAAAGTATTCATTCCTTTGTTGCAATTCTGTCTGAATCATGGACTTTGGCAGACTGCTAAAGGGGGACATGTTACTAGTAAAGGGCCTGTTACTGATGGCAATTCTGACCGCTGGAATAAGTGGCCTAATTGCCAGGCTGACTCCGGCCTCTGGCTGTGAGCTGCCAAGCAAGGCATGTTGAGGGTGAAGGCATATACTGGTGGTTTAAAAAAATAAATAAATAAAAATAAACATCTCTATAGCTTCCACATTTGTCAACTGCTGTGGATGAGGATCCCCAAAGACCTTGCCCCCGTTGCATTGACTAATAGCTATGAAGTGACACGCATCATCAATCATGGTTAACCCAGACTCCAGATACAGGAAAAAAAAGCTGTTTCGCATTCGTCAAGTGGCTCTGGGCTGGCCACCGCCACTGACCTCACACCCATACAGCAGCCAGCTGAGGGCCACCGTCATGTCTGCAGTGGCACTGGGAGAACTGACGGCGGTTGTTTAATTTTTTTTGTTGCTCTGCTGGTCACTGCATCGCCATTTGCAGAGAAAAGGACGTCATGCTGTAGTATTTTGGAGTGTACCCACGTCAATAGGCATTTTCTGTCTTAACAGCACTAGCCCTAAGTACAGCATTTCAGTTTTGCACTATTCGCACTTGTGTCATGTTTCAACTGTAATGTGGTTGTGTGTAGAACTGATTGTTCTCATTTTATTTTCATATTTTACAGTGTACTAAGTAATATGTGCTAACAGATATTTTTTTTTTTTTATATATTTTTTTTCCTGCTCAGTGGTGCTGTTGGATACCACAGCAGTACTTGGCGAGCTGGGCTGGAAGACGTACCCAGTGAATGGGGTGAGTAAGTGTGTGTGTGAGTGTGAGTGTGTGTGTGTTTCCTTGACTAAATGTCTGCTGACCAAAAGGGGTAATTTTCAGCTGTCACTTTACTTCTGCATTCAGTGTTAATTCCGTGTTATTGGAGCATGGCATGGGGTGTACGAGTTTTTCGTTATGGCAAATTAACTCTTTCGGTGTTTTTTTTTTTTTTAATAGCGTGTATAAAATTTCATGCACATTTCCTTGAAACTGCTTATCCAGCTTAGCTTTGAGGCTTTAGAAAAATTTCATGCAGGATCGTAGGTATATTGTGTGCTGACTCAGACAAAGGAAGTTTAAAGAATCACTTGTACCGCCAGCTATTGAGAGAATGTGAAAGGGATAAGGCACCTGTTCAGAGAGAGAGGGAATAAAGGCAGAATGGCTTCTGGGGTGGGCTGGCGTCACCTAACACATCACTCTCCTTCCTACACAGACCCGTTTCCATTACTGCAGTGATCACACTCCCACCTCAGATGAAATCAATAATTAATTAGCACAGTGAAGGTGATTATAAAAAATAAAGTGATTACACTCATGCAGTTGTGCCCTCCTAACTGCTGTCCACCTAATGCATACCTCTACTGTCCTGTTAGTCAAAACAACAGATATTCATTAATCTAGATTCATCAATATTTGTTGTATGTGTTTGTGGATGTTTTTGATGTTTCTGATAAAAAATACCATTTAATTTGTGGCATATAGTATGGAATACTATAAAATTAGACTAGATATGCCTCTATTTCAGTGTCTGATTATTTTTTTTATATATAGGCACAGAGAATCCAATCAGTAAAGTTTTCTATACTCTTGTGCCTCTATTTATACATTATTTCTTCATCCTGTAGGACCTACTGTTACTTGTCACTTATCAGCTGTCGGCACTCTTTGGAATGATGAAAATGTACAAATGTATTCTTTTATCAGCACCTGGACTGTTGCCGGGTTGCTATTTGGTGCCTTTGGTCTGGTGATTTCATTATAATGCTTGTTTACTATGGTAGTTCGCTTTTTCTGTCAGTGTTGCAGATGCGCGAGTTAGAATGTGGCACAGTTTCAAATTGTGAATATTCAACTTTGCCTTCAGCAAACTTTTGCTGCCTTCTTTCCTGTTTTAAATCAGTTTTGTAATTTAATTTTTGCCATGAATGAGATTCCAGTGTAGTCTCTATGCATTCCATGCGATGAATTTGCGCATGATATTTTTTATATTAACATAGAGGTAGTTTCCACAATGAAAGGACACCCAACGTAAATTGTATTAGTGGTGTGTTCGGCAACCACAGGCCACTGGGACTGCTTCAGTAGCCCTTGGAATATATTCTCTATATGTATGTGTGGAACTGTTAGCAAGACGTGATGCCATTGTTCTAGGCGCTGCTCTGTTGAGTTGTTTTCATGCTCATAAGTCCATTCCGTGACCACCGATCCACTGCGAATGGGTGAGTTGTCACGTTGGAAATGGATCACAATGCATGGCCATTGGATGGTCTCATGGCATGCCTTTATGTTTGGTGGAGTAGGCTTCTGGTTTTCTCCATGCTAGGGCCTTGTATACACTGTAATGTAAAATCAAGGACTGAAGTTTACAGGCTTCTTCTGGTGCAAGGCACCAGTTGTTGAACAGGATTATGGGTAATACCCCACTGCTGTGTCCTTTGTACTACATTTGTGACACAAGTACATTTTTAAATGTTATAGCTTTTATCAAGCCCATAATATCATTTCATGAACCTGCCTGCTCACACTTTCGATTGCATATGATGTCCCCCGTATTGATTTGCTGTCGTACTTTTCTTCTATTCTCATACAAGATGCACATGCGTATTGGTCAGGGCGTATGTACTGCAGTCCACTGCTGCCCCAGTTGATGTTTTCCCCCAGGCCCCCGTGGCGTTGTTGAGAGAGCCTCTATTCATGGCGAAACCTCAGCAAGTTGAGCGTTCATCGCTGAAGCCCCTGACAGATGTGGTCTGACACTTGTCCGTCTTCCTCAGTCACCTTGCTAGCTAGTTATGTGCAGTTGTGACTGGCCGTCATTTTTTGCTGTGACCCAAAGCATTATGGGACTCCAGAATCATGCTTGTTAAGTGCTTTTCTTCAGCAGCTCACCGTTTTTGCTTCATTCACCTTGAGAATCTCGTAAATAGTACAACATTCAATTAACCTAAAGAAAGAGAAAATATCCAAACAACACAACACAAAATAAAACTGAGCAAATCACATACACTGCCTTGGTACGACGCAGAATATGAAACTACTGACTAGAATAAGGTGTTTATTCAGGCTTTGCGATAATATGGTTTTCAAAAACCGATGCAACCATCATAGCACTACTTGGCTTGGCTGAAAATCTAAAGATGTTCTGATCTGCTCCATATGAATCCTGGATACAATAAAAAATAAAAGGAGAAGAGAAGGACTTTTGCCTTAACCCTTGTGTATTTTACTTCCTACGTTCTAAATTCTATAATGATAATAATGATGATAATAATAATGATAATAATGATGATAATAGAGAGATAATAAATTTTATCTTCATTTTGAAAATGGACTGGGGTAACTTCGACCCCAAAAATAACACAGGGGTTAAATTGAATTGTATGTACTCTGCAAAAAAAAAAAAAAAAAAAAACTCTCTTCCCAGTGTCTGAAAGAGGAACTGTTTCAGTCAAGCAGCCGTCCAGGTCTGTGATTAAGCTGTCAGGACAGGTCCATGCTGGGTGGTATGCTGGTGCAGTGGTTAGCACCGGTACCTCACAATTCTGGCACTAATGTTCGAATCTGTGCCCTGGCTGTACATGTTTGGAGTTTCTGTGTTTTCCCCGTGTCGTCATAAGTTCACACTCTGTGGATACAAAACCCAAAATGACATGAGTCAGCAACAGGTTGCTGTTTCCCATTTCTTGTACTGCGCCAATGAGTTTTGCCTTTGAGCAGAGAAGAGTTAGCTGCCAGGTCGACCTTTCAATTTCTAACAGAATGAACTGAGCGCTTGCAGATAAACATGTTTGGCACGTACAAGATTAACCCAAAAGGTAGTTAATTCACCACCGAGGGGTTATTTCATGTGATTATAAAGGCTACCTGGGAATATTTTTAATTAAAGTGAAAATTAAAAAAAAAAAAAAAGAGGCTCGGTGTGAATAACTTCTGTCAATTAATTAATTGTGCCCCTGCTGCGTTGTCACCATGTCGCGGTTTCAAATGAAAGGTTACGTCGTGGCATTTGGAAGCACAGGTGTGCGATTTGTTTACATCTGAACAGTCAGTTGCCAAGCAGTGTCTTTTACCCTTTTCCCTCACTGCAAGTCTGGCACACAGTTTTATAAGCTGATGTGGCATGTAGCCGCATTGTAGGAGCCCAGGGACATCAGAGGCACTTCATAACTAAACTTCAATAAACCAGCTCTCTAATGCAAGATCCTCTCGTGTTGCGTATATCCAGTGGAGCTGCTTTGAAAACACCTATTGCATATTTAATTTATTGAAATCTATTGACATTTAACAATTTAAGAAGATCTTTAACTTGTCATTTGAATGAACTTGCCCCAGCACAGGTGTCCGCATAAGATTCAGTGCATTCAATTCAATTCAGCACATTAAGTTTTCAACCTTTTTAAGCTACCGCCAGTCGCCTTAACTAGAGGACAGGACTTAAAAGGGCGGTAACCTTGGCTGCATTGAAGGTTTCGCGGCTGAATGAAGGGTCTTTTTTTCTTCTTTTCTAAGCAGCATCTGAAAACCATACCAGCAGTATAACAATTCAAAGCATAGTGAAACATTCTAAGATAAATTACACTCTCTCCCCCCCACACCTCCCATCCAGGAAAAACCTGCTTGCCAGCTACATGAGCCCCACAAACCTTGATTTGGCGTCACTGAGCAGCCGCGATGCGCTCTTCCGGCAGACAGGCTGCTCAAATATGTATGAGTCATTTCCCAAGAGGGGAGGCAGTGCTATTTATTTATATAATTATATAACACAGCTTTAAGGAATTAACCCTCCGTGGTGTGCCGCATGGCTCGCATAAACATGTTGTTAGGACAGGCTTTCCGGCTAATTTTGAGGCCGAGGTATTCCCCTGATGGTGGATCCAGAAACTTTTTCCATTTTCTTATTTGTTAGTTTTGCTTCCTTATTAAAACTCTCCTCGCTGAAGGAAGAGGGTGGCTTGAAAAGCGAGGTGACTGTACAGAATAATCATCGTTACACAGAGCATGAAAGCTAAAGCCTCCATTCCATGCTTTGTGCATCATTCTCGGGTCCACAGAGGTTTAATCCCGAGTTGGGAGAGCTTTGCAGCCAGAATGCTGTCTCGTAGTTGTCCGTCCGTCCATCCGTCTGCCGGGCTAACGACGCTGTTCAAAGGAACTGTGGGATGCCACAACGATGCCAGAATCTTGTGCTGAAGCTCACCGTGTGTAGAACATGTGCTGTCAACGTGTTCACAGCTTTGTAAAGGTCAGCCCACATCTGCAGGAGTACACAAGAGCTTACCATTGTCAAGCCGTACCTGCAGTGCACCGTGGCTCTTCTAGACCATTTCAACTGGGGGGGGGGGGCAGACTGAGGCCAACTGGTCTGTTGGAGGGGGCAGATGCATTTGACCTTAATGTTCTCCACGTACCTTAGATTTCCAGCATCAAGAAGCAAAAGACCGTTTTGAAAACTGATAAGTTATTTATGCGATGCTTTGCAGTCACAATTTACAGTTTGTACAAATATGTAACTCACTCTGATTTCTTGTTTAAACTGTCTTTTTTCCACAAGCCTGATTTTTTTTTTCTGTCATTAACTTCGCTTTTCGCCAATAGAAGTGACTCGATCACCAGAGTCTGTCAAGAAAATGTGCTTACGTTTGTGTTTCCCCTGTTCCCAGTGCACAAAGTTTTAGTCCCACGTATATAAATGTAAATAATAATAATAGTATTATGATATAATGCATTTATTGCAGACCCAAGTAGCATACATGTTTAGGGGGTGCTGCTTCATCGTAACGCCCTGGGCAGCCGGACACCCCCGATTCCATTACGGTTAGAGAATAGTTACGAGTATTTTCTCCCAGTCACTGAGAAATGAGCAGCATTCGTTGTTACAAGAGTTTCAAAGGCATGAAAGGCATGAGAAGAGTCGAAGCTAAAAGCTGAGAGAAGCAATGGCAGCTGTTCTGTTTATTCTTGTTAAATTACAGACATTATGGTTTTATCCCAAAGCAGAATAGCTTTCAGTGATCAATATTACCTATGCTTAATTCTGACATACTCCTACGCTTAGGGGGCGGCACGGTGGTGCAGTGGTTAGCACTGTTGCCTCACACCTCTGGGATCAGGGTTCACGTCTGCGCCTGGGTTCCATGTGTGTGGAGTTTGCATGTTCTCCCCGTGTCGTCGTGGGGTTTCCTCCGGGTACTCCGGTTTCCCCCCCACAGTCCAAAAACATGCTGGGGTTAATTGGAGTTACCAAATTGCCCATAGGTGTGAATGTGTGCGTGAATGGTGTGTGAGTGTGCGATGGGTTGGTGCCCCATCCTGGGTTGTTCCCTGCCTTGCGCCCGCAGCCTCCGGGATAGGCTCCAGACACCCCACGACCTGAAATGGAATAAGCGGTTCTGGAAAATGGATGGATGGATGGACTCCTACACTTTACGTTAAGATTATAAAGGATTCTGTCACACTTCAGCTTTATCTTACAAAGTCTGAAATGTATTTATACTTTTATAGAGGATGTGTAAATTCAGATTCAGTCTGGACACATACTTTTGTTGTTGAAGTTGCATTCAGTGGCTGCGTCTGTGCCATCCAGGTAATTTGGGAAACTGTGGGCGAGCTGACTTGTAGGCATGTTGCTGTTGCTGCTGTTGTTGTAAGGTTCACCGTCTGTCACTGGGGTCCCACACAGACTTGCTGCTCCGTGACAAGTCATGAACTTGGGAACTCGCTTATGAAATGTAGCATTTATTTGTGACTGCTGACTTGCATCATAATTATATAAAACAAGTGAAAGTGTTGACTGGGGGGTCTTGAAGGGAAGTAGGGGTTAAAATAGATGATGCAGGAAATTATTTTTTGAATTCCCTCCTAGTGACCTCTGTCATTAAAAGGCTTAAGCAGTGCCAGGGGAAAACTTAATTGGCTCATTTCCTACAGAACATATTCCGGGCCCCGGTTTTAATGTGCTTCTCACTGTACCTGGCTTAAGGCACCGGGAGGCACAATTAGTGTTTTGATAAGCTTACAGCGGTAGTGCAAGACAGGAAGGGGTGATGAGCAAGGGGGAAAATCACACACAAGGCCCTTCAGGATGGAAATGAGGATATAGGGCTCGTACCACGTTTACTGTGTCCTGTTCTGTTCTGCCTCATTTCTGCATCTGTAACCATGGGGCTGAGCCAGGATGATGGTTCTTTTGGAGGCAGGGGTTTGTGATTTAGGGGCACAAAGGCTGAGTAATGAGGCAGCGGGGCTCAGGGGTAGCATTAGAAGCTCCGCTGCATGCTGTACTCTCAGTATTACCTTCGCTGTATATTAATGTATTCATACTAGTATAATGTCTTATATATGGCATAGTGGTTGATGGGGGGTTCCCCACTTCTCCAGGGTAAGGGGTTCGAATCCCACTTGTGTGGCTGGAGTTTGCATATTTTTTCCCCATTAAATGGGTTTCCTTCCAAAATTTAGTTCTGAATCTCAAAATTCCCCATAATGTATGATGGTTTGCGGCCTGCACCCTGGCCGTGCTGCTCCTTTGCCTTGGGCCCTGTGCTGCTCAGGGAAGGCTGCAGGCCCTGGCCGTCCTTTGCCGAATATGCAGTAGGAAGACGAGTTATGAAATCTTTCCCTCTTTCTCACTCATGTTTTATAATTTCGTAGTGAATAATAATTAGTTTTTTACTTATCTGAATAATATAACAGAAGCATTTCAACTTGTAGTTGTATTAAAACTTAGTATTACTGCAAATATAGATTCATCTGGTTTGTTTGTGAGTTTTTCTCGACCCATAATGTTTGTCTGTGTGTGGTGTGATGTGAGAAAATGCTCCAAACTGTGAAAAATAACATTCAGTGATCATGTTCCAAGAGTTCTTTATTATGCTTCAATCTATAAAAACTGTCAGGTGTCTGTAAATATAAGATCGAGGTAAATCTTCACCTGTTTAACAGGTCGCATGCATATCCACTCTCCTTCCCAGGTGAAATAATAGCATTTAGCATGCCCCTGTTATAGACTTCCAGAACATTTTCTAGATTGAGTCCGTTACCTTCAGCATCTCATGACTCCCGCTTACCATGGGGTCGCCCTCTGGCTAGGTGCCAGAGAAAACCGCCGGGGTAAAGAATCCTTAATGTGTGTTGACAGGAAACTGCCATTAATCCTGACTGACATTGAGAGGTATGTGTGTGTTAATTACTGCAGGGTGCCAAGGAAGCACTTTGAGTGTGTTTCCGCTGACAGAAGGCTGGAGTCACATGGCAGAAGCAGTCATACATCAATCTGGCTGAGTGTCATTTAAATTCTGGGAATTTAATATATCTGTATTTTAACATGGTAGCTGTTTTTAGTTAATTTCCCCATACGTTTTAACAAATGCAGAAGCTCAGAAAACTTGATAGACTTTTTTCAGCACGTCTTTTTAACCAATCAGATCGGAAGATCTAACTGACAAAAAAAAATAGCAAAAATGTATTTCCCTGCTTGCAATGTGTCTGTCCTCTTTTTAGTCCTTTGCTGCGATATATTCATTTATTTTGCAGTACCTCAGATATTTGGGGATGATGAAGTTGAAGATGTTCTTTATAGTTGAATAAATTGTCCTGGAATGGTAAATGTTAAAAAATGTGTGATTTTGTGTCTCGTGCCAGACGAATTACCCAGTGGAAGGTGAGTGAATGTATTCCAGGCAGATGGAAAGCCGGAATGGCCCTCTGGCATCGGCTGACTGTTCGGTGCTCTGAGATGGCACGTTCTGGTGGATTCTGATCTTGTTTCTCCAATAAGAACATATTAACCATCTCAGATTTGGGGGTGGGGGAGTTTCAATTGATTTCTGTCACATGTCAGGAGTTGTTACAGTTGTTATCTCCAGAGATAGGACCAGCATGATGCTAAGAGATGGTATCGCTTCACTTGGACAGAAAATAAAATAAAGTAGTTAACAACATTGTGGCTGTGTGATGAATATCTAGGGATATCCCCACATCTGCCACTCTCACTTTACAAATATCGGCCTTTTTTGAGGTTGTTCCTGGCAGCACAGGGGAGCTGATGAAGGCAGATTTGCTGGTCTGATTTTCTGAACTGTACTTTGTTACCATTATAAATGTACTGCAGTGCAAAGCTTTGGTGACCCAGCTATGGGTGTCTGTGCGCTCCCGGATCTGCAGAAACATTTGGAGCTGTTCCAATTCTTAGACACGGCAATTTAGAATAAAGGAGAATATTACATAATTCTACTTTTGAACTCAATAAACAGTGTTTTTCTGATACTGCACATTATTTCTAAGTGTTAAGTATAACTCTGTATTTAATTTCCTGGTTACAACCTTAAGCCTTCCTATGCAGTTTTTCCTGCAAACAAGACTAGAAACCATCTAATACTTGCAGAATCAGTTAATCTAATGCTCCTGTTGCTCTCATGTTACGATAATTTTGGGAGTGGAATGGGAAGATCACAAAAGCTTGACGTGAACCATTACAATTTCGCTACCTCAGTTCAGATTTTAATGTGATTTGTTGTTGAAAGAGGCCTGTGTGTTATATGCCATGACATTTTTGATCCGTATTGTTTTTGCAGATATTCAGTTCAGCTTCTTTTTGTATAGAGCCCATCTCATCACAGTAACCCTACAGTACTTGACAAACATTTAACAAAAATAGCATGACAGAGTGACACAGCAGTTAATGTTATACATCAATAGAGGCTGAGTGAAATGAAAATCCAAAATATGACAGGAGTTCAGATCAACCTTTGGGAGATTATGGGGAGAAAACAACCTCTGGAGGTCAAAGGTTAACTAGCTGCTAGCTTATATACACTTGCATTCTATCAGAATATATCAGAGATGTATATAAAAAATATATGATATATACACACACCTTATCACTCTATATTCAAATATCAGCTACCAAACTGCTGGAGGTAATATAAAAATAATGTGTTAACTCATACAGAGGCATAAAAAATACCATGTCTGTTTATGGTCACTCATTCTGCACGTTCCCATCAAACTGAAGGTTAAACCGTCAAAAATAATAGTAGCACAAGAGCAGGGCCAATTCAAAGTACTTGGGGTTCACTGAAAGGGCCCAGATCACTTTCACACAAATAGTTTGCAATTCAGCAAACATCAAGTTCTCGCAATACTGATGCTATATCAGTCAATGGTAAAAATAAAATAACTGTGGCCTGATGTAGAGACGGTCAATAAAAGTGATAGAGTTCAATTGCATTGTTCTTGAGCAAAAGGAGAGTGAGTTTTATATAAAAAGTACTATTATTTGAAGACTGTGTCTGGATATTGAGCTGCATAGCTACAGATCTAACAAACAAAGCTGTCTAGGCATGGAATCTACAAATTTTTTTTTTTTTTTGATACAGATTGCCATCCACCATATTGGAGATCCAGTATTTTGTGATCTTGGTACAAAAATTCGGCATGATAAAATTTGCATGGGGGGGGGGAGGGTCCACATGATAAATCTCATAGCTGTGTAGGACAAATGAGTATAGGTAATGTGGGCCAAGCATTTGCTTGTATAAAAATGTGTACACCAAATTTTGTTTTGTATTATGTTAACCAGAACAAGATTCTTGGGTGTGTAATGTAAATAAGTACAAAAACACACTTTTTTCTGTTAATATGATTTTATTTTCTTCACATTTTTATGCAGTTTTTCAATGTTATTATATGACCTTGAAAATTCTATATGTGTGTATATATATCCATATCCTGTACCCACTTATCCCATTCAGGGTCACGGGGGGTGCGAAGCCTATCCCAGAGGCTGCAGGCACAAGGCAGGGAACAACCCAGGATGGGGTGCCAACCCATCGCAGGGCACACTCACGCCATTCATGCTCATGCACATCTGCAGGCAATTTGGCATCCCCAGTCAGTCTCGGCATGTTTTTGGACTGGGGAGGGGGGAAACCGGAATACTCTGCGGAAACCCCACGACGACACAGGGATAACATACAAACTCCACACATGAATCCTGGTGGAGTCTTGAACCTTGGTCCTAGAGGTGTGAGGCAACAGTGCTAACCACGAGTGAGTGAGTGAGTGAGTGAGTGAGTGAGTGAGTGAGTGAGTGAGTGAGTGAGTGAGTGAGTGAGTGAGTGAGTG
>JAAGVU020000095.1:974742-984998 GCA_011763525.2 Mormyrus iriodes | reverse complement strand
TGAGTGAGTGAGTGAGTGAGTGAGTGAGTGAGTGAGTGAGTGAGAGATAGATAGATAGATAGATAGATAGATAGATATCAAGGAGGTTGAGGAAGGAAAGAAAACCTTCCTTTTAAGACTCCAAAAAAATCTTCCGCACTTCCAGATTCTCTCTCGCTCACTTTTAACAATACCTTTAACCAATTTGAGAGTTCAGTGCTCACAAAGGCCCAGGATGGTTAAACAATTAGCAGTTGCTTCAAAGTAATTGACACTTTGTTCGACTAATGGTTATAGTTTAAGCCGTTAAAAATAAAAACAGTGACAGAAAAAGGAAAAAATGAGCATGTGTTACACAAGATGTATTCCAAAAATGTACAGAAAAATTACAGAACAATGTAATGGGTTTTGGTATCAATTTTGATGAATCGAAAAAAAAAATATAAAATAACTCATCATTGGTAACCTACAAACCTTACAAATAGGCATATTCTGCGGCATGTCATTACTAGTGTCTTAGCTACGGGCCACCTTCTGTCCCTTCAAAGTGTAAATTTACTCACAATAAAATGGTTACAATGGAAAATGAAGCATGTCTTTGGACTTCAAATGGCGTTTTAAGTGGCTATGTTCTTTGGAGAGAGTAGCTTTAGCAATCATTACTATTTTTCTTCAGCTATTGCTACTCAAGCACTACAGATAAGCTGCAAGAACCAAAAATATCCTTCAAATGAACGCATTACAATCTCATCGTAAACAGGAGGGGATCATACTTTTAGTGGCAGCTTTCCCCATCAAAGCATTTCATATTTCTTCATTTGCAAGTGGCGATTGATTTGTTTCCGCCTTCTTATGGCAATGTGTCTCGTCGCATCTGTATCCATACAGTCCTGTCTCACTTCCTTTCATGAACTTTTATGCGGATCAGCAGCTTAGTATTTCTCAACAAAGTATTTTTCTCTGTGATGCAGCACAGCGATGCATCATTTCTCTGTGCTGCACCTAGAGGTTAATATGACCTTTTGCAGCTTTCGAATTTCGGTCGGCTGCTAAATCTAGCTTATTGCTGTTCGAGCTCAGGAATAGAAGTACGCGGCTTAAATGAAGTGCTAATCTGGTAATTTTATCGCTGATTTTTTCCGAACTCATTTTCACTTTCCTGTATGTTTTGTAAAATCGCAGTGTTATTTCAGCATTACATGAGCCAGTGTGTGATTATCAGTTGTGTGGAGTCTTCGCAGTTAACACAGACTGTTCTGGAGACTAGTTATCCTGCATCACTAACGAAGCGCACAGCATTAAAAATTGCTTGAACCCCCCATCCCCCCCAAAGGACATTCGCATTTATGTGCAGCTTAAAGTGTTAAAGATGTGAATAACATGCTTCAAGCAAAGTAAAGAAGACTTTAATTCCCTATATAGCTTGTATCAGCGTGACAAATTGCTGTAGTGTACCTTAAGGAATTGCTCCGATTTACCAACTAATGGTGCCTGGCCTTTCCTATCTTCTGACAGTGATAAAGGCTGTGTTGCAATAATTGAAACAAGGGCATATTTTTCCTTGAGGAACCACTAACATTTCCCACAAATGGGAAAAAAGGTTAATTTTCCCAGCTGCTGACGCTGCTTTCAGAGCTCAGTCTGTGTTTATATTTATCCTTCTTAATTGCGGCATTTTCTGCCTGTAGGATGTAGTGATTTTAGCGATTTTTTTTTTTTTTTGTGCAGTTTTTCATACCCCATTACAAGGGTCAACCATTGTAAGATAAAAGGTAAGTAAAAATTCTAAACATATCAAACAACATTTATGTACTTTAAAAATATGTATGAAGCTGTCTGTAAATGTTTTTTTGTATAATAGCAGAACCACTAAAATAATCTGGATGTATATTGGGCTTTTTTCCTCTAAATACAGCATAACCTACTGGCTTTTTTCACTTCCCTCCTCTTGTCTTTATTTATGTATGCGTAATGTTATTTATTAAATTCTGCAGAGGGAACGTGGCTATGCTAAAAAAAAATCCCCAGCTATTAAGTTATTAATGTGCAGGTAGCTTTACAGGAGAGATCTAGTCCCTTAATTCTTCTGATTAATTACAGCTTTACTTCCTCCCCCTCACTGAGGGGCTTCTCTGTGACCTAATGAGATGTCAGCAGCACATTCCACCCCCACCCCATGTACACATTATGAATAGGGCTGGGAATTTTCCCGTAACAGATCAGAGAAACTGGTGCATCTTTGTTAATCATAGCGGATACAATCATGGGTGTATTAAGGGGTGGGGACACAAGGGCATTAGCACCAGCTGAAAGCTGATTGGCCCCTGGAGCACTTCCCTCCCTCCCTGTCATTCACAGATTCATAACTTATCATTGGCCGATGAGAATTCATAGAGAAGACTCTCAATGTTATGGGATTTCTTATGATCTCCACTGAAAAAGAAAACCCAGATTCGCTCCTTGATTATAGGCTTTATTTTTGAGGAGGAAAAAAATATAATGTAATATAAATCTTATGCTGTTTTAAAAACAGTATGCTTTGTCTTTTTTTCTGCTTGGGCCAATCTTAATCTGCTGAAATACACTTGCCCACATAGGCAGCCCTTTGTCCAACTGAGAGTTTTCTTTTAGCCATGTTTTTTAGTTTGCCGCGGTGGCGGTGACGTGAGAGTGACAATAATCCCTGGCATTTACTGCACCCGAAACCAGGCTGCTAGATCTGTGCTCAGTGGCATTTAACAAAATGCTTTCACCTAATGAGAGGGCAGATTAACCCTTGTGTATTTTACTTCTCCCATTCTAAATTCTAGATTCTATAGAATTTATCCTCATATTGAAAATGGACTGGGGTAACTTCAACCCCAAAAAATGGCATAGAGGTTAAATGGTGCTTTATGCCATAAAGTCTCTAAATGTGTCTCAGCGCAACTCACCAGCTTCTCACGTGTTGTGGTGTTTCTCCAAACAGACATTCACGTGTGTCATGATCTTTTTTTAGGATCTGCCCATTTTAATTAATTTGGTAGTGCTGCGCCTAGGACAAATTCTGACTTCACTGGTTCTAAGAATTTAATAATGATTTAATTATCCATTAATTAACACCTATTACGATTAAGAGAGTGTCTTGTTTAAATATTTAGATTCCATTTTTCATAATAAATACTGGACTCTTGTGGAAACCTACGAATCATTCCTCTTTTTATTTAAATTTCTTGGTGAGATGATAAGGAGGTGGAGACTTGTACAATTCCATTGTCATGCATTGAAAGAAAACTGCAATCAGCAGAATGAGATGCTGCACCAAAGATATCGCCAATTTAATGAATTCTCCAATCCTGCCTCTTCTTTAGCAAAGATATTGTTTGCTTGCATGTCAGTCTGCATTTTACAGACAGATCTACAGGAAGAGAATGCAGCTTCTATAGCACCTCCCTGATGCTTAGACCCGTTTCTCTTCATAACAGGACACCCCTCAAAGAATCAGCACATCCCTCAGCAGCGTTAGCATGTAACATGTGCACTGTGCATTTATGTGCTCCTACATGCCTGTTTGTCAGGATCTTCTGTTGATTCTCTTTTGTCTTCTCATTATCTGTACCATATGTTGTTACCAGGATTGTAAAGATTTTATACAACCGCAGTATATTTTATTAGGAAGCTGTTTCCATAAGAACAGCTGCTTCCCAATTCTCATATGGGATTTAACACTTCCTCTGCAGGCTCTAGCCATCTCACAGCTGAACTTTTCTCTTTATATGAATGCACAAGCACGCAAAGTATTTTAATCAGGCCAAAATCTTTAATCTTTTATAATATCAAACACAAAGCACAGAATGTTGTTTTGGACCAAGTATGGATATAGCAGGCATAAGAGGCACTGTGTGAGACCAATCTGTAGCTGTCAGACTTTAGATTCTGCTACCTGGAAGGTTCCTAAATAAACATAAGCACCCCCCCACTACTTACTGCTAATCTGATAGGCAGGGGTTACTGAAATGAATTCAAAGATGATTGCCTTTTTTGTCACTTTATTTGAGTCTGATTGCTCCTATCGATCACAGTGGGCATAATATGGCTAGTTTTCAAGCCTGTCTGCAGATTCAAATCTCGGCGTGATTTTATATATATAATTAAATATATACATACATCATATGTATCATAGTATATAATATATTGTGTGTGTGCAATTTTTAATTCTTACTGTAGGTTCATGGGTGCCTTTTTATTTTTTTAATCACTTCAGAAATGTTCTGATCAGGGACAGCAAAACTTCACAGCATAGTGCATTAAAGATTATACTCTGAAGCACTGCCACGTGTAGTTTGAGTTTATCTTACATTTTGCAAAATAGGATGACCATGTGGTTAATACACTTATGACGATTTTCATCACTTAGTGCATTGGCCTGTGGTTAACTGTCCTAATAGGATATTTGTAATGTCTTTACATTTGAGATAACATGCATTTCTAATTATTTTAGCAAGCATTTTGAATATCAGAATTATAAAATGCACAACACAGCCACAGTTAGTCACAAGTGTCTGTCTTGATGTAATTTTTACACCCGTACATTTAGAAGGTTAAGACTTGATGGTTTTTGTTTAAAAAGAAAGTGTCATGACGGAAGGGTATGGTGCAGGTGTAAAGAAGGTGATGATCCATTGGCAGCTCTGTGAACACAAGGGGTTTATTAACAAAGTCACCCAAAGACCCAGTCACACAGAGTAACACCTACACAACCATGTACAATGACTCACTGAGGAACTAGACACAGAAAGAAACCTAAATACCAAACTAACCTGGGCTAACAAAGACGCAGGAGTGCAACATTAACTAATCAACTAATCACAGAGAGCACAAGGTAACAAGCAACAGGTAGAACTAATAAACAGAGGTAATCACAGAACTAGGGAGCTTAACAGACAGCTTGAAGACTTTAATCAGACACTAAGAACACAAAGCAAAACTAATCATGGAATCCAAAAAGCCACACATTCAGCCCACTGAGCCATGCATCGATCCAGGAACAGAGAGGAACATACAAGGGTTCAAAGACAGAGGAGGATGGGATGGCTAGTGACACCTACTGGCCAAATGAGGAAGATACAGGAGGATCCGTGTCGAACAGTGCCGAGAAAGAAAGAAGAAGGAAGAAAGAAAGAAGGCACTGTTGATTAAGCTGTAACATAAAACACACAATCATAGAAAAATCAAGGGACTTGTTTGGAAAATCAGTTGAAAATCAGATTAGGGCTAGGTCAGGTGATTGTGTGTATCCTAGTGCAAGGCTGACACACGGTCCAGTCCCACCCTCCGGAAATGGTCATCTATCTACTGCAGCCAGGTGTTACGTGGGCGTCCCCTTGGCCTGGTTCAGCCGCTTGGGTCTTGAGCAATGAGGATCCTGTGAGCCGGATCATCCTCAGGGAAAAGCGCCACATGGCCATAGTGCCGTAACTGACGCTCCCTCACAATGCAGGTAATGTGCCTCATTGGGGACTCCCCTAGCAACCGCCCATTCCACACAAAATCAAACCAGCGGTACCCGAGGATTCTCCAAAGAGACACAGTACCGAAGGAGTCCAGTCTTTGTCTCAGCTCACTGGATAGCGTCCATGTCTCACAGCCATTCATCAAGACAGGGAGCACCAGGACTTGGAGCTTCGTCCTCTTGCAAAGATATCGGGAGCATCACATACTCCTTTCCAGCGACCTCATGACCTCCCATGCTCTCCCAATCCATCTGCTGACTTCATAGAAAGAGACATGAATGTCGCTGCCGAGGTATGTGAATCTCTCAACGAGGTCGACATTCTCTCCGCAGACAGACTCATTGCTGATGGCTGTGCCTCAGAGGTCATTTAAGGCCTGGATTAGGACTAGATTGAAATTTTAATATACCTCAGCTGATTGCACAAAGTGGCACATAGACATTCTAGATCGACACTTTTCAAATCGCCCAGAAATTATATAACAATCTTCCCATTTGCCAATTCTGCCTGTGGCTTTGTTATTCCAAGCTGGGATGCGGGGGCCCTGGAGCCTATCCCACGCTGCACAGGGCACAGAGTAGGGGTGCATCCCGAAAAGGATGCCAAACAGATGAGACACCAATTAACCTAACAGCATGCCTTTGAACTGTGGGAGGAAATCAGAGAACCTGGAGAACACCCACATAATGCAGCAAGATTCCACACAGAGCAGATGCAGGATTGGAACCCCCAACCCTGGGGGTGTAAGGCAACAATATCAGCCACGTCATCACTGTGTCACCCTGATACATCCATCATTTTTATATTTCTCATTCTACTCCCCTTTCACGGGAGATGGAAAGTTTATAACAAAAAAAAAACTTGTAACTCATTTGCAGTTTTTAATGCAGTGGCAAACTCCTGCATGGACAATAGTAAATATGCTCTTGTTATAACTGCATTCTGAATGCAGTATCCTTTCATATCACCTTGTTTTGTGAGGTTTAAAGGATTTTGTGAGGACTAAAGGAAACAAAATAAATATTGATTTATGGTGTAAGCCTTAAATCGGAACAGATGAAAACACAGAGATTTAAATTTACCAGTGTTATGTATTGAATTTTTTTCTAGTTGGTACATGCATGTGCCCGTAGGGTTGGGATCACATGCCTCAAGTTAGGAGTTGTTGAGGGAGGGGTCAGCTTCTTTCAGACTTACTCCTTTCGAAGACCTTGGGAAAGCTACATTATTAATGATGGAAAAAAAACAGGACAATATGGGGAACAGACTGGAGAACAGCTGTAAGGTTTAATAGGCAGTTAGAGAACAAGATGGTTTCCAGCCTTCCTGTTATCTCTCTAACTTCCCAATCCAGTCCTCGGTGACCCACACACAGTCCACATTTTTGCTGCTTGTGATGGGATGGGCTCTATACAAAAAGACACTGAACTGAATGTATACAAACCCGAAACTGAGGGAGCAAAATTGTAGACTCTCTGGCAGGGAGTTGGGAGGGACCAAAAACATGGACTGTCTGTGGGTCTCCAAGCAGCTTAAGGTCAAGAAAGTCAAACTATAGTTCTGAAGGCCTTTAGAGCAGTGCTTCCCAACCCGGTCCAAGAGCAGGTATGGAGCAAAAACATGGACTGTCTGTGGGTCTTTGAGGACTGGGTTGGGAAACACTGCTCTAAAGGCCTTCAGAATTATAGTTTGACTTTCTTGACCTTAAGCTGCTGCTTTTTGCACCTAAGACTGATACAAACTTGCAATGGAGGAGCAGGGGAGGTCAGTGACTGTCTGGTCTAAACATGGACCTGACACTGCATGGAGACAGGAGAGGTGCTTCTGGAATTACCCAGGGGAATTAATCGAATTTCTTTCCTGTAACACTTAAGCTGTGGGTGCTCAGTGCATGCTGCCTACATCCTGAGCTTTGGACAGATACAGGATGATCACAGCTTTCTCAGGAAAATGTCCTAAATATTTAAAGAATGAAACAACAAATGCTGTTGCGATTGTTGCGATTCCATCAGAAACGTTCAGTGGCATAGTACAACTTTGTCAGAATGTTTCAAAGAATCCAGAATGACGCGGTCTCGTCTTGCAGTAAGAAGTAAACATTTAGTAGGAAGTTTACAATGTTTCATCTCAAGAACAGTAATGGAGCTTGAGTGTTCTGGGGCATGTGGGTGAAGGGACTTTTCCTCTTTCCCCATCCTTTTTCTTTCCTGTTCCACCAAAGTTGCCCAAAAGACTCAAAGCATAATGAGAAAGCAGAAGGATTTGCAAAGAGATAAACCGGGTGAATGAAGAGAAGGCCAGGTGCAGCATTACCGTTAGATTTCATTTGATTCCTTTGTAATCAGAACTTTATTAACTTTCTTTCCCCTCTGGTAGAAAACGTAATTATTCACCCCGGGGTAATTTTACAAGGAGATCAGAAATCCATCACTGAATGACAGCTGGAAAACCAGCTTGAATGAAATGTTTGCAGACTGGCTGCTGTGTGAGGAGAATTCACATTCAGAATGTAACCCGCGGCCTTTAACTACTGAATACTAAGGTGGCTTTAAATGTATGATGAACTAAATTTAAACATTGGTTTATTCTCTTCAGAAAGGGGAAAGTTAATAATTTGAGGCTTTCAAGGACTATATTACCTCTTTCCATCAAATTTTCCATAATAGCTTATCCAATAAAGTAGGGGTTCCCAACCTTTTGATGACCGCATTTACATTGTACTTTGTGCAAGTGCATTGTACTTGTCTACCAGGCTTGGGAGGTGCTGGTGGTAAAAATCATTGAACGGGGAAGGGGGGTGCTTGTGGTAAAACTTGTCAGGGATCAGTAAAAAATAAAATAAAATAAAAGCCATGGCTTACAAATGTATCTTGAAGGTCTCTGTAAGCATGGAGCTAAACCCAAGATAGGACACACAGTCACCCTATGCATGATGCTTGTACTAGGATATACACAGTCACCCAATGTGTAATGCTTGCACTAGGTGAGCCTACTACCTCATTTTGTTTGCATGCGCACAATGGCAATCAAGTTGACATTTTCTTGACTTTGACACCCACATGTTTTTGGGCTGTGGGTGGAGACCAGAGTGTAGAGGAATCCCATTCAGAGATGGGCAGAAGAGGCACACTCACAAATGCCCACAAAGTTAGGGATACTTATCAATCCCATGATGCTTCAGTTATAATGGCACCTTTGGATTAAAGTTATGTCCTGTAGGAGTTCATTAAAGGTTTAGACTAGATAACCACTTTCAGCATGGATCTCCAGTTCATTTCATAACTGCCTTCACTTCCGCTTCCCCATCTGGTGCAGGTATGTCTCTTCCAGGTGGGGCCCTGCAGACTCTGCTCTCCAGAGGCTTTGATGCCGTCAAGGTTGGAATACATAAGGAGGCTCTCCTGTTGATGTTTGAGAGAGGCGCAGTCAGCCACTAAGGTGCAAAGCAGATGAGGAGGATACAGAGGATGATCACACTTTTTCTGATGTCACTTTTTTTCCTCATTTATTCCCTGATTGTTAATTAAAGGAACACGTGAGAAAGGAAACAATAGAAGGCAGGTGCTTTACTGCTCGGTGAGGAAGAGCACAGATTCAGATGAGGAGATATCACTTCTCTCTGGGGACAGTTTTAAGTTTAAGTTTCTAGTTTAAGTTTTTATTTGTCATATAACCAAACATACATTGTACATGCGTGTAGTGAATCACTTTTTTTCCACCTGCTTTCTGGATTGTGCTGAAAAAGACAACCAAATGTGAAAGGAAAACAACAAAATAAAATAAAAATGGCAAACAAATAAGATAAACAGGAAAATAGATTATATTTTTAAAAAATGTAAAGCAATCATGCAGATATCTGTATTTACATAGAGATATGTCAGAAAGTTGTAAGTTATAATGTGGGGAAGGCCAGGCGCGTGTGGTGGCCAAGTGCAGAATTAGATGCACAGCCACAGCAGTGCTACAGATCAGACATACTTATCAGAAGTGGTGGAGTTTTGTCTTGTCTCACATTAAGGTGTTAAAATTATGGAGGAGTTAAAAATTTCATAACATTACCATCCAGACTTAGCCTGAAGGAAAAAAGTGTAATTTAACTTTACAGGGTAAAGGTTCTCGTGAATGAATGTTCATTTTGACAGTGCTGGTTGTCAAATTTAAAAATCCTATTTTAGAGCCTCAGTCTCTAGTATTACGAAAATACTTTGTAGTTAAGTGTCCACTGTGGTTATTCCACCTTGTTATGCTGCCGAATTACTTATTTTGCACATACACATTGTGTTCACGCTTTGCTTTACCTGCACCTACATAATGCCTTATAATGCATTTGTAAAACATTCACTGCTCTTTCGTAATGCATTCGTAGAACTTTCATAAACCTTATGTAAGTACACCATAACATCCTAGCATACCTTAAGTTTTAATATAAATTAATAATAAACAATACACAATGATAATGTTTGTAATTGTCATATAATGTATGTTATTAATGTGTAAACGTTAAGGTTTACTTACATTCTCCTTATGAATGTTTTATGAATGCATTGTAAATGTATTACAAAGGTGCACTGAATGTTCTATGAATGCATAATGAATGCATGGTGAAAGTGCAGCTAATGTAAAGTATAGTCATGTAAAGTGTTTATAAGGACTTGTGGCCAGCCCTCTGTTTTGCACTGTGAGTACTGTGAAGACCCCCCCGCCACCCCCCCCCCCCCCCCGCCCTCCCCCCGCCCCCCTGTAGGGGGCGCCCCCCCGCTCCGGGCCCCACCCCCCCGTCTCCAC
>JAAGVU020000095.1:957506-974732 GCA_011763525.2 Mormyrus iriodes | reverse complement strand
CCATCCTGGAGAAATTTATACTATTAAGGGTTTTTTACAACCTGGTGCGCCCCCACCTGTTTTATCCCGTCAGAATCCGGGAAACCCCCCCCCCCCCCCCCCCCCGCCCTGTCGCTTGCTGTCTGCATGTTACACTGTGGTCCTGGGGGAACACTATATCACGCTACTGTGTATCTGTATATGGATGGCATGACAGTACAGCCCACTTGAATTGACCTTAGATCTTTAATGCTTTCAAATCATACCACAGCTTTTTTCATTTGCTCAGCAAGGTATCCAGCTCTTAAATGTCTCTTGAAAGCTTTAGAAAAAATGGGAGAGAAGAAGAAATGAAATGTCATGTATAGTCATTGTTCTTTTTAATACTAATTTGATTGTCTATTTTATATCATTCTCATTTCCAAATGTCTTGAAACCCACAATAACTCGCTAAAGGGGATTGAACCTCCCCGCCCCCGCCAGTGCAAACAGAGGGCTGCACGGCGCCATGTGGGAGAGGTGCGGCTCCTCTCTGGCTGACCCTCATGGGACAGCTGGCTCACTTACAGGAACTCTGAGAGGAGTGTCCCGTACTATCCCTTGAAATGACGCATCCCCTTTAAACTTTTGGGGATAGCAAGGCTGTAACTGAGGACAATATGAGCAGGGATGGAGCATAAGAATTTTTGCTACTAGCCAACTGTGCTAACTCAGTAAACAATGTAGCCCGTATGTATTTCTTTTTTTAACTAGCTGGTGGACTGGTGTTTAGTTTTTTGTACTTGGCCCAAATTGCTAAAGCAATCACCTCAGGCGAGTGGGCGAGCTTAATATTCAGCCGTGCTTATGGGTGAACAAAGGGCTTTATGTGAATTTTCAGCTGGTGCATTTTGGAGGTTTAGCTACACGTGACCTGCGAGGCCAAGCATGCCCTGCTGACATTCACAGACGTGGCGAATTGACGTGAGGAAGTGACGTCCTGTCAGCCTGTCAAAGCCATGAGGGGAGGAAGGAGTGTATTGTGGGGGGTCTTGAGAGCCATGGAGGAGATCCCACAAATTAGAATGCAGTGAAATATGTCAATATGCAGGCAGCGTAGCCAATTAGCACCAACCCGCATGCTCGTTTACAAAATGTAGCTTTTTTTGCAGCGACCGTGACTTCCTAGTGAAAAGCTTCCCTCACTGTCAGCCCTTTGCCCTCAGTGCTGAGAAAGTAATGTGTCAGGGGCACCACAGATTCTGTGTAAATAAATCTGGAGCTCAAGTCAAGGATGCAGCCTTCCATAACTTTAACCCTTGAACATTTTTCTTTTCTTGTTCATTGTCCCACCGTGTCCACATATAACGCCACCCTGTGCCCCTGTCAGGTGTCCCTGGTATTCCACAGAGTGTCCTATTTCTTACTAATGAAATATTTTCCTCTTTCAAGATTCAGGTGCTTTTCAGGTTTGTCATCAACTCCAAGCAATTTTTAATTGTATATTTTAAAAGAAAAATACAGTTTCTGTATTTGCCAAAAGGATTCAAGCTTTCCTTTGTGTGCATGTGTTTGGTGGGGGGTATGTATATACTACATTGGGGCCCATTTTAGAAAAACTCAATTTTAGAAAAAACTGTAACTGCAATCGAACAAAGGTTGTCATTCTTGGGATTAGGGATTCTTGGGAATAGAATGAATGGAGAGTCCCCACAAAGATATGAATATGTGCGTGTGCGTGCGTGTGTGCGTGTGTGCGTGTGCGTGTGTGCGTGTGTGCGTGTGTGCGTGTGCGTGTGTGCGTGTGTGCGTGTGCGTGTGTGCGTGTGTGCGTGTGTGTGTGCGTGTGTGCGTGCGTGTGTGCGTGCGTGCGTGTGTGCGTGTGCGTGTGTGTGTGTGAGGTATTTCTGGGATGTGCATGTTATAGAGTTCCCTGAAAAGTGCTGTGTTACAAAACTGAACACCAGATGATCCAAGCCGTTTCTCATTTGTAATGGTGGGTGTATCTTTCATCTGTGGCCACCGTTTATCCTCCATTGACTTCTGCATCCTCTGCCTGTACCTTCGAGCAGTAATTCTACTCCATCATCTTCAGGAAGTCTTCACATAATCATTAGTATACTGAAAACGTGAAAACGGATTTGAGTACCTTTAGCCCGCAAGTCAGTGACCGAAAACCATGAAAATATGAAGTTGTCCATTGTGGTAATGTGGAGAGTTCACGTTGCATGTCAGTGACCAGCGTTTTCTGACCATAAGTCAACAGTTGATGCTAAATAAAAGATTGAATAGTCAGCTGTAATGACAATAGGGGCCTAACTTGAACTGTTAGGAATTACATAAGCACACAGATATGGTCATTTTAGCAGGGATCAGAATGTAGCCCCAGAGATGGCTGAATTATTATTGTTTAATTTACAGTTTTTGTTTGATTATCCCTGCAGATTCCGAGGTCTAATTAAAAAGAGCACTGGAGATCTCCGTCAGTTCCACAAGTCTTTAGTTGTTTACGCGAGGAAGCTGTTTTCATGCAAATTGATTTTTGTTTTCATAAAAATGTCATATGGGTTTTTGTAGTGAATTGCTTATTAAATTATTCAATGAAAATTGTTTTTTTGAGCTCATGCACTTTAAAAATGAGGTTTTTAAGCTTCGAATTTCTTATTATTGCAATTGTCTGGGGTCTTGTGCATACTGGGCCATTTCTCTGTAATAGAAATGTTACAGTTTTGGGGGAGCTGATGATAAAAACAAGGATCCTGAAAAGATTTTTATTCGTATGCAGCAGAACAGGCTGAGAGCTGTGTCTTGTATCCAGTCGGTATTGCTTATTTTTCTAAATAAGCCCAATGATGGTGCTCACAGGCCTAAAAAGTAAGTCAATAAATGCGCTTGATACATACGACATTCATTATAACTATGGATTTTTTGCTGCTCGATCAGACAGGGGACACATCCTGGGCTGTGCCCTCTGCTTGTCACAGAAAGGAGCCATTTAGCTCACCTGGAGTGACATTGCTATATTTAGCTACCTGCTCTAGAGTGTGTGAGGTCTGTTTGTGCACATGCTTTCATAAGTGTAGTCTGTGGCAGTACCAGTCAAATGCTGCGTTCCATTTATCTCGGAGGTCAGAAGTTGGAGCTACGAATGACGTCACACCCAAGTTATCCATGTTCCAGTACAAGTCGGAAAGCCATTTGGCAATACTAGTTCTACCCAGGTTCATCATTAGCCATTTTTAGCAATACCAGTTGATAACAATGCAATACATGGTATTTTGCACATTCAGTCATGTACACAGATAGAGGTTGGACAGTACTGTGTGTATGACAAATTCAATGACACAGAAAAAGATATAAGTGCTAATAAACAGCATGTAACTACAGCTTTATGTGGCTTCTGTTGATGAAGGCCACATCCATCTTGAATTGTGAGGTTGGGGTTGCAGTGGTTCCTCAAAGTTCCAAGTCAGAACTCTGACTTCAGGGGGTGTTCCAGTTGAAATTTCTGACTAGGAACTCAAAAATTCCGACTTCCAAATTCAAATGGAGTGCACCAAAAGGCCATGTGGTGCTTTAGGCCTGCTTCACCGCTGGTGTACCGTGTCTGAGACAAACTGAAATTGGCTCGCTAAGTTGACGCCCCCACAAAAGGTGGCACATTAGGTGGCTGCCTACGTCACCTAATGGGTTGACTGACACTGGTCTGTGGCCACGTCTCCAGTCTGCAGGGGAAGATCCGTGGAAGGCCTGACTGATTGTGTGGATGGACAGGTACACGTCAGTAACATGAAAAAAGCCGCTGATTACAGTATAGTCAGCAGTGTATGGACTGGGCGCCTGGCGAAAGCCAACTGCTAACTGGCTATCGCATGTTTGACTTGATGTGCCTGGTACTGTCAGTGAAATGGATGTCTGTTTTACCTCCTTCTGTTCCACAGTTAGCAAGCTTTAAATTAGCATGGGAGAGTGTTGCTTATAATGCTGTTGTATGTTTGTGTTGTAACATACCTATAAAACGTTTTTTTGTTCCCTTTAAATTTGGTGAATACTTGGTACATTTTGTTTTTCCCCCATGGGATTATTTTATTTTGTAAGATATCAACATCTTATATTTCCGTTCCATTAGGAAAATCTTTTTAGTATGTTTCTGCATGTTATAAAATAAACCCCTTATTTTTGACAACATATTTTATATACCTGTGTCTCCAGAGATTTTTAAAATGACTGAATAAAGGTCACCATCCAGAAAGATCTGCTTCTCAACTGTGATATTTACATTTTTATCCAGACTGAGGTCTAATGTCTACCCTCTATCCCCAATAAATAAATGCAAAGATGTAGTTGATAATCATGGCTCTGGAAGTAGATCCAGGGTAAACTTTTGCACCCAGAGTGTTCTATTAGATATTTGTTTTTCTATGTGCTTGTAATATAATACTTTGAATTAAGCTTCTGCGCCTTGCTTTACTGAAGCCATTCAGGTCAGTAGATCCCCTTTGATGTTAAACTTCCTGACGTTTTGGCCACCGGCCCAGTAGCTGTTCAGTCCCACCATCTGTTGCAGTGCCCATATGCCACACCCACTGGTGATGGGGGGTGTGTGCTAGTCATCTTTGTGTGTTATGATTGGCTGATAACCTGGCACCTTGGGCCACTGCAATTTTTTTGTTGGCTGAAGTAGCAGCTGCTGTGTGACGGAAGTAAATGTGTGACCATGAAGCACCAGATCCAGTGGTTTGCTAAGACTGACCGAGGTCTTAATTTCCCCCCAATTTCATCCTCTTTTATCATTTATTCGTCCGTGTGTTTTCTCATAGTTCCAGCACAGTAGGAGCCATGCGCCTTCGGATGTGCCTGGGTCGTCTTTTTTTGCACCCTGTGCTGTTTCCTTTCTCCCAGTCCTCTGTAATTCAGTGTTGCTTCTCCTTTATCTCCAGCAACCCCCCGCTCATGCCGTGATTTGGGTTTCCATCACCCACAGGTGTCCCATCTCTCTGTATTTCCTGGTTTTATCCCATCCTCACAGAGAAGCTTAACCTAGCTCCCTGCACCTCAGATCCCTTTCATGGGATTGACCGGCCTGCTCGTCCTCCTCTGTTCCCAGAAACACAAGTAAGAGGAATCTTTGTTGTTTTCGCCCAGAGAATCAAACAGCAGTGCAGCCAGTGGAAATCTTCCTTGAGACATTTGTTTTTCTGTGTGTTTATAATATAATACTTTGAATTAAGCTTCTGTGCCTTGCTTAACTGAATGCACTTACACTGTACTCTGATGCAGCACAGTGATTATGGTGAATCTTTAGCTCGTTCAGATGTACTTGGCATCAGTCCAAAGGCACAACACATCCTAAGACTTGTTCAGAATTTCTCAAATCAAATATTAACTACATTCACACATGTAAGTCTCATTCACTCTAACAGATTGATATTCTTGTTGTTTTTTTTACTTTGAAAGAATATCAATAGTAATAGCCGTGATATCATGCTCCTTGTCTTTTTATTTTTTCCAAACTGAAGCTGTCGTCTGAAGGTACCCTCCTAACTTGGACAGGTCTCTATGCCCTGTGCAGCATTCTCTCCTAGGTTAGAAGCCCTAGGGTGCAGTGCCCCCCCCTCCTCCCCACACCAGACCTGCCAGCGTCTGGCCTGGCACACCCAGCCGCAGAGAACTCCGGCTTGTGCAAAGATCTCCTTTCTCGTCTATTATTGTGGAGGCTCCTTATTCTGAAGACAAGCAGTAATGGAGAGTAAACAGATTTGGGGGGGGGCATAGATTATTGCTTTGTGGATTTCTTTAATAAAGTTCAGTGGTTAATTGACATCATATGAGTGGATGGGATGCTAAGAGATGGCATTATTGTGTGAGCTTTGTAGGCTCTCTGGCCTCGCTGTAACTCTGATGGGACACCTTGGGCAGTGTGATGCCTTGACTCTGATGGGACACCTTGGGCAGTGTGATGCCTTGACTCTGATGGGACACCTTGGGTGGTGTGATGCCCCTGATCTGATGGGACAACTGGGGCGGTGTGAAACCGTTACTCTGATGGGACAGCTTGGGCAGTGTAATGCCTCTATTCTGATGGGACAGCTTAGGCAGTGTGATGCCTCTATTTTAATGGGACAGCTTGGGCAGTGTGATGCCTCTACTCTGATGGGATATTTTGGGCAGTGTGATGGCTGAAATCTGATGTGACACCTGGCGCAGTGTTATGCCTCAAATCTGATTGGACACCTTGGGGAATGTGATGTCTCAAATTTGATTGGACAGCTTGGGCAATGTGACGTCTTGACTCCGATGGGACAGCTTGGGCGGTGTAATGTCTCAACTCTGATGAGACAGTTTAGGCGGTGTGATGCCTCGGATCTCATGAGACAGCTTGGGCAGTGAGATGCCTCAGATATAATGGGACAAAGGGGTGGTGTGGTGCCTCGATTCTGATTGGACTAGTTCAACTGTTATAATAGGGTCCATCTGACATTCCTGAATCCCTGAACTACAAAAATATGTTCTTTACTGAGTAATTATTTAAGTAATTTATGTTCTTGTTAAAGGTTAGTATATAAAAATATTAACTGACCTTCATATAGAATGTATGTTTCACCTTCCCTCAAATATTAGCAGACTGTAAGAATGATGTGCCAGTTGTTTTTCTATTGTTATTTAAATAATACTACAACATTCAAAAAATACTACAACAACATTCATATTATTACTAATGGACAACACAAAATATTCTGTGTAGGTAAGTGAGCAGCTCTGTGTTGTTGTTGGTGGTATACTGTGTATTTGTTGTAGCAATATTGTTGATACTGCTCAGTTTACTCGCACCCCAGGCCTGTAATTTTTGAGTTTGTAGAATGTGTATGTGCTGCCTGTACCATCTCTGTATTGCCTTGACCCTTTGTGCACCTGCCCTGCATTGGCATCCTGTCCAATGGCTCCACTGACCTGTGCTCTGTGCTTCCAGGAATAAGCTCCAGACTCACGGCGACCCTGTACTAATTAATCAGTTATGGAAAATGGTCGAATGAATTATTGTTACTTTGAGAATTAGCAATTCAGCTCTACAAGCTAATTTCCACATGTAAAAAAGAATGATTAACATAAACTCATAAATAATGGTGTAAATGTGTATTTATTCAATAATGTATTTTAAATCTTTTTTTTTCACCTAAGAAACAATTCTGCAAATGTATACAAAATAGCACAGTAGATATTTGCATAAATATCACTTGCAATAAATAGGTTCACATTAAATAATTTATCAGGCAGAGGGTATAAAATACATACCAAAAAATGAAATTATTAAAGAAATTACTTGTGAACATGAATTTTGAACAACTGAAGAAAACAATGGAGTTTTTTTGTTTTGTTGATTGTTTTGGTTTTTCCACTTATATATACATATATTCTGTGGCTGATATTGTTTATAACAGGACCCTTACCTGGTGTATAACTCATCACAGCTCAGTGCCTGACTTTGAAGTGAATTCTGTTCTATATATGCCCTCTCCACCCATGGAGTTCCCACTGTTTCTAAGCATTTCAAAGCTAGCATATTTCCCATAAATTATAGCACATTCCTAAAAAGAATAAAGCACTGTCCCAGTTACACCAACTATCGAAAATTCAGCACCCTTGCTATTTTAAAATGAGTTAATTGCACTGCAAATGGTACAATAGGCACTTGTCACATATGTGATAAAGCGTTATCATCTTCTGAATCTGTGCTGTATTTGTACTGCCTGAATGTGTCTGCCTTGATTCTCTCAGGTCTGCCTGGGCAGACGGGCGTTTCTCATTTCTTCTTCTCCTGTGGGCCTTTCTGGTTGATTGAGTATGTGGTATTCAGTTTGGCTGTCCGATTCAGTTCTTTTGATTCGGTCCGGTCTGGCTGATTCGTTCGGTCTCGCTGATTTGTTCGACAGCTGCTGTAAGCCCCTGTTTGATGCGCTCGCAGTCCACCTGCTGAAGGAAAGCACAAACCAAACCTGCCTGTCGTTACAAAATCAGCCCCAAGTGGCACCGACTGCAGCCACAGTAGTCACGGCCTGTGCCCTCTATCATCCATTCCTGTAAAAGTTTAGCCAGCTTTTTTACCTCAGACCTTCTCTCTAAACTTCAGCTGCCTTTTTTAACCTCGTATATCCGTTTCTTTTACTTTTTAACACAGAGAATGCATACAGGTTTCTAGACAGTTAACTACATAATTATAGTTCTGACATGCATATCACTCTCAGAAAATGCACTGGTACATGAACACATTCATTGATCAATGTCGCCCATGGACAGATTAAGTGATTGTGCTGAATCTTATTCAGACTGAGTGAGATCAGCTTTGCTGGTTTACTCCGTCACCAGTGGTGCGTCTGCGTGCCTGCTCTCCTGTCCTCCGCCCTGATACCTCTGCTTCAGTAGCACATATTACACCAAGCACATGGGCCAATCTGAGACTCTGCATCCAAGCTTGCCAGATCCAATCCTTTATTTCTGAATAGATTTACTCAAATAATGATCACTCGGGCCACTGAATTTGTGAAGGAAATATTGTATTATACAGTATAAAAGGGATTAACATTCTGTGAAACAAAAACATAAATAAAAACTATTATTAGCTACGTTATTCATTCCTCTTGACATGAGTTTAGCTGCTGGATTTAAATATTTGCCTGGACTATGCAAACTATACTACTATACAAATTTTGTAAATAACTTTTCTATAAGCAGTGTGTTCGGGAGATTTTTACACTATTTTGGTTGGTTTTTAAGGCATAAGCAAAGGTTCATAAACCAGAAAATAGTGAAAGATTTGCCATAAAGTACTGAAGCAGTCATGAAGCCTGAAGATGGACTCTCTAATTCTAACTCATAACATCAGATATCACCATTTCCATTGTGTTCTCTGGATAACCTAAAGACTACGAAATAACCGAGTTTCTTTGTTCCACAGTGGGATGCCATTACTGAGATGGACGAGCACAATCGGCCCATCCACACGTTCCAGGTGTGCCACGTAATGGAGCCCAACCAGAACAACTGGCTGCGCACCAACTGGATCTCCCGTGAGGCTGCCCAGAAGATCTACGTGGAGCTGCGTTTCACACTGCGTGACTGCAACAGCATCCCATGGGTGTCGGGCACCTGCAAGGAGACCTTCAACCTCTTTTACATGGAGTCCAATGACCCGCACAGCACCAGGTTCAGGCCGGCTGAGTACACCAAGATTGACACCATCGCGGCTGACGAGAGCTTCACGCAGATGGACCTGGGCGACCGCATCCTCAAGCTCAACACAGAGGTGCGGGAGGTGGGGCCCATCAGCAGGAAGGGCTTCTACCTGGCTTTCCAGGACATCGGTGCCTGTATCGCTTTGGTTTCAGTGCGTGTGTATCACAAGAAGTGCCCTTTCACCTTCCACAACCTGGCTACATTCCCAGACACCATACCTCGCATGGACTCCTCCTCTTTGGTAGAGGTGAGGGGCACCTGCATAAGCAACGCGGAGGAGAGGGACACACCCAAGCTGTACTGCGGAGCGGACGGAGACTGGCTGGTGCCCCTGGGTCGCTGCGTCTGTAGCATAGGCCATGAGGAGCTGGATGGAACCTGTCTCCGTAAGTGGCCCGTGTCTCCCTCTTCGCTTGGTGCTTTCACACGTTTGGTCTATAGGAGAGGAAGGAATCAGAGCCTGAAAAAGGAGGCAGAATTAATTATCAGCTGGTTTGCAGTTTAACATTCTATATGATTTTATGATAGTCCCAAAAGAATATTTCTGACTTTGAGCAAGAATAATAGTTTATTACTGTACAGATAGACAACTATATATTTTCTTCATTTATTAGCAAGTTTTTCCTATGAGGAAAACCCTATGGTGGCACAATGGATATCACTGTTTCCTCACACGTCTGGGACCAGCGTTGACGTCTCTGCCATGGCTCTGTGTGTTAAGTGTTTTCCCGGGGTTTCCCTCTACTCCAAAAACATCCTGAGGTCAATTGGAGTTGCTCAGTCACCTGTAGGTGTGCATGTGTGAGTGTGGCCAGCGATGGGTTGGTGCCCCATCGTGGGTTATTCCATGCCTTGTACCCATAGGCTCCAGACTCCCATGACCCTGTATAGGATAAGGGGGGTATAGCAACTAGATGGACAGATGTATTTCCAATAAGGGAATATTTTTTAAAAAGGCATGTTTTTCTTCTGCTGCTGACTAAGATCAGGTGATACAGGCTGCAGCTGGATCCATAGCCACAGGTACTTCTGTGAGCTTCAGGTTATCAGGAGTCACATCAACAGCAGCCAGCATCTGTAAGCATTCAGCTGGCCTTCACCTTCAATTGAGACAGCAAGCTGTCACATTGCTTCGAGTCTCCCGCCATGAGCCTCTGTCTTTCAGCCGGCTAACAAGGCTGTATCTGGATAGAAGCAGGGCTTCTCGCTTTCACCTCCGGGCGTAAGGCAGCATTGGCACTCATCGGCTGCCATAGTTAATACTAAGACATTCGATTGCCTCTTTTTATTATGTTATGAAATGAAGGATCACAAAGATGGTGTCCAGCAATCTTATATTTATACCTGTGTGAACACATTTAATAAGAATATATCTTGGAGATTTGAGACTCCCAGACAGACAGGCACGTTGAATAGATTCTTTTCAGACAGGCACGTTGAATGGATACTTTTTTTATTACACCACACGATTTGCACCCAATGACCTTAACATTAAAAGAGGTCTGTCAGACTGTACACCTGTAATATAATTAAATCATTTTCTGTAACTTTGATAATTGGTAAATACAGACATTCAGCAGTCATTATTTACACTGCCCTTGACTCACAGCCAGGTACCGCAGACTGTTCTGAAATACTACAGAGAAGCTTCACAGTCTGTGGAATATCTTGACCGCTTCGTGATTTAGTTTTTTCTGCCTTGCTTTCGTCATGCTCATCTGACCCTCTTATAAAGGTTTTAAAGTTTTGTTCTGAAAGGAGAGAGCATCAATTTTCACCAGAATTTCACCAGAGTTCAAATAACAAAGCAATGTAGCAAAGTTTATAAAGTAAATCTGAATTATTCTGGGTTGCCTTAGTTCATTTCATTAGTATTCCCTGTGCTCAGCACGATCAGTAATTTGCCATCCTCACTAACTAATTATTATTAGTCATGAATATGCTGTATGCGGACCCCCTGAAGAAGCTCATTGTCATATTGGAACCTCCTGGTCTTCCTCCTTTTCCTTTCACACTCGTTTTCTTTGCACTGCCAGCTGTACAGACCTTTCGAGTCTGCACTTTAGCATCCCATCAGTGAGGAAAGCCATTCATACAGAGGGTGATGTCAGGGCAGCTGCCTTCATTACAGGGTCCTTGTCACTGCTCAGCATAGCTGCACATGTTAACAGGAGTTACTGAAACCCAAAGAGCTGCTTTCATCCCATTCTGGAATCTGTAACATATTTTGACGTGAAAGGTTTCACGCATATGATATAGCTTCTGATTAAATATAATACATTTCCTAATGTGTCTCTCTGTAGATTTAATTGTCAAACTACATTAACTGTGATTACAGTACCAATGATTTGTGCATTACATGCCACATGCAGTTTGTTTCAGTTAATTCATTTTGTGATCAAAATGAAATTCTATAAACCAAAAAGTGATTTAATACAAAGTGATATTGGTTCTGTGAAAAGTCCATGCATTCGTTCAGGTTATATCTGGGATCGCGTTTATTTTTTTATTGTTTTGCTTATTTTTTCTGTCATATTGAGGATTGTAATGATCAAAATCGCCATCATTAGCCAGAGATCAGTACCTTGTTGTATCAATTTAATCAACTGTGGAGTAAAACAAGGCAGACTGACCTTTGTATTTTCTTTTTCTTGGAAGTATCACTACCTACCCTGTTTAGAGGCTCCAGTTTATTTGAAATGTCCTGCAAAATCCTGAAAGAACTAAGCTTATTAAGGCATTACATGGAAAATTGCCTTGCTGTACTTTACTATAGATGAACTTCTTTCCTGGGATGTCTCAGTATATTACAGAGAGCATCTGGTAAATTGAACTGATTGAAAAGTGAAGCAGCTCTTAAAACCACAACCTTGGAAAATTATTCCTGATTAATTTTGCTCAATTTGACTTCTGCATAAAAGGTAATGACACCTTTTAATAGCTGATGTTTTAATATCAGTGTAGAGTTATGGTGTAACCGTTTGAAGGCAGCATGTTTGAATCAAAGCGTCTGTTAAATTGAGCTAAACTTTGCAAGTTCAAAGTCTTATTTGGAGACATTATTTTCCCATGAACATTTCAAGCCACTTATGTCCCAGCCGCAAACTCAGTTTCAAAGCTTTTGCCTTTCGGAGTTTGTCTGCTTCATCTGAAGTTCCATGTTTCATACACAGTGAAATTAAGACAGCATAATTGAAATTTAATTGCAATACCTTCATATCGATCTTAAGGTTTGAGCCTGGTTTAAAATAAGTTAGTGATTAAAAACATAAATCCTTTAAAAATCCCTTATTTAAAAAAAAACTTTATTCAATGTGGAAATTGAATTATGGTGTGATCAAAGACGGGGCATGGGAATTAAAACTGCAAAATATAGCAAATAATTTATAATTCTGAGGCTTGGGTTCAGGATTCACTATGTTTACAAAACATATTTCCATATTCTGTTCAATTCACAGCTAACGGTAACAGAAAACAGGTTCACACATTACACTGCAGGACTACAGAGCTCATAGCCTCAATTTCCAAGTACTCTCACTCTCATGATGTACATTATAGTCACTGCAGTCTGTGTCGTAACAATGGAGGGTTAATTTGGTCATTTTAATATGAAAGCATAAAGGAAAATGTATGTGCGACACAGGTGAGTTTTTTTTCTGAACTGTAATTCAACAGGAAATAGAGTCCTGTTTGTTGTCTGACTAAAATATATTAGCGTGTGAATATGACTAATCTGTTCAGGACAGATGAGAAAGGTTAGAAAAGGTTCGCTTGTGGAAAGAGTCCTGTTCATTTCTCTAGATTTAGAGACAAACCAGTTTAGTAAATGCACTGTAGTCCCAGTGAAAGTGAAGCTGTGTGATTTTTTTTTTTTGCTTAACCAGTAAAGGCAAAAACACATTTTCTGATCTGAAAATCTTAAATTGACTGATCTCTGCGCTTAATAGGCGAATCACACCGTAATGTGTTCAGTGCCTGAGGGAAGATTAAACATTTAATCTTGATGTTATTAAATCTGATGTTAAAAAAAAAAAAAATTACCAGTGTAAATAATACATAGTGAGGTATGAGTTACATGGAAGTCACAGTTTAATGATGATAATCTGTATATAGGCTTTAATACAATGTCCATTAGCTTAATTATTTCCTTTCTGCTGATTGCTACAGTGTAAGAGAGTCTGTAAGGGAAGGTCTATGTGTTAGTTGGGCTCAGCTACATTTAGCCCGCGGGCCGTATTCTGCAGCCGCTTGCTTCGCGGAGTCCGTGGCTTCGCTCTCAGATTCAGACAGGCAGAGTTAAAGTTATACCCCACAGGACTACATCTGAAAGCTCTGCCTTCAGGGCGATTCCAGACATTAATGCCTCAATCTGGCTAGCTGAAGCTGCAGCAAGATTTAAGAAAATGCTGCAGTGCCTTCAACCAGAAGAAATATCCCCTTCAAAACAGGGTTTAAAAGCCGGTGCGTCTCTCATACGTCTTTTATTTGAGGGAGACACTGAAGTGCTGGGGCAAATACCCCACAATCCTCAGTTCCCTTCAAAGTAAGGAGCAAAGGTCCATAAACACCTGCTTATTTTTAAGTTCTCTTCTGCACATGAATGTTGCTGGCAGGTAAAGAATTTCTGGTCATCTGAAATTTGGGCTGTGAGAAAGGTGGACAGGGCCTTCACCCATCCCTAGTCACTGGTCCTCTTTGACCATTGATCATAACATAACTGTCTTCATCAGATATGTAGTTTAGCTTAAACACTTCCTGTCAAAGCAGCAACATTAGTTTGGGTCCCTTTTGTGCCTGTGCAGTTCTTGCCATTCCATCTACCAGGAAATAACGTAGAATCCCCAAATTTTCATGCTGGTTGAAAGCCAAAACCCAGTGTCAGCTAGTTCCGGTGCCACCACCTACCTAGTAGAGCACAATAGCGGTGTGTAAGATTGCCGTCACAGAGCAGCCTTACTTGGGACCAGTGCTTAAAAGGGGGGCAACCGAGATCCTGCGGTAAACGTACGTTACTCTTCTGAATTTTATAACTAGCTGCTATCTGAAGTTTAACAGGCTGTTGAATTTACACTTGCACCCATCATATTTGGAACTTCCCGAATTGTATTTATTTTCCTCGCAGGAAGCTCTACATCATTTGTAGTCATTGTTTTATCAAGATTTGTCGACAGCGAAACAAGCTAGCCTGTTGCCATGGTAATGCATATTTACTTAGCAATGCGTAGCCATGTTTAGTGTTCTGGTGGTGTAGCTATCTGACATCTGCATGGGGAAGTGCTGCATGGGAGCTATCGAGGTAAGAGCTGCATAAGGATAATGGTTTATCAAGAAGATTTTACCCACAGGATTCAAAGCTCATCTAGATGATGTGCTTCTGGCTGTGTCGCTCTAAAAAAAAAATGTAGCATTTCCTGATTTACAAACTGCTAAATGCAGTGATCATAATGCAAGAGTCCTAATGAATGCCCTCATTCATAAGACCCAGTGTTCTACCATTTGCATGTTACAATAATTCACTTTCATGCCTGTATCCCGGAGGTCAGCATAACTGGGTGTGTAATATATTGCATGCTTTGTCTCATGATATAATGTGATGTGAAATATGGGTGGTGGGAAATGACGACTGTATAATATTCACACCGAACTTGATAACATCCAAAATGTTCTAGTTTTATCTTGTTTTTATGTTGCAAGGAGGCAGTAAATATCTCCATGTGAGAGATTGTGACGACAACATAACCAACTGACTTGTAGCCAGTCAAGAACACACCTCTTTAGGATGGATTACTCGGCAGCATCTGATGGTTCCCAATCAAAGGAAGCATTTTGGGCTTCACCAGTAAACAGGGAAGCCTATAGCTGTCTCCAGGACTCTAGGTAAAATTCTTCTGTGGTGTGACTGCATCAAAGTCCTCCAGCAATGACTGTATCAGTGAAATGTTCAGTGTGGAGGTGGACGAACTCTCTTTTCTCTAGGTGGTCATTATACATTGAATGTTATCGACAGTTGATACTGAATTTCTGTGCTATTCAAATTGAAGGACTGTACATAAACAGAATATATAGCCATTTCCACCACAGAACCAGTCACTAAGAGTAACACAGCGATTGCTCAGATGGACAGCAGATACCAAGGCTCCTGAGCAGGAGATGACAGTCCAAGGCAGGGTTGCCAGAGTTCAAGTCCTTCTGTGAAAATTTCAGGTGAGGCTCCTCAAAGAGGGAGAGCAAGCTATGGAGGCTAGGGTGACTTCATGCCCTTTGATCCTTGGGAAGACACACGGTGAGACCACCTGGTTCTCAGGAAAGCTGCCTTAGATCTCAGTTGTATTGCTGCACAGAATCTCACTGTGTGCTGGGTGCTGGCCATGGTTCTGAGGAAGTTTCTAAGCTCCCTGCAGCTCTAGGCACTGTGGCTGCAGCTCTCCATGGTGCTGGGAGGTCTGGGAGCTACTGTGGTGCTGAACTGTAGAGTGGCAGGTTAGGTTTAGTGGGGCTGTATTGTAATAGCATCCATGCAGCGGTAGGGCTGGGTGGCAGCAGGCCGAGGTGGCTAAGCAATTACAAAACTATGAATTGAAATCAAATGAAACATCATCCCAGGACGTTTTGTCTGCAAGCAGAATTCTTCATTTTTATACTGTAGGTAAATTCCAAAAAAAAAACACTCAGCCATTACCCTACTATATTTCGTCATTGTAGTAACATACTGCAATGTGTTAATGTCATTGCGAAATGAAGCCATTACAGGGTTCATCAAGAACAAAACCATGCTTGAGATATCAGTCATCATGCATATATGCTGTTTTGGAGGAAATGAAGACTAAAGTTTTTCCACATCCTGTTAATTATAGAAAACTGAACCTTTCTTATTCATCCATTTAGAGTTTGATGAAAAAAGAATGGCTGATTTCCCTGGTGTGATAGCTTTAAAATAATTAGCATACAGTAGCGCACAACGCCCCTGGTACCGTTTGAATTGGCAATATGCTGTAGTGTAGCAATATAACTGCAAGTTAGTAAAAAAAAAAAATCCAATCTTCCTTTTTTGGAAATATGAGCGTTAAAGTGATGAAGCGGGCCGGCGTCCTGACAAGCCACACACTTCCCGCTGAGATACTGCTGGAGACCTCACCTTATTTAGATCAAGGTTATTCACAAACATATGTAGCTGTTAATGTTTTTAACGTTAACTTAAAGTCAAGGTGAGTATTTTACATTCCCTGTTAAATATAAATAGCCTACATGCACAATTATTTTGTAGTGATGCAACATAGAGGCCATTGTTACACTCAGGCAAGTAGGGGTGTGTAAGAAAGTTTAAATCTTCTCTGTGAAGTTTTTTTGCCCCTCCATGTATATATATTCATAGTCTGCCGGTCCCTCTCTGCGGATGACGAACAGCACACCGGAGGCTTTCCACATCTCACACATTTATCACCATCCTGTCAAAGGAACAATAATTTCATAATGTCAGAATGCATTAAAAATGCAAGGAATAGTGTTTGGTGTCAGAGCTTAAATGAAGCTGCGTGTGTGTCCCTGTTTGTGTGTGGTTCAGTGGCACTTCAGGAAGAATTCGTTTGTATAAATCCGCCAAATCTCAGTAATCGCAGACGCTGTACATGTTTGTTTTCGTAAGAATCTGCAACGATGAAGCTTGCTCTCCCATTGCATATTTTGCTTTTTGAATAAATAAAATCAGCACTCCAATGGTTTGCTGGTTCAAGAGAGCAGCACTTTAGTGAGAATCGTGTAGTTTACGATTTATGTTGCGTATCACCAATACGTATTGGAAAGCATAAATTAAAAGGTGAAGGGGATACTCTGTTAATTGAAATATCCATTATTGATTTCCGCTATTTTCCACAGCTGGCCATGTCAGTTTACAGATGTTGAGGGTCTGCATTAGGGGCACACAGGAGTGGTCCTTCTGTTATTGGACTTCTCTGTTTATTGATTGCAAATGATCTCATCAGTATCACATGAGCTCATTTCAGTCCTTTGGCCAAATCAGGCTGTTTATATTTATATTTA
>JAAGVU020000095.1:942856-957445 GCA_011763525.2 Mormyrus iriodes | reverse complement strand
ATGTATATATATAAGTGTGTGTGTATGTATGTATGTGTGTATGCGTGTGTGTGTGTGTCTGTGTGTGTATACATATATATATATATATATGAAGAAGTTTCAGAGGTTTTACTGTGATGTAAGAAATATTGCACATTCTACATGCGTGCCTTCAGCTTTCTTAGCTTATTCTGCAATACTTACAAATCCATTTTGGTAAATAATAATAATAATAACAGAAAGCATCAGTGAGTCAGTATGCTATATATATATATAGCATACAAGCTAGAATACTTCACATTGAAGATGCCGTCCAGATATACTATATGGACAAAAGTATTGGGACACCATTATGCCTACAGGAACTTTTATGCCATCCCATTCTACATCCATAGGCACCAGTATGGAGTTGGTCTCCCCATTGCAGCTATAACAGCTGCCGGTCTTCTGGGAAGACTTTCCCCAAGATTTTGCAGTATGACTGTGGGAATTTTTGCCCATTCATCCAGATAAGCATTTGTGTGGTCAGGCACTGATTGAGGCACTGATGTTGAACGTGAAGGCCTGGCTCACAGTCTCTGTTCTAGTTCATCCCAAAGGTATTCAGTGGGGTTGAGGTCAGGGCTCTGTGCGGGTCAGGAAAGTTCTTCCACACCCGACTCACCCAACCATGTCTTTGTGGACATTGCTTTTGCACTGGGGCACAGTCATACTGGAACAGAAAACTGTTCCTACAAAGGTGGATACATAGAATAGTCCAAAATGCCTTAGTATGCTGAAGCATCAAGCATTCCCTTCACTGGAACTAAGGGACCTAGTCCAACCCCTAAAAAACAACTCCATACCATTATCCCTCCACCACCAAACTATACAGTTGGCACAATGCAGTCAGGCAGGTAACTTTCTCCTGGCATTTGCCAAACCAAGACTGGTGCATAAGACTTCCAGACACAGAAGCATGATTCGTCACTCCACAGAACGTTTCCACTGCCACAGAGTCCAGGGACGGCATGCTTTACATTATTCCATCCAATACTTGCCATTGCACTTGGTGATTTGAGACTTGCATACAGTTACTTGGCCATGGAAGCCTATTCCATGATGTTCCCGGTGCGGTTTTTGGAAAGTTTGAAACTCTGCACATATTGAGTCAACAGAGCATTGGTGACTTTTACACACTATGCACCTCAGCACTCGGCAACCCTGCTCTGTTTCTTTACGTGGTCTGCCGTTTCACGTGCTGAGTTTCTGTTGTTGCTAAATGTTTCCACTGCAATAACACCGCTTACTGTTCACCATGGAATTTCTATCAGGGAATTTCACAAACTGACTTATCGCAAAGGTGACATCCAATGACAGTACCGCGCTTGAATTCACTGAGAATTGAATTCACTTCCGTTTGCTCTTCAGAATGACCCATTCTTTCACAAATGTTTGCAATCCTGACTGCATGGCTAGGTGCTTGATTTTATACACCTGTGGCAGTGGGTCTGAATGAAACACCTGAATGCAATGATTAAGCGGTGTGTCCCAAGCTTTTGTCCATATGGTGTTCACCAAATCCAGTCCAGGATGTCGCCATGTGCTCACTGCAACCCTGTACTGACGAATGAAGTCATTGTGGAAGCTGTATGGAAATATCAAAAATTTAAATTGTAAATAATTTTTCTTAATACTTTACTTCTACATTTTTTAAGTAGTTACTCTGTAGGTTATATTATACAGATGGAATAAAGAAGTCAAATGTTAAATTGACATCAGGAGGCATTTTTTGCAAGCCTTTAAAGTCACTGGGAGGAAAATGCAAGAAGTTGCCAATAAAAGCCTGAAAGTTCGTAGAAGGAGACAGAGGAGTGAGCTGATTTTACAGCAGGACTCGGGGGGGCGGGATCGCGGCCTGACATTTTTAGGATGTATTTCTGTAGAATTCAAGAAGCAGTTGTGGGATTCACGTAAGAGAGTGGCTTAAAAAAGCATTTCCAGCTACTCGCTTTTGCCTGCCGTGGGAGTGGAGGAATTTTTTTTGTTTACGGTACATCATTTATGTGTGAGAGCATTGGTTCAGTAGATTTAAGACTACAGACATTTTTCTGTTGCGCGGATCTGCTAAATGTACCTGCCTGCAGTCTTCGCTAGGCTCTCTTAAACGATGCTGCCAGCTGCTTCCATAGTGTGAGCATCACATATGGATGAACCTGCGATGTGAGACACCAGTGCCACGCAGCCGTGGTCCGCCAAGCCTCAGGATGCATGAAAACTGAGAGAATCAAGGGGACAGAGTGGAGACTCAATACTCATTAATGGCACATGGCTTCTTCTCAGCAGTATGGATGACTTTGATTTGTAAAATTGCAGTGCTGTATATGTATTTACTTTTGCTGATAATTGAAGGCATTGTGGTTAATTACACAGCATGACCTGAACCCTGGATTTCCCCTGGATTTGTAGAGTGTCTCATGGAGTGCATTTGTAATTGGGCTCCTTAATAAGGTGCAGCTTTTTTAGGGATGTGCCACAGTGCTGCTCCGTAGTAATAGTGCTGGAGACCTGGGCCAAACTAGAGCTTTAAGAGGAAAAGTACAATATACCAGAAGTTAGAGAGAAATAGCTGACAAAAGAAAATTAGCTGGACTAACATGGAGGATTGTTAGGGACGGACTGCAAGGCTGGTGCTGCATTTTCCATTATCTGGCCCCGGGCTGCATTCGCTTGCGATTTCCAGGGGAGTTTACCCAGCGACAAAAAACAACAAGGGGGCGCACATTCATCCCTCCCAGTTTTATTAGAATTTTACCCCCCACATTGCCCACAGCAGGGGACAGTGAGGTTGGACTGGACTACACCACGTCCATTCCAATGTTGGTCTTCAGTATTGAAGGAGTAGCTGATCACTAAAAAAAGGAAAAAAAAAATCATCATTCAAGGTTCAAGGCATCACTGTCATATGCACAGTAAGCAATCAGTCTTACTCTGCCTGTCCTTCTGATAGAACTCAAATTTGAGTAAGAAAATTAATATGCACACACTTATGACAATACGTATGTAAGCTGACATACATGGGAACATAACACAGGAAACCCTAACCTAGCTGGTTATTTTCTGTAATTATACCTTTATATTCTAGCCGTTTGGTCTTCATCTGAGCCGTCCATCCATAAGCACTTATCTGGTACAGGATGAGGTAGAGCCTGGAGCCTTATCCCAAGCAGCGCTGCATACAAGGCAGGGGGACACCCTGGGAGAGAGAGGAAACCCACAGAGAAATGGGGGGAACTCCACACTCACAGTACAGCGACATTTATAATTCATTGCAGGATTTTTTTTTTTTTAAAATCTTTAGTATTTTTATTTCATTGAAACCAGCCTGTAGTTTTACTTTATTGTACTGCTGAAATTTTCCTGGAGGAATATTAAGTACCTTCAAGAGCAGCTCATTGGGGTCTCTTTCTATATCTAAACTACCAGACATCTCAAGCTGAAAATCTGTGTCTGTACATGCTGTGGTGCCCCTGTAGTACTGTTCTCTATGTCTTTGGCAGAAAATAAAAGTAGAAAAGAATCTGTATCGTTTTAGTAGAGTTAAAACTCATACTGATGAAGACTAGAGGCGCTCCAATTTTTTGTAATGTGATATTGCAAGGCAGCATGCAAAGAGACGATTGGTTGCATATCTGCCATCACGCACCTAGCTTCATCCATTTCACCTCCACCTCTAGCCAGTTTCCCGATTGATTAGCATGTGTAGCATGCATGGCGCGTGTATAATTTGTCCCTTTTAATTTGATACGCTCAAACTGTAACGCAGAACATGTGTATGCCATATAAAGCGTGTGTTTGCTTTTGTGGGGGTGGATCAGCACATTAGCTTAGCACCTCGGGGACCCATGCTTTTTATTTTAATTTGACTAAAGAATAAATTATGTAGATGACGGGTTCTGATTAGTTGTGCTGAGTTGGGAGGTGAACTTGAGATGACTTCTGCTTTTTCCCCCTTTTTTATTTTTGAATGTGACATCAAAGGCTCCTCTGATCAAAGGCTGGTAGGGGAAAAAATCCATACGTTCCACAGAATGTACAAATACAGCCGCTTCTGCTGCCAAAACAAAAGAACAGCAGGATTTGATGCCTTGACAGGATTTTTTTTTCGTAAAATAATGGTCCTCACAATACATCCTGCATGGATGTATTCCCAAACAGACACAGACTGAATTAGACCTAACCCACTTATCAGTACGTGTCTGGCCGCTAATTACCTAGATATCAGCAAGGATTAAGTTAACTTTAAAGTAAGTTGAGAACACTAGTGAACACGTATATAAAAATGATTTATTATGACAGCATATGGAAATAAACATTTGCTTTGTACAATTCTTCTTGAAATTCTGAGATGTTTTATGTATATGAAAAAAATATGCAAGAATTCAGATATTATTTGCATAAAATTCAAACCATTTTGAATAATAAATGTTAAAATAACGAGTGGCAAAATGATTATTTTTAATCAATTGGTAGATGATTAAATAATTGCTTTGACACAGAGAAACTACGATACCGAGAGGCATGTCCAAAAATACATCATTGCTTTTCTGAGTTAATATATAATTTAAAACAGGACTAGTTTCACCAAGTAATGTTTTTTTTTCTCTCTATTCCACAGTTAAGATGTAAGATCATGGTACTTTTTTGCAGCAGCATATAATTACATTTCTGTTTATGATCTGTGATTGTGCCTGGTCTGCAGCTGCACTCAGCCCCGTAAATATGACGGAAAATGCTTTGCATAAAATCTCATTCTCCACGCTGCAGCCAGATTGTCATGCCGATGGGCTAATCCGTGTGATTCAAAGTGGGGAGGATGAGCAAAGTAGGCCAGGCCTGGAAAGTGATTGGCACGAGTAGCTACCTCTTTATGGGAATTTGCTGTGAACTCTGAATGACTCCGACCTGAAACGGCAGCCAAATCGGCTTTACATAACCCTGTGTATTGCGTAGACCGGGACTCAGAAGCTACCTGTACACATCAGGCGGTGTGTTTATGCTTTAATTCGATGTATTAGTGGCTTTCAGAGATTGCTCCTTATAGTGACTCACTGCTATGACTTTGAAGCTTGTGGCTTTGCATCACCATTGTAGCATTTTGAAGTACAGCGTACGTTCCCTGTGGGTGTTCGCAGTGCAGCTATGAAGGGACTTGGGCCTACAAGATTGATTTCAGACAATTAGCCGTAATGTAAGGCTGCTCAGGCATTGTTATTAATGCTAAGAGAAATGACAGAGAAAGTTATAGAATTCTGTTGCATGGCTTTTTAAAATTTTATTCTGGTGTGCTCTAGCCCAGAATATGCTGTGACAAAAGTACCATTAAAATAAAAAAAAAAACATCAGCAAGTGGTGATTAAATTAGAGAGACCATTCACTTTGAACAAGGACACAGCTGGAAGGATCATTTTGGCTGCAAAAAAAATGCAAACATTACAAAGGACTCCGTGCCAGAATGAAAGACTTCTGGAGCTCTTTTGCATCATTTTTCTTTAGTGACCTGACTTTTAACCATTATCCATAACATCTTGCTAAACAGCACTGAACAGCTGTGTAATGTGGATGAAATTACTCTCGGTGAAACCTGCTGCAAGACAAGTGGAACAAAATTTCTTAATAGCTTTCCTTAAATAGTTGAGACAATTACCCCTGTTTGGGTTTTAAATTATTTTTGAAGCAATTTCCTACTATGGCACAAATACACAACAGAGCATTTTATTTTATCTTCTTATCAGCTTTCTACCTCGTTATTACAAAAAAAAATGCCATGGATTTGACTGCAAAATTCTCAGTATCATCCCTGTGGATATACAGAATAATTAATTTTGCACTAGGATGCTATTTTCAACCAGGCGAAATTTTTCCAATTCTGCTGTGACACACGTCAACAAATATTGGTTTATTTGATGTCCCAAACCCACAGTGATAATTCCACAAAATTGATAATATACTGGAAAAATAATACAGAATTGGGAGGTGGGGGTGCAAACCGATTGTCTATTAAGAGGGCGACGGTCTTTTATGGTGGGTTATTACAATGCAAGACCATCAGTGCTGTAAAAAAATGCATTTTTATTATAATATCACATCGTGTGGAGCCTAGCGCCTGGATGTGGGGTTTCCTAAGTGAGGCACACTAACTGTTTCTTTTGCTTTGAGGAGTTTGAGATACTTGAAAATTAACATCTGCGTGATAACAGATCGAGGCCAGTACTTTCAGTCAGATTTGGGGGTTTATTGGATAAGACAGGCACAAATTTAACAACCTTCAGGAGACCGTGCTTCCATTTTTTAATTTATTTTTATTTATATATTTTTTTCCAATATATTCACTCCAATAACTGATGTAAATTGTCTCATTTTGGAAACTTACATATAACCGCAACAGAGTTCATCTTGGATGCTGCAGCAGTGGCAACAGTGGCAACTCAGCGTGTTCTAGGGCGCATTTAAAACCAAGAAACATATCCAAAGTTAAGGGAATGAATATGAGTGATACATCCATCCATCCATTTTCTGTAACCACTTGTCCTATTTAGGGCTGTGGGGGATCCAGAGCCTATCCTGGAGGCTATGGCTGCAAGGCAGGGAACAAACCAGGATGGGACGCCAACCCATCGCAGGGCACACACTCACATACCAGTCCTCTTTTTACATGTTTTTTGTAATTCAGAATCTTCTGATGAAATGGTTACTTCTAGGTGGTCCAGTGGCTTCCCGGATAGCACTGCCTCAGGCCTAAAGGTGATGATACACAGGGCAGCTTTTTAAGCAATGCTGTGGGGCAGTATTGCTGACAAATGCTGCCCGGACACTTTCCCATTGACATTGGGCTACAAATTTCTATTGGAAAAACTTTAATCTGCAGTGGGAAGGTTTTCACGATCATCCAGATCCAGATGAATTGCCCTTTGTCTCACTTGGTTGGCAACTGCCCAGCAACATCACTCAAAAAGTTGCCCTGTTGATCATCACCATAAATGGTTTTGGGTTTTAGTTATGATTTTGCATTTGTGTCTGGAGCTTAGATGTTTAGATGTTTTTCCTGTGTGACTCTGGCTTCCTTCTGGTAACCTAGGTTTGTTTTTCCCACAGTCCAAAGACACGCAGTTGGGGTAATTAAATTGCACATAGAGTATGATTCTGAGTGTGTGTTCTTATGTGTCCCCTTCAATCAATGTGCCTGCCGTGCAGGGTATCCCTCTGACTCGTGCCCTGTGCCACCTGGGCTAGGGTCCAGCCCTCCTGTTACCCTGACCAGGATAAACATTTAGGACATGGATGGATGATTCCTTTCTCAGACACAAAATATTTAACAACATTGTGCAGTGTTGTAAGTGTGCCATCAAGCACGGGGACGAACGAGCCTCTCCAGGAAGGGTGTTATCATTCTTGCCAGCCTTTGTATAAAGAGATTCCCTATGTAAAGAATGCAGTAGAGTGCATTTATTTATATTGGACTTAAAGTCCCGGTTTGTGCAATAGCAGTTTCAGCTGTTATGGGGGAAAAACATAGAATATTGATACAATTTTTGTTATCATCGAGAATAACATAAAATATTAACATTCTGATTACTGAAGAGTCTCCTGCTTGCTTCAGGCGGCAAGGCAAATAGGATCATGTGACAGGGGTGTGGGTGGGAGAAATATATGAAATAATACAAAATAAATGGATCTTGGAAGGCACTTTGATAGCACAGGCTTGTAGGCCAAGGACTGGGATGACCTAAGGTGACCGGTGATAAGGCACAGGCATGCATGCAGGGCTGGTTATCAGCCTGGGGCCCCACTTTCAGTTTTAGTTCTGGACTGACCAATGGCCGCGCTTTGTATTCAGTCTGCCAGGCGGATTAGGTCCCCTGGAGAGTGTCGGACGCTCTCTGGTCTCTGTGGTCACCTTACACGTCCCGTTCAACAGAAATGTGCTGCTGCAGCCAGACATGTCTGCACCTGTGTCCTGATGGAGTGTGGGATGCTGCCCGCTGGCCCACGCTGCCCCCATCACAGGGTACTGGGCTGGAGGCAGGGGGGGGGGATTTCACCATATGGCCTTTTGAAGTGGCTGGAGATGAACATCCCCTCTGATTAGGCAGAATGCTGGCCGTGTCATTCCTGCCAAACTCATAAACTTCTTTAAGTGGCTCCAGTACCAAAGCAAAGCTCCACCTCCTCATGAATAATTCAAGTATTAAGGGAACTAATTAGCTCTACAAGTGTTTTGGCCACTTTTTGAACAGTGTGCGTGTGTGTGTGCGTGCGTGCGTGCATGCGTGCGTGTGCACAGGCGTGTTTTTTTTTCTTTTTCTTTTTCTTTAAGCCTGCAAATGAGTGGGAGCTCTGCGAGTCGTCAGGAACATTGCAGAGGGGATCAAAGTGGATCCCCATCAGCTGGAGAGCTAAGTCGTTAAAAACAGCTCTTCAGGAACACCTGTCAGGCTGCGCTGTTCAAAGCACGGCCTCGCTTTATGGCCAAAATGTCTGGCAGAAAGAAATGTATCTTTTTCTACATTTTAAATGAAAGATCTTTTTATCAAGCTAAATAGAGGGTGTTTTTTAAGAAAGAAAGGTGAGTGTAATAAGTCCAGACTAAAATGAAAGGCAATTGGGAGATCATCATGTTTCAAATTTCATGGGAATTTCTGTTTCTGCTTGAGGTAAACTCTGTCTAAACTAACTGAAACCGAAGGGGGGGAGGGGGGTATCACCTCCGGCATCCTCGCCAGGCACCTGCACTGAGCGTTAAAAAAAGATGGTGGTGAGGTTCCATGGATGGGAGGGGCTGTAGTGCCATTAATCAGAATTAGGAGTTAATGGTCTCAACAGGAAGCTCAAAATGGAGCCGGTACCAAAAACTGAAAGAGGAGTCATATTGCAAAGGCTGTGCACTCTGTACATTCAGGAATTCCTTTGTGTTCACATGGTCTTTTAAAAAGAAAAAGTGGATGAATCTGTTTTAGACTGATAAAATTGAACTACGTCCAAATAAGAATCAACAGCGGTTGCATATTATCCTAGGAATATATTTTGTTGTAGTACTGGAGACTAGTATATAAAGCAATCTCTCGATGACATACAGAGCCGTCGCAGAAAATTACAGTATCACACAAAAGAGAGCTTAATATAACAAAATGTAGTACAGTACAGGAAGCACATGAGTACGGCAGTTTACAATGCAATGGTATTACTTTATAGGGTAGCTGGTCCTTGGAAAAGGTACTTAGACTGTAGAATAATGCAGGATCACCAATTTTGACATTCAGATTACCACTTTAAGCTACGTGTTAAACATGACGTTTTCTTTTATATATAATAGAATGGAAACCATGACAATAGCGAGTAGTGAGATGGACAGAGCGTGTCTTTTTTGACCATTCTGTGCATTTTTTTGTTTGCTGAGGCTGTGTTTCCGCCAGATGCTGTAATAATACCTTCACCGCTGAGGGCCCGTGCGGTTCCTGCCCACTAAATCTGAATAACTGTTTGTTTGGCATTTTGCTTTTCAGCTTCTGTTGGTGAGAGTGATCTGAACCCTCACCAATATAACCATTAATGATAAGACTGTGCATATACTAACAATAATAATAAAAACATTAAAAAACCTATAGCCAGCTGGTATTTTTTTTCCAGAATAACCTGCCATAATAGACGTGTGTGTGTGTGTGTGTATCCTGGAGGGGCATTCACTGTGGTGCTAATAAGAGTTCCAAATCCACCATAAAATGTATTCCGCACATCCAGTAGTGAGGGGTACTTCAGGGTCTGACTTCAGTCTCTTCCCCGTGTCACTGCATGTACATTCCCGTTAGCCGCCCCTAGTGAGCTGCTGTTTGGCAGAATTTACTGCTGCCTTTATTGGGTTGAGGTATGTTTTCACAGGCAGCTATTCTCTGCTGCTGCCTCCTCTCTCCTCTGGCTCACAATGGGCTCCTTCATAATGACACAGCGACGAGAGAAGCCAAGTGCAGTGATGAGTTCACTCATTCTGTTCACCCATCCATTGTTCCCCAACCATTATGTAAGATTCTTCCCCCACCCGCAGAGCACATACCCAGATGCTGATACTGATCCGAACCCACATCTCTAGCCTTTATGTGACCTTACATTTCCTTTACTTATGTGTTTTCACATGCTGATGTCAAAACGGCCGTCTCTCGTTTTTCTTCCTCCTAGCTGTTTTCTTAAGCCATTTCCACCCCGTTGCCAAGAAAAGCCCTCGCTCCTTTCTCAGATCCCTGTGTCACATGACTTTGTTTGCCATCTCAACCAGATGAAGTGTACAGCATGACTGCAGAGCCTTAAATTTTCAAACACCTTTCAGGTGCAAGACTTGAGTAAATTCACCGTAGCTGCACATATGAATCATGAACACCAGACTTCACACAACGGGCTGCTTTTCAACCTGAAATCTGTCATTGACTGTTGGCATCATCTGGCTGTGTTCTGAATTAATTATTAGCTAGTAATATATAGTTCTCAGAAAATGCCAATATCCCCCCCCCCCCCCATATCTTTCTTTTTTTTTGCCTGGCAGCCATATTGAATACGTACAAACAATCTTTAATTCCAGCCTTATAGTCAGCTTTGCTCGCTGCAGCAGTTTATGTTGAGTTCTCTCTGAACAATGCATCTGCATATCAAAGTGAGAAGGTATGCTACAAAATCTGTATGGTTTCCTCTCCTACCAGCCCATCCAGATCCTTAAAATGATACAAATGTTTCAAGGTTTCAAGGTCTCTACTAGCTTGGTGTAGCATCATGGAAATAGAGGAGCTGGGTTCTCCTTTGCTCATTTTGTTCTTCTCCTCCCCCAACTATCTTGGTGTTTCATTTATGAAGTAGGTTTTCTTCACTTCATCCATGTCTTTGTCCCATATCGTAGCTTGACGTGGGAATGTAGTCGAATGCTAATCATGGCATTTCGCTTAAATACAGTGCTTGTCTGTCATATTTGCAGCATTCGTGCCTGAATTGAAGTATATATTGTAGGATCTTTTTATCCAATATTATTTAAGTTGAGCCTCTGTTGCCTTTTGATCACTCTTATGATTGAAATGTACTGTCACGAGGGCCTTCCAAGCATGTGTGCAGAATGCGAACAGACCATAAAAAGGAACGCACAACCTTTAATGAAGAACTCAAAACACTAAGGAACGGAATGGATTTGGCCTGCCAAAGGCACTGAATGTGTGTAATGTGGTCTTCTGGAAAAATAATTTATACTTTAAATCGAAGCAAATTAAGTCCAGTGTAGTTTGGGTGTACTTTTTCAGAATACTTTAGCTATGATCTCTAATTTATGGTTGTACAGATTGCTTTTATATGTACTTTTGACTAAACTCCTACTTTCCAAGCTGTGATGTCACACAAGATTCCCGTCCATCTGATCACGCGATATCCATGGACTCTGTATGAAAGCAGCCTGGTCTCAAGTTCAGGGACTGCAAGGCTACAGACTAGCACAGTGTCAGCTTCTTAGGTCAAGTCAACACAGGGGCTTCAGTTTAACTGTTTGATTCAACTCAGAGGAGGCAAAGATGTACAGTAAGCTCGCATCATTCAAGTCAGCTCATGGAATTGCAGGACCAGTGCTACCGAGGAATTTACTAGTTTGCAATTTCTGACAACCAAAACTTAATTTATCTGCTTGGTAGGTACAACAGACCCCAAGTGCAATTCAACCGAAACACAGATCAACTTATGTGGCAACTTAGCTACATAACAATGACACTACACAAATGCTGAACAGTACACAGAGTCAAAGTATTACATACCCAGCAGAAGATACTCGTTGATGTGAGAGAGTTTTGCCTAGAGATGCTAGTCATGATGTACCACGTGGGCACTTTGGCTACAATGTGTCCTCCTGGCAGGGCAGGTCAATCCTATTTGTGACATAGTTGGGTGACTAAAGCGCCAACTTCTGCTCCAGCCCATTTCACTTCACCTCGGACTGGGGGCTCCCCTGCCTAAGGTGCCAAATCGACTAGGACCGGCACTACCTCCTGCCTGTCTTCTAAGCTCTTTCTTAAAAACCAAACCAAATGACAAGTATTTCCCTTCAGTAGACTAATCATTGCCTGCATGTTAGAAGTGCTATTTTCCAGAGGATATGGCAACAGATCAATGGACAACCAGATCTCAAGACTAAGAGTCGGCTGGAGTTTCAATGTTGGAGTTTCTTTGTACCCAAAGCGTGCAGAGCCTTCCAACAAGGCAAGATCTCCATTGCCTTGCATCTTTTAATAATTATATGATATTGGGTGGATATTGGTAAACTGTAACAATAATTGAACTTCTATTTTAAAAATATGATCCTAATTATAAATATTAAAACATAAAAGTATTATGGGAAGCTCATGAATTCAGCTTAAGTTAATAAACCTTAGAGGCGTAAAGATATAGAGTATCAAATATATGTGTCCCAGTTTACCCTTTGCCCCACTGAATCAATGCTCACCCTACTGTTTTAAAACTGACACCAATCAATGAAACTAAACATGCATATCTATACCTCTTGCCTTCACATGGTTTCTTAAATTTACGCGTTTTGTGTGGATTCGCTGTGACTTGAGACAAAGGAGCAAGGGCATAGGGGAATCAGAGATTTTGGGCTTATAAGTAGAAGGTGTGAAAGAGTCTGCCTGTAGCCACCATTTTCTCTCTGTGGGGGCTAAGGGGGGTCCACTAGCTCTGGCTGAGTGAGTGGGAGCCCAGTCTCCTCAGAGCCAACCTGGCAGTTCCTCTGCCAGCCTGACAAACAGCACAGACCCCAATGAGTCCAATACCACAGATTTCTGTGGGGGCAGCAGCCTTACACCCTTAACCCTGTAACTGGATACAGTCCATCAATGAAGGACCACCAATCCAAGCATCATCAGCTCAAATACCTGCCCGACAAGCCAGTAATATTCATCAGGTGTGTCCATTGGGAATAGTCCAGAGTTGTTCATTTCCAATAGACTACTGTTTCTGTCTGCCCACTGCTGCCCCCTGTTGGCTGCACCCTGCTGCAGACATGACAAAATGTATTTGTCTTTATCAAATATATGTAAAACACAGACCTTAAAAAACTGTTAAAACAGTCTTGTGGTCTCCTCCTAATATTGCTACTTTAGTGACGTTAAATATGGTGTGTTCAGCGAGTATTATATTTATATTACATTGGTTATATCTTTATACCTCCAATGGTGATGCTGAGGTTGAGCTAAGTGATAAAGCATTAATTTAAAATCTGAAATGAGGCGCAGTCGTATGTGAAGAGTTGGGCCAAATGTAGAAATGAAGCTGTCAACGATTTTTAAAGATCGGAATTGAATGGCAATAAATAAGAAGTCCAGCATTTCCTCGGAGCCAGACATCTCCGCCAATTAGCATTTATCTCGGCCTGGGGCCGCCATACGCGAGCATGGTGAGCACTAACAGGCGGCGTCGAAGCCACTTTGCAGAGGGTGACGAGAGAAGAAATGAGGCAGCTTAATTTAAAGGGTTCAGCGGTGGCCCCGCCCCCACCCTAAACCCCTGACACGGGCAGCTGATTTGACAGAGCCTGAAATAAATCCTGCCACAGATCCCACTTTGTCTCAGCCCTATTCCATTAGGATGCTAGGAAAAAGGCTTTAATTCCAGACTCCGTCGCCTACACTTCAAGTCCTCTCCCACAAAACACACTCGCACACTCTCATTTCTGTGAATAATTTGTGAATTTTTCCTCTCAGTGTATTGGCAGATCAAGAAAATTAAATCATGACGTGGCTTTTGTGCCCGTAGGAACGCGGATGCTCATCATAATGCCTGTAAATCTTAAAGGGCAAACGGGGGCAGAGGACATTCGTTCTGAATATTATTTCTTTAGGTGTCCATTGCCATTGGTGGCAGACACGTGGCCTCCAGCCACCAGGCCCTGTCATCACACCTCTCTCAAGGGTGTCTTCCAGAAGGCTCAGTGGCACCACCTCAGACGAGCGCTCATTTTCAAGCATGCCTGGCAGCATCCCGCTGGTGAAACGGCCCGCTTGTCCCACATGATTAAAGAATCACTGGATGCTTCTTCTTTTGAACCTAGCTTAGCTGCCCATACAGACACAGGGAACAACCTGGATACTCACTCCAGTTTAGACGCTAATTGGGTATATGTTTCTCATCCTCAGTCTATATATTATTCATCACTGCAATTAAAGCATTTAAATGCTACAAAATATCTTCATTAGTATTGCTACATCCTGTAATGTTGATACCTAATTTTAAAGTGTATATAAAAAAAGTCTACAGTATTGATTGAGTCATCCAGATATATAAAAAACACTCACAAAGCACTAAAGCCAGTAGCAGTGGTAGGTGCAATTGATCACACTTATAAATCTAACATGCATTGGGTGCTGGAGACTTAGCCTGAGATCAGCTGCTATAGACCAGGCCTCCTGTATGTCAGATTTTATCTCCAGCCAATGCTTCTGACCACTTACTGTATCATAAATTTAGTTATTATATATAAAAGATGTGTGTGGAGTTTGCATGTTCTCCCCGTGTCGTCGTGGGGTTTCCTCCGGGTACTCCGGTTTCCCCCCACAGTCC
>JAAGVU020000095.1:878947-942756 GCA_011763525.2 Mormyrus iriodes | reverse complement strand
CGCCCGCAGCCTCCGGGATAGGCTCCGGACCCCCCGCGACCCGTAATGGAATAAGCGGTTCTGGAAAATGGATGGATATATAAAAGATAAACATAAGGAGAATTAATTTAGGGAAGCCTGTAATGAACTAGTGTCCTGTTCAGGGTGTCAAGTCCTGTGCCCCATGCTGCCTGGGATAGGATGCAGCCTCCCCCAAAACCAGTTGGAATATGGATGGATGGTGGTTTGGAAGCAAGAGAGCAGTAACTAAGTGTGCCATTCATGGCAGATGAAGGGAATTAAAATAATTTAGGGGATTAGACAATAGTCCAGCTATAGAGTTTTGGGCATTTTATGAGAAGACGTAGTGTACTGGGAGAGACCATAATGCCTTGAAAAGTTGAAGGTACGCAAAAACAACTTAAATGGTCATCATAACAATCATCAAGTCAGTGGGCAGATTTTAGAACCAGGCAGAACATCCTGGGGAAATGCCTGGTTGCCAAGAGGTACCCAGTAAAAGAGTGTGCGTCTGTGTGTGTGTGTCCAATCCATTGTAGGATACATGCATTCACAATCATACTCTGTGGGCAATTAGAGATGCCAGGGAACCAGAGTCCCCATAGGAAATATGTGGGACAGGGGGAGCATGCAAACTCCACAAACAGAGCAGAAATGGTATTTGAACCCCCAACACTGGAGTTGTGAAGCCACTCTCCTTGTGTAGTCTTTAACAATGTGCAATGTAACTGAAAGCCTTACTGTTTCTTTGGGGAAGAAGGTAAAAGCATCACAGAGGACCTGTACCAGTGTTTGGTTAGATGGTTTTGTACATTACCAGCTACTATAGAACTAACATGTATACAGTTGATGACATGTACAGCCATAATTTCTTAGTCAACAAATTCAGAACCATATACAGTGACGGTGAGCATTATTTGATTCTTTTATCGTCATGTTTTTCTTTTACAGTATAAACATTTTTAATTGGTGTTTGGTTGTGGGTTTATCTGCTAATTCGATCTGAAGATAACCGTTCCGGTTGTAAGTGCCCATTCTTTTTGCTGCTTACAGCTTGGTACGTGTCTGAATTTTTCCTCACCTTCAGATTTCTTCTGAAATTCAGTACCACTGTGATCCAACAAAGCAGCCTGTGAGCCAATTACCACCACTGACTGTTGTGTCTGTGTCCATTAACACTCCGCTCTACATATTAATTAAGACTTGCTGTCAAATCAAATGTATGATGTGACAGCCCTGATGAGCCATTCATTCCTTGACTCCTTCACAAGCTTGCCAGGACATTTCTGTTTAACTGAACGTCACTTGAGGACCTTTCTCTGAGATGGAACATTCATGCAGCTGTGAATAGTCACCATTATCTAAGTAGACCCCCCCGGCTCTCGAAGGATTTTTCATCTCACCGGTGACAATCATGAACACTAAGACAGTATATTACCATAAGGAGTTATGTATCACTTGATTAGTCAACAGAAACAATTATTACTGTCAGTTTTTGTTTTTACGGAGGGCCAGTCGTTTATGGGTTTATTATATCGGACACTAGAAGCCTGAGTAAAATGCTCAGATTGTTGAATTTCAGTAACTTTTTAAATTTGAAACCTGCTAAGTCCGAAGGTTTCCTGTTAAATGAAGAGACTGGTTTCTGGAAGCTGGTTACAGAATGTCCTGATGTAACCTCTTCAGGAGTTACTTCTGAAGTTAGTTCTCAGAGTTCGCCATACACTATCTTATATGCAGTTTTTACACTTTTATTAATCTTGGGTCTTCTTATATATATATTTTTAACAAAGTTAGAGAAAGTTTCGCAATGCTAGCGGTGTTTAGGAATTAAGTACTTATTTTAAAACAAAGAGTAATGTGCATTTAGGAAATAATGCAAATATTTTTCATTTTCTCTTACTTTCTTCAATAAATTTAATGCATGCACGTTGAGTGTGTCATTGTGCAGTTAAGAAGCAGTGTAACAATTTATAATGTTTTTACATCAACCAATAGTTATGTTCAAAAAGCAAAAATGTTTTGTTTATAACTTAATTACTTTTTTTTTGCCCATATTTCTTGGCTGTCCAGCGCCTCGCCGGAGCTCCGCCATCATGTCAAGCAGACGCCTGGGGTGCCACCCGCACCCCTGTCTGTCTTGCTGAGGTTTGTGAGATGACAATGCCAGTCCCTGGTGCCACCTGTAAACAACCAGCATCCAGAGTAATGAAACGACGGTGTCAGCTAAGCTGGCGGATAGGGTCTGGATGATGGAGCAAGCCTGTCAGCCCTCAGCAGTACTGACATTATTATGCGTCAGTAAGTGGCAGGCTCAGTGTCTTCTGTTTTTTTATGTCTACCCATGAGCATAGCAGCTGTGTGTTGATGGAATACAGTAAGCATAAAGAACAGTTGTGGGGAAACTGATGTCTGTATTTGCAATTGATGTGTTGTTACCAGGGCTGCAGCAAAAGCTTCTCTAGTCTGTGTAAATGTGTATGTCTTTATTTTATGCCACTGTATTGTGAGTGACTTTGTTATCTGGAATCTCCCAGACTGATTCATGTAGTTTGTAGTGTAAATTGCCTAAAAGTATGATCTTAAAGCTTTCAGTCACTTCATGTGAAACTAATTTTAATACCACTGACTGTTTCCATTGATGAGATGCAGTATATAACATATGGTTATGGCGATGTTTTTGAATTCCTGACTGATTGCCTGCCGTAAAGCACAGATAATGAGAAACAATTAATTGTGAAAAACAGTCCAAAGTAGTTGACCTCTATTTGTGGGTTTTATGACCCTCCAGAGGCTAGCTGACGTGCACGTGTTTTTTTTTTTTTTTTTTTCCTGTTAATGGGATCTTTTGCATAAACGACTTTTTTGAGGTGTGTAGTTAATTGCTTAATTAAATGTGTGCTTTTTTAGGACAGTTTACAAACTGTAAATAAATAAGGTCTCTGCTCCTTATTCCTAAGAGCAATTAATGTACGAATTGGAATATCCTCCTGTTAAACTTTATCTATTAATTTGTTCATTAATGTTAACCTTTTTTTTTTTTACTTATTTTTCATTTGCGTCAAAGGAAATTTTTATTCTTACTTGAAAAAATGTTTATTGTGTAGTAAGAAATAATCACTTGGGTTTAGCTAGTCTAATGATCCTGGCTTTCCCTGATTAGAATGGCTATGATTAATGAATGTTTGTTTGGGGTGGTGCAGTGGTTAGCACCGTTGCCTCAGACCTCTGAGACCAGCGTTTGAGTCTCCACAATAGCTCTATGACTGTGGAGCTTGCATGTTCTCCCTGTGTTATTGTGGGGTTTTCTCCAGGTACCCTGGTTCCTCCCACAGTCCAAACACTAATGCTGAGGTTAATTTGAGTTGCCAAATTGCATATAGGTGTGAATGGTGTGTTCTTGTGCACTGTGATGAGTTGGCACCCTATCCTGTGTTCTTCCCTGCTTTGTGTCCATAGACTCTGGACCCCCTGCAGTCTTATATAGGACAAGCAGTTACAGAAGATGGAGGGATGATTATTTTAGGGCAAATTCACACATTATTAAAGTAACAGAAACATTGTAGATACCTGCGGAAATCATCCCATTTTAATTGCTATGGCAACAGTGGCCAAACAGCTTCAATAAGTGTTTTCTGGGTCTCTACATTTTTCTTGTTAACTCACCAGCAGGAGTCTGGATGTGTATCTTGACTCAATCTCAATTTGTTCAGGTGAAGCTCCTCGTGTTAAATTAATTTCCAATCCCCTGTATGGATCTGCTTTCACTTGACGCGAAAATGACCGTCCTGTTTTGGGTGTATTATGAGGAAACTCGTTGCGTTGGAAAAGCCCATAATGCCTGAATATGTTAAGGTGAAAAATACAAGCAGTAAAATGGATGCAGTCGTCATGAAAATCAACATGCCTGTAGGGAGCCTGGAGATATGGATTGAAGAAGGAAACATGTGTAAAAATGCCATCTGTATGGTCACCAGGAGTCCACCTGGTGGCAACTAATCATAATAGTGATCTGGGTCTGCATTACAAAGCCTGTTCGCAAGGTTACTAGTGCTCTTGGGATCAGAAACTAAAAACTGAATTTGGGAACCACACTACTGTATGTAACACTGTGGTCCACACACTGATACACACGTGTGTGTGTGGGTGTGTGTGTGTGTGTGTGTGTGTGTGTGTGTGTGTGTATGTGTGTGTGTGTGTGTAATATACATTTACAGTTTCCTGGTCTGTTTGAATTTTTGATTGACCATATGGTCTTTATGATGAACTCATGGTAAAGTTGTCTCCTACAGCAATGTATTTTATTTTGTCTTGAAGGAGCTTTTTAGCATTCAGCCCTTAAACTCAAAGTACCCCGTACAAGACAAGGGGTAGACACGAAGGCGATTAGTGATTTATCACCCTGTTACACATCACCTGTCACCCTGGCCAGTACGGCCGTTAGCTGCCCAGTGACAGGGCATGGTTGTGGGAGGTGTCAGTTTACCCTGCCACCACTCGACAGAATTGAGAGCATCCTCTTTGGAAGGCAGAATCGCTGGGCCTGTTGGACAGGTGTCACGGGAGAGCAGAGCTGTGTCAGTGAGCATGATTGGCTTCAAGCAGGTACAGGTTGGAGTACAAGGTGCAAAAGCCCTTCCCGATGGTGCCGAGAAACGAGGCCAGCTGTGGGATTAAGAGACACATGAATGCATTAAGATGCGCCAGATTGTTCTGAAGTGTCTTTTAATGGAAGCTGCCACTGCAAGCTAACGTTTACCTGTCCTGACAGGTTGCTGTAGCGTTTCCCTTTATGCTGCTGCTGCTGTGCTTAGACTAGAGGGTATAGGCACTTCCTTGCTTATTCACCCTTTAGATAAATAGCATTGCTGTTGTCCACTAATAAGGGTTGAACTTGAAGAAATTTGGAAGAATGCAAAATCAGAAGCATGGATGAACATTTTGAAACGTCTCCAATTTTTGCTGAACAGTAACAGTCCTTCATTTGCTGACTGGGGGGTGGTGTGTAGCTCAACAGGTTAGGATCCATGAGATGCCTGTAATCAGAAGGTTGCTGCTTTGAATCCCAAGGCTGGGGGACTGATGCCACCATTGGGCCCTTAAGCAAGGCCCTTAACCCCCTGCTCCAAGGGCATTGCATGCTGGCTGACCCTGTGCTATGATCCCCCAAGCTTGCTGTCTCCTGCGTATGTGTCTGTGTGTCTCATGGAGAGCGAGATGGGGTAGGCAAAGAGAGAATTGCCCCACAGGGATCACGGGAATAATGTATCCCTATTGTATTCTATTAGTATTTTTTTTTCTAGTCAATTTCATCTTCTGTGGACACACAGACACATATGTACCTTACAACTCATTTATTTTATTAAATAGCAGCTGGGTCTGTTAAAGCGTATAGCAGTGTTTCTCAAACCCCCCAGACGGTCTATGTTTTTTTTCCCTTCCAGTTTCCTGAGAGCTAGTAGGGAGCAAATATGGATTATGCTTTTTTATGTAAATAAACCGGAAGTGCATGATTCAAGATGACTGCCAGTTGGAATTTTATAATTTAATTACATTTTTTGAATGTTCTGAAAGATTGATTATACTAAAATTATTTCATTTCTGGTTGGAATTGTTTTAGGTTATTTAATTTTTTTTTACCACGAAGAGCCCTGCTAAACATGTGCCGGGCCCACCGTAAAATTAACCTGATGTAGTGAGAAGAAATATTAACTGGATCAGGTTAGGTAGTGAAAATGTTGTGAAATTAGGTGGTACAAATCGGGCACTGTCATAAAATATGCCGTAAAGTGTAGTACTGCACATGCACAGACGTGCGAGGTACAAATCGGGCATGATATTTTTAAATTTTTCAGGCCACGGTCAGCACTTGCGGAGGTAATATGGTAAATATATTTAACCAGTTTGAAAGGAAGCATCTCGTACAACTTTGTTTTACATTTACTGTAAAATAAAGTTTAACTCAGGGTTTAGTTACCATTTTGGAAATATGCAATATTATGTTTTAAATGGTGCTAATAGATAAGTGCTGAGGCTTGTTCGAGTCTGGGTATTCTTGACAGTACATTTCCAAACTGGAAACAAAGATCACAATTCAGATCGTGGATCTCAATTGTGTGTTGTAAAGATTGCGATATGATTTCTTGGGAACACTGCAAAGTAGACTGTTAAGTCTCGAGGGTCATTCTGGCCCACATGTCATCAAAGGGGTTTAACCCATATCATCTACAAAGAAAATTGGTTGAGAAGGCAGAACAATTTGGCCCTCGGTATGGTAGTGGGGCTACAGATGTTCTTGAAGTGTTTATGAGCCTGAATACAGCGAAAAAGGGTAAATATTAACTCATATTGTAGTTACAAGCCTAAAACTTCATCAATCATCTGTTTCTTTTAATTGCACAGAAGACGTAGCTTCTTTCTAATAGGCATTGAAATTACTGAGAGCGCTTGCTGCAATTTTACTTTGCTATTGCAAATCCTTTTCCCAAAATCCCTTGTCTCTGTACCCATAGAAATTCCAGCGTACTGGACGGACACAGATGTTTATGTTCCTAGCTACTTGCAAACCTGTGCTTCATCATTGCAGCATCATTCGTCTTTCCTTTTCAGATAGACTGCCAGGTGTTAATGAAATGGAGTGATCAGGATCGATGGTTTATAATATTATGCGTTTGTTTTGTTTTAACAGAGCTTGAATCGAATGAGGCGGGGATGGGCACTGTCACTTAAGGTACTCTCTAATTACAGTCTACCATGAAATAAAATGGCTCTGGCATGATGTGAGCTCAAAGCAAGCTGTTTATTTAAAAACAGAGCCAAAGTCTTCAGCATAATTGCTGTAGCACGGCTGGAGTTGGCAGCGGAGTCCCACTTAGTTTACCTGCTTTTCTCCCATATTCATTTCAACATATCAAAAACAGATGGGATTTAAGTAGTGTCTGTGTTGGCTTCAAAGGATTGGGAGCCTTATAATCACTCCTGGACGGGAAGATCCTCAGTTGGGTTGGGGTATTGTGATGGGGAGTTTATCGGTGAGTCGCCTGTTATATGAAAAGCTTAATTTGCTATTTATACCAGTACGACAACAGATACATTCTAATGTGTGTTTTTAAGTACATTCACACATATAGAGGTGAGTTCAACGCTTGGGGTCTGAGTGTACTGTCAGCCATTTATTTGTCAGCTCCTGGAGCTTTATGAGGTTAAGGGCCTTGCTCAAGGGCCCAGTGTAGATGTGCTGACCTTCCGATCACAGGCACAGAGGCCCAACCGGCTGAGCCACCCCCTGCCACTGGCTATACTGTTCAGCATTGCTGCTAAAATTATTAGGTGAAAAAAGGCTTTCATTTTACTTCACAATGCATTAACGTTAGAATTTAAATTGGAAAACTCATGGAGAAAGGTGGTGAAATGTTTCCTTAACATATAATGTGGTAGATTGTGAGTTTGTCCCTATGCAGCGATGTGTTTGACATTTAGAATGTAAGATTGACTTACAGGGCGCTGGGAAACATACACACGTTTGCCGACAGGAGACGCGTAGGGACTGCAAACTGGCGTCACTGTAATCTGCTGTCACGATCAGAACGGGTCTCTACCTCGCAGTGTCGCACAAAATGCACTCAGGCCCGCTTGACATAGGATGGCTTTTTGCAGCACCCAAATCAGATCTGCATAGCTCAGGATTGGCACTTCCAATGACACAGTTGTTCTGGGCTGTTGGTTGCTGCACTTTCATTTGTTGGTATCGTGAAAAAGCTTTTGGGACGAAGGCTCTGCTGTGGGCGCCACTTTTCTTAGCTGTTACAAACGTAAAATGGTGCCGCGGTATCTGAACAGAAGTAATAAAGGAGTAAATACAGAAAACACTCCCTTGTGGGAGCGACTTCGGATTCCCAAATCTTGCATCAGATCCACCCACTGACCCCATTTATCCACAGTAAGGTAATTATTCTGATCGGGTTACCTGGGCTTCACTATCTGCGCCTTCCTTGTCTGTAGGCACAGAGCAAGTGATTAATCTGCTCCTGTGCCATTGTTTTGCCTGTCACTGGACGAAAGCGCATACAGATAACCTTGAACAAAACACATGAATATATTTGTAAAGATCTGGTAATTTGTCTTTTTTACAACCATTGTATACAGCTAGATACGATGTAGCGCTTTGTTTGGAACTGATAATTGGCAGAAATTTGTATTTCAGTAGGCTCCTGCTCTCTTATTTAGGTTTTACTGTATTTTGTTTATTTCAATTGGATACATCTTACAGTACATTCCAAACCAGCTCTCTGTCCTTAATTATACTGATTTTACCAGTTTGAAGTTATGGTCTTTATTTAAACGGAAGGTGTCTGATAAAGTTTTTTTTTGTTTTCACCGTATCACACAAAGCTAAGTGTAAACACACTCCATGTCGATGGTCCAGGGAGAGGGCTGGGCAGCGTCATATATACATCTATTCTCTAACGAGATGCAAAAAATGTACATGTGGCCAGTGAAGCAAACCATGGATACTGGGTCAAGGATAATGTCCTTCTTCTGCCGCTAAAAATTTGTTTAGTGTACAGCACATCAATACAGGCGTCTAAATAGTGCGTGACCATGATTATCTCATGTCCGTCTTCAAAGGAGTCTCACAGGCAAGCTGTGTATTTGGCCACCAGTGTACAAAGAATGAAACAGACTTTATGCAGCTCTAACCGTAGATGCTACCATGCAGTTCCCTGTCATGGAAATAAGTTCTCAGTAGCCTTTTGTCAGATTAAGTGAATAAATTATATAGTCAGCAGTGTAACACAATACAGACATATGTATATAGGCCTCTGATGAGACAGACAATGGAGAATTGTTCTTTCTTTGTCTGGGAAGCACCCTCCTGATTCCAGAGGCCATTGAGCATACGCTGTCCATTCTTCAGTAACCAATGAGCATATTCCCTGCATTCGTCGGTAACCAATGAGCATAGACTGTCCAATCTTCAGTAACCAATGAGCACAATCATTGCCTTATAAGCACCTGGAATTCCAAATCCACGTGTAGTAAAACACACCCAGTACCTCATCGTGCTAAGTAACAAAAAAAAACAGAAGGACTATAGAGATAGCAAAGGCTCTGGCACAAACCAATTTCACAGTTACAGTGTCATTGTTGTTGCATACAAAGAGACAGCATGGCTTATGTATAACATGAGTTTCTTAAAGTAACCGAGCAGCCATTAATAGTTTATAATAGTTTTTTCTCACACCTGTTTTTTTTTCCTCTTCATCCTAGGCAGGCACTGAAGCCTTGTAAATGTCCAGCAGGAAACAGGCTGAGGTTTTAACATGCCTTTTTCAGATCTGACAAGGAGGCCAACTTGACTCGGGACCCGTAGTTACTGACAGCGACTTTCCGTGCTGCTTTGTGGGTGCAGGACGCCTGTCAGCTGGTTCAGGCAGCACAAATGTGTGAGCATCCACACAGGAGTCACAGTGTGCTGGCAGTAACAAATATCCACCCACTTACCCTGTGCAGGGGGCCTGGAGCCTATTCCAGGCAGCATAGGGCACCAGGCAGGGGTGCAGCCCATATAGGATGCCAGTCCAACGCAGGGCTTGTTTACGCACCCTACAGACAAATTAGCAATGCTAAATTTAGAGTGAAATTACAGATGCTAATTACCTTAACTGCATGTGTTTCGGCTACAGGAGGAAGCCAGAGAACTCGGTGAAAACCAACATGACAGGGCGAACACAGAAATCACACACACGCATAGATGTGCATTCACACACACAAACATAAATTAGGTAGTATATTTGTGGGGACTCCATATTCCTTTCTACAGACATAAACCTAATCCCAGCAATGACAACCTTAACCCTTACCTAGCCCTAACCTTAACCATAAGCAACCAAACAAAATACAAGGCTTTTCGCATTTTTAGTTTTTTTATTGCATGAACAGATTTTTATAAAATTCAGTTTCCCCTTCTCTGCAAGCTCAAAATAACAGGTTTTTATCACATTATGGGGACATTTGGTCCCCACAATGTAATATGTACATGACACACACACAGGATTCAAACCCCAAACCTTGGAGGTGTGAGGAAACAGTGCTACTCACCGAGTCACCTTGCTGGCTCATAATGAATATTATGTCTCATTAATCTAAAAATGTGTTCATGTAAGTGATTTCTGATGACCTCCATCAAAACTGTTCTTTTGGGTGAGAAACACCAGGGATACATTTAGATGAGCTAGATGGTTTATACACCATGCAATTTGATCCAAACACATAACTGGCAATTCTCCTGTCAGCTGCTAATTTGATGTCCCTTTTTTTTGAGAACTAGGAAGCGAAAAGACTGACTACAAAACAGGGGTTCTGCACCATGCAAAGGACTGTAACGCTCTCTCAAAATAATGAACTGCATTTCTAAATTCGGCCTGTCTGGGATGGTGGGCATGCAGCAGTGCTCCAGTGCAAGTCCTCCCCAACCCCGCTATTAATGAGCTACTTCATATGCATTTTCGTCTCATAGTCGCCTAATTATTTGCAAATGCAATTCCACTGCATTTCGTAAGTGCCATTTCATCATTTGATATGATTACATTTAAAGGAATTTTCCCCCTACATACAAAATACTGGCACATCAATTAGGCAAGCAGGAAAAGTCCAATTATAGGCCAACAGCCCCATTTATCATAAGATGTGTTACTATTAGAGTTCATCTTTTTTTGTAGGTTATATTCAGAATTTACTTCCAGTGTGTGTGGGAGAAGCAGACGTAATTATATGCCCTATCGTTGCTGGCTTAACATTTGGATCGTATCCCCTTTTTAAAATATAGATTGTGGGAAACCTTAATGTTTTGACTTTTATGCTTGTAATGCTTAAACTAAGTGAAAAATGACCAACCATCAAGTGTTTCACACAGAAATATGCTGCACTATAATTTTTGTCCACTGATCATATGAAGCTGCATATCATTTACCATACATTTCATTTTTCTGTTGTAGTACATCTGAAAATGTATTTTGTAAGGGGTTTAAAAACATTGCAAAAATGATATATGCCGGTGTAACAAAATGGTGAGTGTAATTGAAGCACAAGGTAGCCACCTTAATGACTCACCGAAGACGTCTTGGACCCTCGTTTAATATTTTGTCCAATTGGGTTTCATTCTGGTCTGGAAATAATGCACATGCGGCAAAAATTTCATCACAATCCCTCACCTAATTATACTAGTATTAATTCCTAAGGCATGATTTATCATACAGTCCCACAAATTAGTAGCTTATGAGTCTCTAAATATACTCTGCAGAAGAAACGTGAAAGAGCACCGCTACTTAGAATAAAATGGCCAACCAGTTTCTCCCAGAGATTAAATATAAGGCATTTCTGTGTTTTGTATTTCACTCGATATCTGCAATGTATAGGAGGAAAAGAATTTTGCACTTTGTCTGCTCTACGCAATGTGAGAATCTGCTTGCACGCACGCCTGTGCATTTTTTTCCCTCCATAACAAGCACTGGTTGGCATGATGAGGTATTCAGAAAGTTTTCTATGTTGCTTTATGAAAAAAGGTGATCTTGCTGTTGCAGAATTGCATTACCTTCCCTCCGTTCAGTCTCCAGAAGGAAAATTGCCAAGCAAGGCGCAGAAAAAGGCGCAAAGTTTCACCATGCTTAGTCTTTTCGAAGGCAAAATGAAAGTTGCTTGTTCTCTGCCAGACCATTAGCCTTTCCTGGGTTGTTAACGGTAACCATGTGCACTGTTCGTTTTTGGAAGCTCGCTGCCATTTTCTTCAGGTGTCTTTTTGAGAGAGACAGTACTTTTTTGCTCAATCTACTTTCTGTCTCAAATCTATGTACTGCCCTGCTTCTTTGAGGTCACTTGTCTCCTGTTGTTGTTTTCAATTATATATTGAATCGGCAGTGCTATCTGTGAAGGTAGAGTAGTCGTCATATACCCATCAGTTTTCACTATGCCATAAATGAAATGTACAGAATGTGCACTGAATGCTTATGTGGTAGTTCACATGTCTAATAAGCATTATCTCAGTATTATATCTCTAAATTAGATCCCCTCGCTTGACTCATCCAATTCTGCTCAGCCTTCTTTTAACACCTGCCAATCAGATTGCAGCATATATGTCAGATAATTGCCAATCAGAAAGAGCAAAACAAATGTAGTCATTAGAAAAGAGCATCTCGGAGGCATTTGACAGACGACGCAGATGGGAAACAATCTCAGCTGGTTACCCTCCCACGTGTTACCCAGTGCTAAAAGCTACCCATCGCCGCTGGTGAATGGATATAAATGGATATCTTTTCAATGACATTATAGCTACAGCAAGAAACATATCTAGAAATTGCTAAACAGGCCAAATGCAATTGTATTCTGGCAATGCGTCTTGGTAAGAATGTTGGTTTCACCAGTGCCAGCATTCTTTGCCTTGCTTTATTCAAACTTATAATGACATTCTTAACCTAATTTGAAATGGTCTTATGCCAGACATACCGAACAGAAGCCGATGGAAGATTATGTGGAAAGTATTAGTGCTTCATCAATGAGGCTGTTTAATTTGTAGTTTTTTTCCCCCATGAGACAAAGTCTTTGATTAACTTATAAGAAGGTTCATCAAACAATAAATTAAAAACAAAACTAAAACAATTCAGAGTCAACAGATGAGTGATTAACAAAAATAATTGTCTTCTTAAATAAGATTTAGGCTTCTTAAACACAACAGCCTGGAAGCAAAAAGTAAGAAAGTGTGATTATCCTGGAACAACCCTTTCCATGGGGTAATGTAGGATTTGAATCAAAAATGATTAAACAGCAGGCTTAGTCCTCTGTGGAAACGGTGTCAAATTCAACAGGCCCCAACAAGGCAGAAAACTCAGTTCACTCTGCATGCTGTTTCATAAAGATTTGAGCAATGCTGCAAACTTTTAACAAATAATTTATTCTGTTACCACTCAATCTTCCTGCGGATGGCCAGGGAGGCAGGCTGAAAATACATGTCCCTGTCCCATGATAAATAGTCGGGGGGGAGCAGAGATGGGACAGTTAGAGTACTGGTGCAGCCAGACAACCAGCAATGAATTACATCTAATGGCAGAATAAAATATCAACCAGCAGCTTAGCCATAATCTGCACTTCCCTCTGGCTCTCTTATAGTAATAATGAGATAGTTTAGCTGAGCATAATTATATGAACATTAATTCACGACATACACTCACTGGTCATTTATCAGCTGCATATGAATGCTCATGTCCTATTGGTAAGTGGACAAAAACATAGCTGCAAAGACACTAAGTTAAACACTTGCTTAATAGGGTCTTTGCTATGGTGTACATATCACAGTAACAAGGTGAGCATTTCTTGAATTTCAATTATTTTCTTTTTTCTTTCTCAGTTAAAAAAAAAAAAAATCCAGTGCTTGGTGTCTGAGGTAAAATATGGCATTGTATTCATGCATCATCATTACTGTCGAAGCTAATTAAGCAAATTAGTTAGTTAATTATCAAGCATGTTGATCATGAGCATTAGATAATGCGCGGCATGTGAACGGCAGAGAAAGTGCTGATGAAGAATCTCCCAATGAGAAATCTTAATTAAGAGTGTAGGAGCTGGAGAGGTGAAGCAACATTGCAGTGTGTGTCTGTGCAAACATGGTGGAAGTGGATTGATTCTGTCCCCCACTGTCTAGTGTATAATAGCGTAAAGCTTTTTTTTTCTGGGAGTATGTGATGTCAGTCGCAAATAAAGCATAAAATCCTTGAAAGGTTCTTCTGTGTTTTTCTCTTTGTAATTTGAGCAATAACAAATACATAAAATCACATTTTTATCATACAGTCCTGTAAATTTGTTCAAAGCAAAGGAAATCCTTTCGCTAGTCCCTGTGTAATATTTCATTGCACAATGAAGGGGACTGTTTCTGCTTTTAATCGTATGGTACAGTTTACCGTGTGCCATTTTCCTCGTATTGATTTGCTCACCTTTCTTCGTGATGCCGTGGAATATCCTGCAGTTCCATAGCAACACTCAGATTGCTTTTATGGAAAATAAGGGCGTTTAAAATGTATTTTTATTAAAAATGACAATATGATGATGTGCTCTGTTACTTGCTCACGCTTTGCTGTTAGACTTGGAAAGTTGAGTAACACTATGGTTAGATTTTAAAGATACTTCAGTTAGACAATAGGATATAACAATTTTAAACTTTTTTATTTCATACTTTATTTTGTAGAGCCCATTTTACCTAAATATTTCTATAGTCTGCCAGCTGTAGTAATAATAGTAGTAATAATAATGATATATTTTTGATTTAATATTATCGCTAAGTCAGAAGTCATTGTCTTCAGAGACAGTTGAACTTTACACTTCTCGAATGCCTTTTCGCTGAACGCTCTGCATGCATGAGAAGGTCTCTGCCACTTTTGGACTCGCCTCTCTGCAGGCAGGGAATTCAGGTCAGCGGTTCGGTTAAGCAAGGGATACTCTGACAGCCAGGTTTGATGAATCAGATGGTGTCAGGGCCAATCCTTTACCTCTGGCAGAGCTGAGCTGGCTAAAATGCTCCTGGAGGATCAGCTGTCAGCTGCCTGATGTGTGGTGAAGCCCGTCCTGTAACCGCAGTGCCAGCAGTCAGTATACGTACCATACGTATTATTGCCCACATGGGGTATCCTACCAGATTTATGGTGCCTAATATGTAGCATCTCTAGTGATTGTACCTCTACAAGGACTCCCGGTCGCACCCATCTGATGGTTTGATTTTAAGAGCTGAACTATTCTGCAACATTTGTTCACGTGGGTCTGCAAGTAAATGCTGCAGAATTGTGCTCCTCTTGAAATCGCTGGTCTTCTGCAGCATGGCGAAGTGCATAGCCAGGCAGGAAGGCGAGCGCGAGGCGGCCTTCACGGAGGTCATATCGAGGACGCCCAGGCCCCAGGTATGGACAGGTGAGGTCCCTGTACATCTGCTGGGCTAGAGCTGTGAGCACCGTCCGGGCCGCTTAAAGAAAGGTCTCTGATGTTTGGGTGACCTCCAAAGCTCATTAACTTTGGGAAACACACAGAACGAGCAGATCTCCTGAATCAGACTGCCATCCTCTCCTCCATGCCACCCTACGGAGATTCTCCTGCCATTAGCTGAATACAGGTGATCCTGCTGATGTCCCGTACCAAAACTCATCAGTCACGTATCTCTGCTGAGTAATCAAGTTTGCCAAACTCAGGAATTCATTTGTTTTTTAAAATAATAATTACCAAGGAAATTGTCCTAGACAAGATTAACATATATTTGCAGTTTACAAAACTTCAACCAGTAGCATAAAGATATGAGTACAAAAGTATTGAAAATCCATCCATCCTCCCATTTTCTGCCACTCATTTGGGTCCAGGTCATGGTGGCAGCAATCTGAGAAGGGATGCACAGGCCTCCTTCTCCCCAGCCACCTCCTTCAGCTCCTTCAGGGGGAGATCAAGGCATTCCCAGGCCATCTGAGAGATATATTCTCTCTAGCGTGTCCTGGGTCTGCCATGGGGTCTCTTCCCAGCTAGACATACCCAAAATGCATCCTCATGGAAGCATCCAGGAGGCATCCTAGATAGATGCCCGAACCACCTCAGCTGGCTCCTTTCAATGCGGAAGAGCACACAGACGAAGAGTGGCTCTACTGTGAGCCCATCCTAAATGTCCGAGCTCCTCAGCCTCATCTCTAAGGCTCAGACATCCTGCAAAGGAAGCTTATTTTTGCCGCTTGTGTCCATGATTTCATTTTTTAGATCACTAGCCAAAGCTCATGACTTTAGATGAGGGTAGGTACATAGATCACCAGTAAATCGATAGCTTCACCTTTTAGCTCAGCTGTCTCCTTACCACGACAGACTGGTACAATGCACACATAACTTCTGATGCTGCACCAATCCACCTGCTAATTTCCCACTCCATTCTTCCCTGACTCATAAACAAGACCTTGAGATACTTGAACTCCTCTGCTTGTAGCAGTAACTCATTCCCAGCCTGGGGGGGGGGCAATCCACCCTTCTCTGGTTGAGTACCTTGGCCTCAGTCTTGGAGGTGTGGATCCTCATCCTGTTCGCTTCAAACTTGGCTGTAAATATACCCTAGTGCATGCTGGACATTATCAGGACCACATCAACTTTAAAATGCAAAGACGTGGTCCTGAGGTCACTGAACCGAACCTCCTCCCCCCCTTGGCTACACCTGGAAATTCTGTCCATAGCCCTGATGGGTTCCAACACCCACTGGGAAGGAGTCTGACTTACTTCTGGCAATGTAAACCAATCTCTCACATCGGTTATAAAGAGACCCCAAATATGCCCCACAGGACCTCCTAGGAACACGATCCTATGCCTTTTCCAAGTCCACAAAACACATGTAGACTGGTTCCACAAATTCCCATGAACCTTCTGGTATCCTCGAGAGTATTCCATGACCAGGGGCACGTTTCCCAAAAGCTCTCATTAGTGACTTACACAGTTGGAACCATTCAGTTGCATGGGCAAGTCCTCCTATGAGTTATCTTCCTCCAAGGGAAGCGCATCTGTGGGATTTAAGGGGATCTTCAAATTCCTTCTTTCACCGCTCATCTGTATCCCCAGTCGAGGTCAACAGTACTCCATCCCTGCTGTAAACAGCATGGGAAAAGTCCTACTTCCCCCTCCTGAGTCACATGACAATTTACCAAAATCTTTTCGGGGCTGGCTGGAAGTCATTTTCCATGGCCTCGGCAAACTTCTGCCATGGCCGAGTTTTTCTTTGCACAACTGCCACAGCCATAATCCCCTTGGCCTGCCGATATCTGCCAACTGCTTCAGGAGTCCCACAAGCTAACCAAGCTTGGGAAGCCTCTCTCTTCAGCCTTTACCACTGGTGTCCACCACGAGGTTTGGGGGCTGTTGACATGACTGGCACCAACAATCTAATGGCCACTACTCTGCACAGGATGAACTGTTCTGACGCCTAACTTGAGGACTATGATTAAGCTCATACCTGCCCAGCGCTTCTCACCCAGGGCAACTTCAGAGTGGGACAAAGACCAGCCCCAGTTTGGTTCCAAAGCCTGTGCTGTGCTTTGAGGTGAACCCCCCCCCCCACCCCGCCACCTGGGCCAGGTTCCAGGATGGGGTCCAAGTCTCTCCAATCCAGGCAAGGTTACAGGGTCCTTAATGTTTCAATTCATTAGGGATCTTTCTGAATTGCAATTTGTCCCTTGGCTCATCTAGGATAAATTTGCCTTGGGAGACCCTAAAAGGGGCAATTGCCCCCGACAACACAACTCCTAGGATCACAGAATAGCCATCAAAAAGCGATTTTAATGTTAGAGAATGTCAATAATTTTGCTAATGTTTGCTTTTCTATGCATCTGTGCTTTTTTACATCAGTAAGTCATTAATTGTTTGTGAATGTTTTGAATAGTTTTTTTTTTTTTCTCAGAGCTTCCAGTGTACGCCATGTTAAGCGTTCCACTTAGAAAACATCTTAAGTAGTCAAAAGTATATTGGCAATCACATTGTGGGGGAAAACACGTTCTTTTAGCTCATGGGCTCCCGCGAGTTAGAAGGCCTGTGACCTGTTGTAGCACCCTGTTGCAGGAGCAATATCCCTGTATCTCCATGCCTGTACTATTCTGAGAATGGTTTAATTCATCAGTGAGCAGAAATGCCAAACATGTGACCTCCCTCTGCTTCAGGCCCAAACCCCTAAATACCTGGTCTTGCATTACCTTGTTAAATCGATGAGTATTGTGACAGCCGCCAGAAAGGGGAATTTGCTAAACGTGCACAGGGACAAGGGCCTCTCTCTTGGAAAACACTTTAAACCAACAAAATGGGGAAAACTGTGGACACCTTGAAATTTGTCAGTTGACCAAGGGACGCGGGAGCTTTGGGGGACCATGGCGCATCTTTTCAAACAACCTTTATTTCAATTAACCCAACTGAGCAGGGGCTGCATAAAGTCCGAGGGCAATAAACACAGCGGGGGGCAGGTGTCTGCATTAGCTTAAGCATATGTGACAGGGTTTTTAAAGGTCCTTGCTGTCTCGGTAATAAACGATCCAGTGTATTTCTGGAGGCTGCTGGGGTGGCTTTCACGGGGCCACTACGTAAAGCCTCTGTGAGCGATTTTTAAGAAGCACCAATATATGCTGCAAGTTAAAACAAACAAAAGCGAGCCAATTACGTGCTTTAGTTCACTTGGAAGACAGTTGTGACCTCCTGTGAAAGCCTAAGAGCAGAGATGACATATGACTCTTGTGCCCCAAAAGCAAAAAACATGGTGATGGTAATGGTGCAGTAAAATGATGGTTTTAATAGGTTTACTGTTATATTGTAGTAAAGCAGGGGAGGCATAGTGGTCTTGTATGTTACCACACACAGGGCTGGGGGTTTGAATCCAGCTTCTGCACCGTCTGTGTGGAGTTTGCATGTTCTTGCAGGTTGTTGCAGTTGGTCTATTGTCCATTGTGTACAATTGTGTGTATCCAGCTCATAATGGTCTGGTATCTCATTCAGGGTATATTCCAGCCTAAACCTGTCTCCAGGTCTATGCCCCAGACTAGCATAAGTGGTTATAAAATTATTTTGAAGGATATTTTGTTTTATATGATATAACTTGAATTTCACTCATTTGAACAGCTGGATATGTATTTGTCCCCAGGTCTTGGACCAGCAATGTCTTTAATAATGAAGTTGTGGCTTTGGCAGATGTTCTTCAGCTTCTGGTCACTTTTCCAAGCCAGCTTCTGCTCTGCTTCCTTTCTCCAGTCCCAGTGTGTCCGGCCTACCAGTTCTTTTCTTGACAATCCCTCTCCGTTTCTGTTCCACAGCTTGCGGGCTCGGATTCTACAAAGCATTCTCCGGGAACATCAGGTGTTCCAAGTGTCCCCCGCACAGTTTCAGCCGCGATGAGGGCTCGTCGCTCTGCCCTTGTGAGAAGGGATTCTTCAGGGCCCCCAAAGACCCCCCCAGCATGGCCTGTACCCGTAAGTTACAGAAGGTTTTCGTTTTGACCCTCTACATTGTAGCCGTATTGCTATAAAACTATAGGAACCTTGTTAGCTTAACAATAAAATATGAGGTTTTAGGTACCATACACAAATTATATATATATATATATAGACACACACACATGACTCTCCATTGATTTCTGTGGGCATACCCCTACTCCCAATAATGACAACCTTAACCCCTACCCAGGCCTAACCATTACCATAAGTACGGAAACAAAACACAAGACTTTTGGCACTTTTTTGATCGCAGTAACAGGTTTTTATAAAAATGAGGTTCCTCTTCTGGAGACTGAAAAAGTGATCCCCACAATGTCAAAATAACAGATTTTTATCACATTGTGGACACATTTGGTTTGGTAATGTATACAAAACCACACACAGTTTTTTGTCAGGTGTAACTCAAAGAAAAAGTATATGCACACATTTAGAGACATTCATAATTGTGTTGTGGCTAAGTGTAAGGACCAGCATCCCTAGAATGCCAATCTTCTGGTCTCCTTGTGTTTTTGATGAGGAAGTCATCTTTAAGGGTTGTGTCCCTCGGGAACATGTATCTCTGTGTGTGGGACTATGTCTGTACACCACTGAATAAACAGTGACATTTGTGGCCCATCTTATATGAAGGGAAGCTGGGTAATGCAGTGTTTTGGGATTAGAATTAATAATTGTTCATTGTTTTTGATTCTAAGTCTTTATAAATGATTCACCGCCATGTCATTACAGCTTAATGTTTGCATGAAATCACAGTTTAGCCAGAGCAATTTATTGTCAATTAAAAAGCTATCTGAGTGTAATGCAAATTAGCAAAAGGACTCTTGACAGAGAAGGCGTGGGGGTGCGGTTCGGGGATGCTGCTGCAGGAGCCACTAACATACATTATAAGGACATGCACTGGAGAATGCAGCCATCCAGAACCAGCCCTTTGTTCAGACACAAAATCATGTGACAGCGAGAAGCATATATTCACAGTGTGAATGAGCGGCCATGTGCGCAGGGAAGCAGGGGACTTCTGTGGTTTCCTCTTCAGGAATAATGGAAAATGGATGGAGAGGGGGATTATGTTCATACCAGGGAAGGTAAACAGAAAAAAGAGAGGAAAAGAACATGAAAAACTGCACTGGGTATAAAGAAATTAAATGAACAACAAAATGCATGCAAAAAAACAGCAAAAATATGTGTAACATAATGAATGATGAGTGATTATAATGCACATACAGAATCATCCTCCCGCTGGATGTCTATAAGCCAGCTCCCACTCCAGTTACAGTAACAGTCAAAAGTCTGGACACACCTACTAAAAATCATCTGTTTTTCAACAAGATATTACAGCTAAACACACTGCTAGCTTATTTAGTAAGTATTATATTAACAAGGAAAGAGATGGACACTTGGCCCCCACAATCCCCCAACCTAAACACTATTGAGCTGGTTTAGGGTGAGTTGGATCAAAGAGTAAGCACAAGGTAGCTAACTGGTGCCCAGAACTTGTGAAAAATCCTTCAGAACTGTTGGAAAAGCATTCCAGGTGGTTCCATCTGGAAGCTGGGTGAAAAAATGCAGAGTCTGCAATGCTGTCATCGGAGCAAAAGAGGGCTATTTTCAATCTAAAATTTTAGACAAATTGGATTACTTCTCTTGGTTGTTGCAGTATTTGATATGTATTACATCATTGTCTCAATGCCTTTTACTATAAGCTGAATAAAATTGCTAAAACGGAGACGACTTCATTAAAAGCAGGTGTGTCCAGACTTTTGACTGGTACCGTTTTATAGCCATTTTCCTGAAAATCTACTGCCCACAATTTATGTATGACCATTCAAAACCGGAGAATGAGCAAAAACATCCATTAACTTCTTTTGTTTTTTCTGAAGCTGGGATCTGGAACATAAACCATACCGGTGATCACGATGCCAGGAGATTAAAAAGCAGGACTTTGATGCGGGAAGTGAACAGACAGCTGATTGGCGGGATGCAATCATGGCATGATGAAGTTTAATGGAATGATACAGCAGGGTGGTGATAGCAGCTGGGGGCGTGTCCACCTGAAGACCTGCTCACAAAGGTCTTTTGTGGGGCCAAACTTATTTAAAGACGACTCTGAGCTCTGAGACACTGGAAGGGCAGCGCTGTGGTGGCGGTGACCATTGTCTGCTGCCCTCCAGAGCCCCAGATTGCAGCCGCTGCAGACAGGAGATGCCTGTAGGTCTGTCACTACCTCCCTGTCAGCTGCCAGCTCACTGCCCTCATCAGTATCTGTGTCTCATGTACATATATGTAAATATAACACTAGCCATACATCAGGGGATTAATACTGATGTTTGAAACTATGGATAGTGAAAATGGCGGAACATTTTATCATGTAGATAAACCAACCTGTATATTTAAAATTACAAATTAACATTCAGAGTTAAAAAATTTCTGTTGTTGTGTTGAGATTACTTTACTGACTTACCAAGCTGACAAACGGTGCATAACAATAATATTTAAAGGAGGTAAATAAAACTCTACCGTAATCTGTTCTTTGAAATCCTGTACGTCATCATTTTTGGCCAGTGTTTTGTTTAGCAGGTTAGGATGATGTGCCTGTGAGCAGAAGGTTGCTGGTTCAAATCCCAGGGTTGGCAGAGTGTTGGGCCCCTGAGCAAGGCCCTTAACCCCAATTGCTCCAGGGACTGACTGACCCTGATTTGTAAAACGTATGTCGCTTTGGATAAAAGTGTCAGCTAAATAAGTAAATGGAAATGCACTCAGAAGTAGTTCTTCCTGTTAACTATGCCCTGTGTGCTTGTCCCCCACCCCCTTGCCGTCAGGCCCCCCATCCCCTCCAAGGAACGTCCTCTTCAACATCAATGAGACCTCCCTGTTCCTGGAGTGGAGCCCGCCCAGTGACATGGGTGGCCGCAAGGACCTGACCTACAATGTGTTGTGTAAGAGGTGTGGGCCCGACCCCGGGCGCTGCGAGCTGTGCGGTGGGGACCTGCGCTTCGTGCCGCACCCCCGCGGCCTCACCAATGCCTCCGTCACCGTGCTCGACTTTTCCGTCCACACCAACTACACCTTCGAAATCGAGTCCCAGAACGGTGTGTCAGAGCTGAGCCCATCGCCCCGGCCCATGGCTGCCATCACCATCAGCAGCGACCAGGCCGGTGAGCAGCCGTCGCCCCGCCCTAACTCATCTCAGCCTCCTCTGCACTCCTTTGAACCTTATCTGTTCCACTTCCTGAAAAAAGGTCCTCCTTTGTTATTGGCTGAGAATAATTTCATACTCCTCTCAGGCTGGACCATGTCTGGGAGATATTTTTGGGTGTCTGTGTCCCCAGGAGTGTAAATTGAGCTCATTTCAGTGCTGCGGTAACACTGTGCACTAAGTTATCCTCACACTCTCGCATTCCAGTCTGGATACTCAGTTTCCAAGCTTGGGAAATAAGGAAACAATGCAGTTTATGTGTGTGTGTGTGTGTGTGTGTGTGTGTGTGTGTGTGTGTATATATAATTTTTATAAAACGTCTCTGTGCTCACTAATTGCAGCATATCTCTCTGATGTTTTTGGCACGAAAAGCTCTCTGGAATAGTGTGATGGCACACCACGTTTATTTAAGTGTGTTTGTTCAAAAAGCAGTTATTATGGTCAGTATAGTCTTGAAGTCGTTTCCACCCAGCATGATGTGTAACAGATCCCTCGCTCTGAAGAATACGGTCACCCTGCAGGCTAATAGTCATCCTGGACTAATCAGTAGTACTGGGAGTGAGATCTCTGAAAGGTCTGTTGTAGCCAATGCAATTAAAGTGAAGAGAAAACTTCTTTTTATAAGAGGGCTGCTTGAGGCTGTAGTTTATTACCTAGAATAAAGTAAATGATACTGAGCAGCTGCATACAACCATAACTTACCCAATCGAGGCAGCTTGTTTTTTCTTACTTGGAAAACAGAAACTGTGAATTAGAGGCTATTGATGTACGCTACTTAAATCACACAAAGGCAGCTCCAGTAAGTAAATAAGAAAGGTAGTCTGTCACAAGGCATAATATGAATGAAATATCCTTGGCAGTTGTAGCCAATTTGTGGATTCGATTTACAAAATATGTGTGTGAGTGAGACGGAGCTATGAGCTACTGGCACGACTAGTGGACGCTCATGAGCTGGGGTGCAGTAGGGGCATGGATACCCGGGCAGATTCAGGGGCCCAGCACATCACAGGGGGCCCTGTATATGTAAATGAAACATGGGGAGTCGAGTTATCACCCGTCTGATATATTGGAGATGGGGGCAAGGTGTCAGGGGGCCTAGAATGTCAATCTGTGACCCTGCTCATGAGTATTTTACAGGAAGAGGCCTGTAGTATAATTATTTGCATACTTTTAAAAATAATAATAAAATAAAATCCAGAAGTGGACTTATTAAAGGACATCAGTTTGGCACATAGCACTTTAATGAATTGAACAACAAAGCCTTAAAAACTGACCAGTTGTTTCGATAACATACCCGTAATCTTTTTTTGCTGCAGAGAAAGCAAAAACATGCTCATCTTCACACGTCAGACTCTCTCATTGGAGATCTTGCTGTTCGGCTTTTCAGAAGCAGGGAGCAGGAAGAAAGGGTCCTGTTTGGAAAAAGCCGATGCTGGGGAAAGGATCGCCTCGCCTAGTGACAGCAGCATTGATTCACTGAAGAAGGATGGAAATGCAGAGCAGGGAAATTAAATGGTAGCGCGGTACTTTAGAAAGCATAGCTAATGCCATGTGGCATCCTGATTACTACAGTGGGCTTCCATGGCGTCTCCTGACTGCTGAGGTGTTCCCCTGTTTCTGCGGTTAGGGCGGTGGGCGGGGCTCCAGGTGACTAGGCCGTGACTGACGGCACATGGCAGGCGTGGAGGAGGAGGAAGGGCGGGGCCAGCCGTCAGTTACTCAGCGATGACTGATGCTTCACGGCAGCTGCAATACCGTGGATGTGGAAAGTTAATTGAAAATAGAAAGAATTTAGGTGGGGGGGGTACTCAGAGGAGAGCAAGCTAAACTGCCTGAAAGGTGATGTGGGTAGGGCGCAGAGTGATGGAGGAGGTGCACTGGATTAAAAGGAATGTTTTAAGCGCTGCTAGAAGCGGGTAATTGTGTTGGCCGCCGTGCCGTCGAGGAGAAGCACGGGGCAGTTACTCAGAGCAGCGCTGCTTCGATGCATGAATAAATCTATATACACCAAGGGGCCTCTTTTAAGGGGGAGCATTTCCCAGGGTAAATATAAAGGCGCAGGAACATTTAAGGAAATGCGCCCTGATGGATAAGGATCCAGGATGGTGGCTCTTCCTTTCTTTCATTTGAATAAAATGTGTGCATTTATGCGTTTTTTCCCCACCTTTTTTCTCAGTCTGACCATCCAAGTACGTAATTGTATATTATTGTACCACAAATTCGCAGCGAGCTTTTGCACGTAACTTCGGCAATAGATGATTTTTCATGCAGGAATTTCATTATTTTTTCCCCCGATTAATGTTGCTGATCTAATAAACGGTGTGCTGCAGCCGAAGGATTGTGCCAGAACGGAAAAACCGGGAAAATGGGAATGAATGCCGGCAAAGGCCTTATTCCCAGGAGCACCGACGCTCCAGTCTTGCAGATGAAGCGCTCTGTTTGCATGAGAAATCTCTCTCGATTTCCTTAGTTATTTGGTTCTTATGTTATCTTAAACTCTTATCACTCTCTTTATTTGTGTTTGTTTGTCCAAGATGTTTCGATTTGCAATTGATAATATTTTTTTGCTTTAATAAGTAAAAAAATATATAATAAGGATAAAATATGGTTGAAATTGATCATATTTGCTGGAGAGCTTTGGTCACTGAGTTTATGCTGATGTGGTAATACACCTACCCTTTACAATACCCTGTGCCCTGTACCCTGTGTAGGTTTCATAGGAATGTAAGTTAACAATGTATTAACTTATACTGTATGTATAGGTAATATGATAGATTTTGATGGTTTATCAGTGTCATTGAGATATTTATGATTGAGCTGATTATTTTTCCCTTGAAGAACATTTATTTGAGTAATTATTTGAGTTATGCTCTTAAAAACCTTGGTGGAACAGAATCTCTAAGCATACAGTCACAAATATAGACCACAACGCTACAATGGATTTTAAAACTCACCATGAGGCTGTCACTTTGTCAACCTCAGACAAATGCTGTTTTTCCACTGTTTTTAATTATAATAATAAATGTACACACAAAAATGATGGACGCTCATAATGGCCCCCGACAGAACTTAAATTATATAGTTGATAAAAAATAACAGACGTGGAGAAGGCGGTTTGGCCTCTGCTAAAATGTTCATTCTTACCTGGCATGCCAGTGCCCAGCATGAACGTGTGGATCACTCCCCCATTTTGGCATCAAAGCAGCCAGCTGGAACATAGTGTGCTGGGTTTATATGCCTAGAAATATTACAGCAGGCCTGTGTGTTTAGGTATGCTGGGGGCTGCTGCGCGGAGAGCTCTTTACTAATGTGGTATGGTGAAGATTCTGGCAAAGGTGATTAGGGAAACAGAATCGGGGAGGAGCTGTTCCACTCAGCCAACCTGCTGCTAATAACTTTCACGTGCTACCATAATTAATAACCCGTCCATCTAACAGTTCATCCTGGACAGAGTCTCCATGGGAGCCTGGATCCTATCCCAGAATGCACAGGGCACACAGCTGAGGTTATTGGATAGGATGCCAGTCTATCACAAGACACACACACACACACACACACAGTCATATCATAACTAATAATGATGCAATTAAATAATAATAATACAATAAAAGTATAGCCATAGAGTCAATTACCAGTCTCCAGTAATTATAAGAATGTTCATTAGCGAAAGTGCCACACACTGCATATTATTTAAGACCGAATAACCTCACACAATGGCAATTTATCAGAATTTAATTCCAGTAAAATGAACCCTTTAGCCATGTAATTTTTTAATCTTTTTTTTCTCGAATAAGTGGAATATGCATTAAACATATTCAACAAATATAAATTTAATAAAGCAGCCAGCATCTGCTTTTTATTCTTCCAATAAACATTTAGCTGCCCCTGCTAAAAAATAAAAGGAGATTCTAGTTCTTCAATAGTAAAGTAACATTACATTTTATTCACATAATTTCAGTAAAGGTCCGGGTTCCATCTAAAGTCCCATGTGAACTTTTCAACTATACGCTGTCCTAGGCAATACCCCCCCCCCGAAGTTCTTTGGCGCCCCCCCAAAGCTGCCTGAGAAAGGAAAAACACCCTTTTGATGTCTGCGATGTTGGGTGACGCGTTCCCCGTCAGGCTAACCAGCAGCAGAATCTGAACCGCTCAGCCCGGCTTTTTCACAGCATTAACATGGTGTCACTCCTCATCCCACCTGGGATGCGAAACTCATTCCTGTCCTGGGACTAACTCAGGACGGTCTCCCCTAATTCCCCCTCGCTGTCAGGCCTGTGGCAGACGGCTGAACGAGCACCATCTCTGCGTGCCGGTAATTAACCTTACCTCCCATTACGGGCCAATCTGGGCTGACGGATCACCTCCCGTCCATCTGGTGGGGCCCCGAATCGCCTCGCACCTCTCCCCCGCCTTCAGTGGGCATAGCTAATTAGCGTGGCCGCTGTGAACTCAGGACACTGCGGTCCATAGCCACGCTCTCCGCACGTGGGACACAACTCACTCACGCTCTCTCATGAAATGCAGAATTCTTTAGAATTTGTGCTCTGGATACAGTAGCAAGGCACTGCAGGGTTTATTGTGTATCATAAATGCCACAAAGGGCACGTTTCTGTTTGTAGATGTCAGACTTCACACTAAAGGAATCTACTGACCAGAAATATAAAATTTATATGATGCCTTAATTTTATATAGCAGGGGTAGTTTATATGATTCTACCTATAAAACAGAGCAGGGGTAGTATTTTTTAAGCACTTCTGATGTTGCGGGAACTCAACGGTTGGAAAACGGAAGCTAAAGTCAGAGAGCAAATACCACAGGGGCATTTCAAAACAACTGGAAGCTCCCGGCCAGCCTGTCAGATCTGTAAACTCACCTTCCACTCAGCTGGCTCCTGCTTCTAGCTGAACGTTGTCAAGCTGCTTTTTTCCCCTGCCTGCTGAGCAGCATTAATCAGGGGCTTTTCACATGGGGTCAGGTGAGATTTTTCACGTCTGAGGGAAGCAGCCCGTGATGGTAGTTGCTTTTTGAAACCTCCTTGATAACAGACCTTGAAAGATGACCCGACCGGAGAATACAGCCTTTACTAAGCATTAACAGCCGCTGCAGAATCTGCTTTTATTCACTTCTTACATTTTGGACATTCAAGGGGCAAAGGGAAGATGCTCTACCTTCTGTTGTTACCAGGTTACCGTAAGCTGATGGGCTGTGGTAAGGTATTGCTCATCTGCGGTCATTCCTGAGTGTATAGTTTACCTGGCCCTGTGTGTGCCTTGGTCTCTGTGCGTTACTGGAATATGTACAAACGGATGCCGTAATGTATCTGGGCAATCCAGTAAATGGTACACCACAATGCCTTTTGGGCTTATTAATGGAGGAGCTTGGGCAGGACTCTCAGGTAATCTAAACTACCACTGAGATTTCAATACATGTTCAATACCTTACGTATATATTTCAAAATGACAGTTATAAAAAAATGTATATATAGATTCAGCATTGACATTCTTTTACCGTATAAACTCGCACCATTTACGGTCCAACCCACACCCCCACCACACAGAAATGCACAGATGCTCAACCTTTCAGGCATCTGCAGCTTGTCATAGTGCCAGGAATGATATTCCACCATGTATGTCAATGGGCCGTTGCCTCCGTACTCTCAGCACTGATATAGATGGGCTTAATGTTAATGTCTCCTCATCCAGAATGGCGATGACCTGTACTCTACCCGCCAGCAGCACCACTGATTATCAAGCATGTGTTCCAGCCCCACTCCCAGCTGTACTTTTAGAAACACTGCCAGCTGCTTATAGGCAAAACGGAAATTGCCGCCCTTCCTATGGATTTGAGAGTTTCCTTGCCTCCTTTTAACCTTTCCTTTTCTAAAATTATTATTTTCTTTATTAGTTTTTAAATTTCCCTTTGTTAAATCTCATTCACTTTTTCTGCACCCTAATTTTAATCGAAACCTATTTTAGCTTAACCTTAGCGAGAGTGCCATGTTCCCTGAGAAATGGGTTGTGGGATGTGACTGTCCCGCCCAGCATGTCCCTTTTCTGTCACCAAAATATTCTGGGAGCTTTGAACTCTGAGAAGTCATCGCAGACTCAGCACTGTAACATTTTATGTGTGTCCTAAACTGTTGACACCTTTGCAATGCCAATAAAACTGATTTTAAGTATTCATAGAATATGTTGATATTACACATTGCCACAAATAGGAGGGTCGCAGAGAGAGCTGAGCCATGTTGGTGTTTGGGTTTACTGTTAATAACCACCTAACCTGCAGCCTGTAATCTTGACCCTGTTGCTTTCACAGGTGCTTCAGTGCAGCTGGTGGTATCGGCTTTCCGGTCTTTAAAGGTTTGCATAATGCCATCAGATTGTTTCCACTACCTTAGAACATGTGCAAAGAAACCTGGCGGTGTCTGAAAGTGCTTAGATCATCTGCCAGATGCACTCAAAAGGAGTTTTTAGGACAAACCTTGAACAAAGAAAAAGCTTCTTTCTTCATTAAAAATTCTCCGGCTTGTATCATTCAGAGGCAATGTTTTTTGTTGGAAGTTTGTGGAGGTCAGTTTTTTTTCGTTATTACCCGTCGCCTGCTGCCTGTCTTCTTTTACACAAGGCAGAATTAAAATGATGGATCAGTCTAGTCTATTACAGCTATCCTTTGTTTGAGGTCTGCCTGTGATGCTATAATAAAATAAATATTAGATAAAATACTTGAGAACTGCCAACAGGAAGTGGAAGTGATGTCATGAAGTCATGTTCCAGCCCCTGGAAATGGTCGGGATCACAGCTGGCCGTGAGCACCCCACGTGTATTGCCGTTTTGGAGATACTCTGACCCAGTCGTCTGGACCTAATGATTCGTACCTTGTCAGAATCACTCACGTCTTTATCCTTGCCCATTTTTTCTGCATTCAACATGTCGACTACAATACTGAATGTTAGCTTACCATCTAATATATCCCAGACTTTGAGATGTGCCATTTTTACAAGATAGCCAACATCATTCGAGTCATGTGCAGGGGGTCATAATGTTTTGGCTCATCGTGTATATATTTATTTCCAAGTAGCTGTTTTTCCAGAACAGGTACATCTGGTGCAGCAGCTAAGCTTTAAACACAGTGCCTTCAAGCAGTTTCCCAACTCTGTCCTTGGGGACCCACAGACGGCCCATGTTTTTGCTCCCTCCCAGCTTCCTGCCAGACAGTCCACATTTTTGCTCCCTACTGGGACCTGGGAAGGAGCAAAAATGTTGACTGTCTGCGGGTCCCCGAGGACCGGATGGGGAAGCATTGCCTTACAGCACTGTCAGTCCCAAGGCTTGCTGATGTTGTTACTTTGTCTGATTATTACAACACATTCAGTATAATGCATTTAAGTCACACAGTCTATGATAAAAGTCATCTGTGAATTTGAATGCGCAGTCACCCCGGTGTATTGTTAAATTATTCAGAGCATGTATGCAGGGAAGGGCTTTACACCAATGTGGTGTCATTTGGAATGCAACAGAACTGTGATTTTTTTAGCCACATAATAGCAAAGCGGCCATCAAAGAAAAACAGGAAAGAGAGAGACGTCTCACTCATTGTTCACAAAATGCAGGCTCCAGCACAGCAAGGGTTGACTTTTGGGCATGTCTGGGACTAGTTTTTGTAAATGTGCTTTCAGGAGTCCACTTCATATATGCCATTGGTGACTGGATTTGTACACAGTTACCTATCAGTGTTCATTTTAGAGACAGGAATGGTGTCAGGAATAAGTCGTGAGCATTTCATTTTATTCCATTTTAGTGTCGTAATGTGACATCAGAGATGCAGTTTGGGGGTGCCCCGTATTATACCGTTTATTTTCCCCATTGTCGTTCCTTGAAGAAGGAATATTCAAATATTGATTTATATTACATTGCATTGGAAAAACCTTCATTCTGTATATTATTTTCCTATATCTTTAGGTTACTTAGTTTTTTGAAGGGAAATTGTTTTCCAGTTGCACATGAGTTCACTGGTATTCATAAATATATGAGAAGTTACATAATTTATTTAGAGTAAATCATTCAATACTTCCTGAAATGGCGGCTGATTTCCACATTCTTTATTTTTGTGTTTTTTTTTTTGCATGCAAGTGAAAACAGAAATCCTGTCTTTGTCCCACTAAGTTGTCGATAAAAATAAGAGTGACACATGCAGCATAACTGACATTACAGCACAGCTACCGCTGATTTCCAGATAACTGACAGGCAGGAAGCGAAACATGTCTGCGGGGCCAGACACTTCCCAGGCCTCCCTGGGGGCAACTTTCTGGTGCGGAGTGGATTGGAGACAGCCAGGCTGGAGGCTGGAAACACGAAGCCGAGGCGGGGCCTTGCGCGGCCGCTCCGTCTGCCTGCTGATTACCTTCATGTCGGCTGCAGACTCTCTCGGAAGAGTTTAACTTCCCATATGCTTCAGCGAGCCCTGTTTTTTCCCTTCCCATCCATGGCATCAGACCTGGTGGGGCTAGTTTTCTCACTGCTGTCGTCATTGTTGTTGCTCAGCTCTCCGTTTTCTCCATTTCACTGAGATTTGGGCTCTGGTTAGCATCCATGTCGGGGGATTCGCATGTGGAAGAGTACATGGCTCCAGCAGCCAACCAACCCATCTGTTCCCTCATCCCGACACGGCTGGGCCTAAACATGCCCCCTCTGTTGTTTGTCCCGCGCTTTCTGAGCTCTGTCAGCAGCATATTTAAAACCATGTGTGGCCGTTTGGTGAAGCGACCATGGAGTTGAAGTTTGGTTCTCTGTTGACGTTCCCCTGGGTCTCTTGGCCTCCTGGGGCAGTGGAATGTGTTGGGAAGGTGTCCTGCAGTGTAGCTTCATTTAGCAGGAGCTTGGATGTTTTTACTGTGATCTGTACACCAATAAAGAAGCTGTGCAACATACAGATCAGTTTAGTGTTTCTAATATATGCGCAAGTTTATATTAAATACGGCTGAATGGCAGTTTCCTCATTGAAAGCTGACGAGCGATGAACTTTTTGTTTTGGGGGCGGGGTTCTCGTCTGCACTGTGCCCCTGCCAGCTGTATCTCACAGCCCTGTAATCCAGCTGTACTAGGGGGATTATAAGAGGCGGATGAGCCCTGTGGAGCAGAACAGCAATTCCTCTGAAGACACCATCCGCATCTTTCAGGAAAAGCACTGGCCATAACTTCCAGATTTGGGGGTGGTCCAATCTTCGGGGCAGCAGGCCCCCATGGGATAGTTTCTGATCCTCATCATGCTAACAGGAGGGTGGCTGGGAAAATAGGGGTGAATGGACCTTTTCCTGGCATCCACCCTGAGGAGAATAACAGAGCCTATCTCACATTTTCACAATCTGCCCCAGCCTTAGATTGAGGCTTCTGGAAGATGATCACGTAAAGGAGGTCCCATCTCAGCTTCCAAGGGCCAATGTGCCTTGGCATTTTCATCACTGCTCATCTCTCAGCTTTGTCCATCCTCCCGTCCTCTGATTCGATCTAGTGATCAAAGTCTCCTTATTTCACTAGCTCAAAATGAAAAAGGAAAAAAAAAAAACGCGCATTTTCTTTGAGCATTGTGTGAAGACCAGTATCCTTGAAATGGTGCAGGCCCCGCAGTCATATCAAACTTGCTTTTATGTCCTTGCAGTCTGCCCACATTCAGATCATCTTCATAACACTAAACTCCAAGCTGTATTTGTTGCACAGCTCTGTATTATTCACCGATGAAGCAGGCCCTACTGTATTTTGAATCTAGAATTTACTTCCCCCAAATATATTGCTTTGTCCACTTTTGTGCACCACCTGCCTCCTCTTCTAGAACCTTAGTTCTGCATGATTAAACATGTGTGGGTTTAAATGGGGGCATCAACCCCTAATTTACATTTAAGGTCACTACAATGACTTTTTTCACTTTCTGCCTTTTTAGCATTTTTTTTGGGATGTGCACATTTACGGCTAACTTTAAAAACCAGATGGTGAACTGCTTGTTGGCCAGCATATCTGCAGGTTTTCTCATTGCACTTCAGCCAATGATTGATAAGCTCCTGTTTCAGCACATATGTTGGCCAAATACCGTGTACAGGTCAGTCTAGGACTGGACTCAGGTGGGTAGGATGTGAAACTCTGCATTGTCTCATTGCCATGTGAGCTTGTAATCTTGTCCTTCACAACACAAGTGACTTAACGCTGCATTAATCTTGCAGTTTAAATACTACTGCTCAGTAAAACATCACATTGGGCCTTGAAGTTGTGAATTTTAAGCAAAGAACTAAGCTCTCCTTTGACATCAAGCCCCTGTAGTCTTGGTAGCATGGATGGTGCTTTAACAGGCCCTGGGGACTCAAACCCCAGCCATACACTGACGGTAAAACCCGACTATCTAAAGTATATCATTATCATATCAATGGAGTTTATATGCCCTATACCTTTTTGGGACCAGAATAGCACTCACGAATGTACCCTCAAGATCTGTACTTTCTACATTCGAGATCGAGCTTCAGAATGAGAACATTGTAGCTTTGCCTTGGGACGTTCCACACTGAGATTATACAACCTACTCAAGAAAAAGTAAGAGTGTGTTGGGGTCAGCCATCTCCGGAGGGAGTAGCAGGTACTGATTAGGAAGGAATGAAGTGAGAATGAGATTAGCCTGATGGAAGTGGATGGAACAAAGAAAGACTTGTATTGAATATACTAATTTTCTTGCATTTTGCACATTTTGCGAATATCCCTGTGTGTACCCTCTGATGGCTGGCCTTGAATCCATGGTGTTCCCTTGCCATGTGCCCTACACTGCCTGTGGGGGGCTTTAAGGACCCCCCAGAAATCCGTGGAAGGCTGGCTGGCTGGATTTGTGGATGTATTTATTTTATATTTGTGCTTTACCTTTAATTTTAATGTTTTTTTTTTCTCCAAAGCAGTTTTACAGCCCTTTGGTAGTCTTTAATTCTATGTTCCTCAACAAAAGCCATTCCAACGATAAGCAGGTCTAATTACTTGAGCTTTGTTCCCCTGTCTTTTTCTTACTCATCAGCTTTAATAGCTGCCTTAAATCATAAATTCCCTCGTTTGGCATGCAAAATGGCATTGTCACAATTTTGTCATTGAGATTTGTGTGACCCACACCTTGTCCTGTGCAAAATGATTGATTGTTATGGTTTGTGGCTAATGGCTACATATCAGGATGGAATGGTTTTCTTTCATTATTAAATTAGACATTAGGTGTTCAAACTAAGAAATTAATTGAGATGTATCATTTAATTACTTACTGCTCATCATTTAGAAATTGCATATACAAACCATATGGAGTTAATTACCTTTGAGGTTTACCCTCAGAATTCTCCATATGTATACTACAGCCTGACCTCGGGTGTTAGCTTGCGTATGTAGCATTAGCAATGCGTCCCTGTGTGCGTATTTATTGACTGTTGATGCCGCAGTGTGTTGAGGCTTGTGCAGGGAAAGCAAGAAAATTAAATCTCACTCTTTTAGGAACTGTGGGCTTAGTTTTTTGTTTACATGCTTTGATATTTTAAAATTGACTTTTGCTAGTCCATTCATTCCTGTAGATTTGAAGTAGACAAACTCCAAACAGTGCATAGATACCGTTCTATAATTATTTGAAATGTTTCATTGTAGGAAATGGTGACCTTGAATCTTTTTTAATGCAGTTACTCAATTTGTAATGACATCATGTTATAAACACTGACTCTTTTAACGATGTGCCAGGCATTTATCCTTAAGCGTAGTGGCGTAGTATTAACATCGGAAATTCTCTTAAATCACTGGACTCTAATTCCAGTCATGAGCTTGTTACTCAGCGATATTCATCAGGGATGAATCGCCTCAGCGCGATCTGTTGAACGTGGAAGAGAGCGCCTCCCGGGATAGCTCCGTGACAGCAAGACATCCGGTCGGCATGCTCCCACATCCCCTGGGCTGGCTGGGAGGAGGACAGAGGGGGCACCGTGCTGGTGCGGAGTGCTCTTGACCATCTGTTGCTCCTGCAGCCCTTTGGCCCTCGTGCATACACTTCTTCTCAGTATTTCACTTCCCCGCCCACGGCGAGAGGAGCACCGGCTGTTCTAGACACTGGACATTGGTTCTTGAGCCAAGGGCCAAGCTCAGGGCCTGCCATTCGCCTCGGAGGGCCATCTCGTAAAGCTGAGGTGGAAGTGAGAGGGCTTGGTCTCCTCGGCCCTCCCCTGATTGAGCGAGCTTTCCGACGCATGGCTGGGGGCCAGTGCCCATCGCTGGCCATCTGGAGGTCACTCTCGATGTGCCCAGACGGGGGCCACAGCGGCATCACCGTGGCAGCAGTGTGGCGCCGTGTTTAGCAGAGGCCTGCCCGGAACGTGACTGTTTCCAGCCATGTCTCCTCGGGAAAGCACTTTGTGTTGTTTTCTCTTTACATTCTCCGGTTTTGGCTCAGTAGGCTAGGACGCTGTTCTTGTGATCCAAAAGTGATTGGTTCAAATCCCAGAGTCAGCAGAGTGATTTCATTGCTGGGCCCTTGGGCAAGACCCTTAAGCCTAATTGCCCCAGGGACTGGCTGACCCTACTTTCAATTGTACGTCGCTTTGGATAAAACCATCTGCAAGAAATGAAATTGTAATGTGCACCCCACCTGGTAGCTAGCATACACAGGCAAATCGGGGTGGGTAAAGCAATTGTACAGCCAGCCGCTCATGGAAGCAAATTCTGGGGCTTAATAAAGACTTCAGGCCAGAGTGATTAGGACCCTCATAAACATGTAGATCGTTAGAGCAATGGTGGCTGTGTTTCACATGATCTATTTCCACCTCCAAGTGCGATAGCACTCTGGAGTCGCCTCCTAATGAGAAGTACACAGTAAAAGACAGTAAATGTGTGTTCTCTGGGAGTGCACCAAATACATCCAGAGGGGTTTTGCCCTATTTAAGCTCAACGAGAATGCATGTGCTTTTTGAGAATGATCAAATTAATCTCCGTCGGGATGTTATGGTATTCATCCGGTTGTTTGCACATAACTGGATCTAAAATGTTATCATGGTCCTTCAATTGGAGAGGCAGCTCAGAGCACAAGGAAACATTGTGAGGTGTTAATTAAGAGCATGGAGTTGACAGTCGCTACAGAGATCCCGATGATATGTCACTATGTAAATGGTGGTGCGGTTAAACATTCTGGCCTTTTACTTTTGTTTTTTGTTCTCTAGAGTTCCCAGAAGCTTTCCATTGTTCCATTTAAGCATAGAAACAGTCGCCTGAGTGACTGGCTTGGAAGTGATCCCGGCACGCCACAGAGCACCGCAGATCTCCCGAATTCTTTCTCTCTTGATAGGCCGTTCCTCAGCCTTTTCCAGTCACCGAGTGCTTGGTCCGGAGTGCCTTTGCCTTTCTGCCTTAAGTGTAGCTGTCAGTGCATTGCTCTGAACAGGGGAGGACATCTCTGGAGAAATGAAAGTGCCTGTCGAGACCTTTTCAGCCAGAAAGGACAGCGTGCAGCTTTTTTTTAAGGTACAGCAGAAGCACGATCACAAACAGACAGGGGGGCCCTCACAGGCACAAGGTTGTGGGTTCGATTCCCATACTGTGTGCTGGGAGGTGTGCAGGTTCTCTCCCTGTTTGTGTGGCTGGCTCACAGTTAGCTTCCACTTCCTCCCTTAGTCCTTGCAGAGTTGGTGGATTGGCCTGAATTGTGTGTGTCTGTGTGTCTGTGTGTCCTGTAATTGACCACAATCCTGCCTGGGGGATTCCATGCCCTGTATTTTTCTGGGATATGCTCCATACACACAGCAACACTGTTGAAGTCTTTGTAAAACTGGATGTATAACAGTTCTGGTTTAAAGGGCTGGGTGAAAGCAGAGCATTAGCTGTTTTCATTGTGAGAAGATCTACAATCGTTACATCTGCAGTCCCTGCAGTCAGAACCATTTTCTTTTCATCTAATGACATCTTATTTTAAGGCTTCCACATCAGAACAGGCTGCTTTAGTCTTTAAGAGAAGTCGAGAGACATCTCATCAAATCCTTATCTCTGTCTATCTATATGTGTTTGTGATATCTGTGTCCATCAAGTGCCAGTGGTTTGTATTTATTATGTAAAAGGCACTGCTTTAATCTCCAAAGGTCGATAAGTGCACGTCTGAAATGGTGTCCTGTTTTGGTCTCCACTTTTGTCGTTATAACGTAGATCATATTTTTATTGCTTGGTATAAAGCAAAAATGGCACTTCCGAAGCACAGCTGCGATGCACGTCACAAGCCAAATGTACTTCACTGAGTACATCTCTAAAATTTGATGAGTTGATGCTTAAGACGGATCCCAGTGACACTGACTGTGCATGCTGTTCTTATTCACAGCAAGTATAGGCAAAAAAAAATTAAGTAAAAAGGTTACGTTATAAAGCTGGCACCCTCTTTTGTTCTGTTAACTTGAAATGTAAAAGCATGGAGGAGATATTTCCATGCGGGTCCCGGGAGGCTCCTGACTGCTGTAGTGGCCCTCACTGAGTCTATAATTAAGCTCTGAGTGAATGTGAAGCCCAAGCACTGTACAATATCTGGATGTATTTTTAACACATCAAGACAAACAGTCCTCTTACTTAAAAAATAAAAAATAAATAAATAATTGCACACACTTCCATTAATAAAGAAAATGATTTATTGCGTTTCTTTTGGAAGTAGAAGGCAGAATCGATTCTGGTTTATGGCTCATCGTAAAAAATTAGGTGTTTGCACACCCTGTTCCTCCATCTTGCTGTAATTTCGAGCTGGTCTGTATTGTGACCTTTCTGTCACACAACAGGTCACACACGTCTGTAAGGTTTCCTTAATGAAGCCCTCAAGATGCAGACTTAGAGTTCAGTTAAGGAGCTGAACCTACATCTGGATATTGCCATGATTTCAATCTTCTTTTAATTATTTTTGACACAGAGGGCAAATTTGTATTTATTAAAGCAAACTGTGGAACCAGCGAGGATTAAAGTGTCAAACCATAACGACAATAACACCTCGTTGCATTTTTCCAATGACTGTGTAAAGAAAACAAGGTCTGAGCAGCTTGCTACAGAACTCTGATCCCAATGGCTGACTTCATGCCTTTGGCTGCTTCTGAATCCACATCCAGGACCAACTCCAGAGAACTGGCATCCATGCTTACTTTGAGTCTTCTCTGGTCCCACCCTGTTCTTTGACGAATGGTTTTAATCAGCTGCTAAGCGCAGGCAGGCACCCTGCATGGCTCTGCAGCCTCCAGCCATGAGCCAGACATGTCCTGAAAGACATTACTGCGCTGGGCCAGTGCAGCTGCAGGCAGTGCGGTTACCTGGACTCACTTCACTTTCTGGCAGAATTTTTAAGTTTTTTGATTATTAAAATCAAACTGTTTTTATGCTGTGATATACATGTACCACACTTACATATCCAAATGCAGTCCATATATCAACTATGCTTTTAGAATTATTGAACATTGTAATTATAAATAGTTATATTTATTAAGGGGGAGTGAATATAGGACTGTTCAATCAACAAAATTATCTGTAACTGCATTTGTATCTGGAATGGTCAGTGCTTGATATTGGATTGACTTGGTTTAATTCGGAAGAATTTGATGACATTTTAATATAATTTTGTTTTACATTAACCATATAAGATTAATATTTTGCACTAATAATACATATACAATCCATATGTAACCGTATATAAATGTGAGCCTCAATATCATGTAAGATCACATACAGTGCCTTGCAAAAGTATTTATCCCCCTTGGCGTTTGTCCTGTCTTGTCACATTACAAGCTGGAATTAAAATGGATTGTTAGGGGGCTAGCACCATTTGATTTACACAATATTCCTACCACTTTAAAGGTACAAAATATATTTTTATTGTGACAGTCAATAATTAAGACAGAAAAAAACAGAAATCTTGTGTGTGCATAGGTATTCACCCCCCAAATTCAGTACTTTGTAGACCCACCTTTTGTTGCATTACAGTTGCAAACCTCTTGGGGTATGTCTCTATTAGCTCAGCACATCTAGCCACTGGGGTGTTTGACCATTCCTCAAAGCAAAACTGCTCCAGCTTCTTCAAGTTAGAAGGGTTGCGTTGTCATGCCACAGATTCTCAGCTGGATTGAAAACTGCGCTTTGACTAAGCCATTCCAAGGTATTTAAGCGTTTCCCTTTAAACCACTACCGTGTAGCTTTAGCAGTATGTTTAAGGTCATTGTCCTGCTGGAATGCAAACCTTCATCCCAAGAGATGAAGTCTCAAATCTCTGGCTGACTCAAACAAGTTTTCCGCAAGAATTGCCCTGTATTCAGTGCCATCCATCTTTCTTTCAATCCTGCCCAGCATTCCTGCCCCTGCAGATGAAAAACATCCCCACAGCATGATGCTACCACCCCCATGCTTCACTGTGGGGATGGTGTTCTCATGGTGATGGGAAGTGTTGGGTTTGCTCCACACATGATGGCCAAATAGTTAAATTTCAGTCTCATCTGACCAGAGAATCTTCTTCCTTGTGTTTGGGGAGTCTGCCACGTGCTGTTGGGCGAACTCAAATGCGTTTTCTTATTTTTTTTCTTTAACTAATGGCTTTCAGCTGGCCAATCTTCCATAAAGCCTCGCTCTGTGGAGTGTACAGCTTGAAGTGGTTCTGTGGACAGATACTCCCATCTCCACTGTGGATCTTTGCAGCTCCTTCAGTGTTACCTTTGGTGTCTTTGTTGCATCTCTGACTAATGCCCTCCTTGGCCGGTCTGGGAGTTTTGGTTGGCGGCCTTCTCTTCTCAGGTTTGTTTAATGTTTTTATAGGCCAACCTTGATCTATACTTCTCAACAACTTTGTCTTTGACCTATTTGGAGTTCTCCTTGGTCTTCATGTTGCTTGCTTAGTAGTGTTGCAGAGTCAGGGTCCTTTCAAAAAAGGTTGATTTATACAGACATCATGTGACAGGCCATGTGAGACTTTGATTGCACACAGGTGGATCTTAATCAGCTAATTGTGACTTATAAAGTTATTTGGTTGGATTCAAGTCTTATTTGTGGGTTTCAAAGCAAGGGGAATGAATACCTATGCACACTCAAAATTTCTCTTTTTCATCTTAATTATTGTTTGTGTCACAATAAAAAATGATTTGCACCTTTAAAGTGGTAGGCATATTGTGTAACTCAAATGGTGCTAACCCCCCAAAAATCCATTTTAATTCCAGCTTGTAATGTGACAAAACAGGACAAACGCCAAGGGGATGAATACTTTTCATCATTATTTACATTTACATTATTTATTTTAAATATATAAATAACAGGTATGATATGAACTAAATTTACCTTTGAAGCGTTATCTTGAACTAAATGATTTGTAGGTTATAATTCTCTATTTGTGACTCTGTGTGTGTGGGAGAGAGCAACATTGCCTGCCAAATGCCAGTTGAGTGGAACTGTATTACTGTAGATAGAAAATAACGCAGAAAACTTTTAAAATGCAAGGGAGAACAAGTAAACAAAACGTGAACTACACAAAGCAAACTTACATGTAAGTAAAATGCATCTACACAAGGTAAACAAACCACCTAAGCACAAGAAAGCAAGATAAATTGACACACACAATACGGCAAACAAAAGGACAGCATTTACACATGCAATGCAGTGATTTGCATTCAATGCAGGTCAAACACTAAAAAGGAATATTTGGAAAACTCTCCCCTTCTCATGTGCATGAATGACTGGTGTCAGGCACGGACGATATCCTGGGGCTTGTATCGCAAAGCTTGATTTCTTGCTTAACCGGATAACTTGTTGGATTTAAAGTACTCCAGTTTAAATTGACTATATCTTCATTTTCTTACATTTAATCACATTTAATTACTTTAAATCCAACAAGTTATCCAGCTAAGCAAGAAATCCTGATTTATGATACAGGCCGTCATAGTGGTAATATGGGAGGGACAGTATGTGTAGCAGACCAATAAGTTTTGGTGTTTGCTCACCGGTAACATTTATGTGCAGTTCTTATTCGATCATACTTATCATCGGTTTTCTCCTTGATAAGCACAGCTTACAGGAATGTGGTCCTTCCCTCATAGGGTACCCCCCCCCCCCAGTGTTCCTGGCTCCATTTAAGCACAGCTTACAGCAATGGGATACTTCACTCATAGGGTACCCTTCCAGGGGTTCCAGGTCCCTTTTAAGCACAGCTTACAGGAATAGGATACTTCGCTTGTAGAGTACCTTCTAACCCATTTGTATCTGATCCGGTAACGTGTAGGATTTGGATCTGCATCTAGGGCCAGCCCTAGGTGTTCTGCCCCATCCCCAGAGCAGCAGAAAACCAATTTTATCAATGAATTTATATTAAAACCATTTTCAGTAGCACATGGTATCTGGCTGCTAAATGGATAGCTGTCTGTTTCACAGGAAAAGTAAGGAAAGAAAGAAGATGTAACCCAGAGGTATTGGTTCTGTTTTTTTTCATTTGCTCATTTGCACCCCCTAATCCAATGGTGCCCAAGGCAACCGCCTATGTTGCCTTTAGGGTAGGCCAGCCCTGCCTGCATCCACAAAAGACAGTGTTGTATGATTACAAGCTTTCTTTCCTATTTAGGACAAGGTGATTCCATTTTTATTCGATTTATTTTTTTTACTAGCACGTAACTATGTAAATTGGAGTCACACAGTCAGCCCTTACAATTTTCTCCAGATGTTATAGTCCACCAGGCCAGATTCTGGTCATATCCACAACATTTATACCATAAAAAGTAATAGGCAGTCAAAATAAACCTACAGACAGACAGACAGACAGACAGATAGATGCACCATATTCTGTCCAGAAACTGACAAACCTTTTAGAACCTTGTCATGTGATACTCTATAACAGTTAGCGTAATCCTGAAAGCTGCTGTTATGCTGGTGCTATGATCTTATGTAGACCCCTCATCCAGTGCAGGGTCACGGTTACCCTGGGACCGGTCTCAGAAAGTACTGGGCACAAGGTAGGATCCCTTTGTGTCACAGGACACAGGCTCACTCTAAGGTCCTTTGGCCTGTAAGTAGACACCAGAGTAGCTGATAAACAAAGAAAGATCAGCCTAGAAACCTGACGGCGTAAGTCCGCTCTAATCACTAAGCCACTGTGCTGGCCACAACTACAAGTCCCTTCATCCAAGTCAGTCTTAGAATATGTCTATGTGTAATAAATGCTCAATCAGTATGAGAGGTATAACACTCCAGTAAATTGTGTAGAGTTTACAGGGAATGGTGTAATGACCAAAAACCATCTTGTCAATGACAGGTCTGTGGTTGAAAACACTTAGTCAATGGAAATGATCAGAGGAGAATGGCCAGCTAACCAGGAAGGTCCCAAGTACGAAAGCATCAGCTCAGTACAGCAGGGTGCCGAAAAGCTTCTCTGAACACATAACTCATCTGCCTTCGAAGCACTTCTGGAGGAAAAAATGGCTTCTATTCAGGACTCAGTGGGGTTAAGTATCTGAGCTTGTGCCTGGAAGGTCGCCCCTGAGCAGGGCCTTTAGCTGCTACAGGCATGACAGACGCTGGCCGACCCTGTGCTCTGACCCCAAAACATTCTCTTGCCTACATGAAACTGTGCGTCTATGTCTCTTATGTACAGCAAGATGGGTTATGTCAAAACCACCCAATTTCCCCACAGGGATGAATAAAGTACTGCTATTCTGTTCTAATAAAGCGGCCACTGAGTATATATTGAAAAGGTTCTACGTTTATATAACTCAGTGTTCTACAGTTATCAGGCCTTTTATTATGAAACACATTTTTTCTGTCATTGGACTTCACGGTACTTCGCCTCTTACTGTATGGTTATTTCTTTTTTTGTGAATTGTGAATGGCTTGTATAACATTTCATCTGTTTTCACTAAAACACTGTTCTGTGCTGGTTTTCGCTGACTGCCGTTACGATGTCACTATGGTGAGCTACATTGGATCTTGCGCACGGGAAGCTGCAGAAAATTATAGTTTAAAATGATTTACAGACTTAATTGGATAACACAGGAATAGAGCCGTGTTCCTTGGGTGAAATCTATTACCTAAAGGACGGAGTGATTTGCAGTTATGTCGATAATGCCAGAGCTCTGGTAACTGATGTCAGTGCACCGTCACTGAGGTGTTACAGTAGTGATCTTGTGGAAATCCTTTAATCTAGATCCTGGGAACATTAATTAACACACAGCCTGCCAGAAATGTGCACTTTTGTATGCCATGTTATAAGTATTATATACTGAAAAGCAGCTTTGAAATGATGGGAATGGTGTCATTAGTTCCTGGAGGATAATACCCTCCAGGGTACGATTGTGTACGAGTGTATGATACAGAGCTTTTCTGGAGAGCAGAACAGGTATGTGTTTTTAAATGGATTGCCAGATGACAGTAGCTGTGAGAGGTCAATTAGAGGGTCTCTCCTTTTGCGCTCAGTCATTTACTGTCTGTTGTCAGCTGTGATTTCCACCATATGTTCCACAGTGTTAAGTGTGGATTCGGTGACTGGGAGCGCCCCAGCAGCTGCCTCGGCTCCTTCTGGTGAGTGTTTCTCACTGGGTTCAGTTTGACAGGCTGAGGAGCTCCGGAATGCTGTCACTCAAAGGCAAAGCAGAGGTTATCGCTTTTGGAGCAGTTCTGCGGTTTTCTATGCGGTGCCGCAATGATGCATTTCCCAGGCTTACTTCTGTTGCGTATAAATTATGAGACATACCATACATTTCTTTTCAAAGCTTTCACCATTGCCTATTGGGATGTGTTTATCTCATAGGATTTAAAGAATGTAAGGCTGTGTTTCTAAGGAAAGGACAAACTACTATGTACCCAAAGTACTGTATTCCCAAGAGTGGTGAGTGACTCCGCGGGCCATTCAGTCTCTGTGCCCATGATCGGAAGATTACTGGTTCAAGCCTTGGCAGAACAGTCACATGTTTGTGGGCCCTTGAGCAAGGCCCTTAACCCCCAGCTCCAGGGGCACCTGACTTTCACTGACCCCGTGCTGTGACCCCATACTATTGAGAGCAAGTGGTACGTGATGAGGATTCCAGTGTACCTGTACTCATTCAAATGGCAAAGGAAGGATTTATCATTCCTATAGCGCAAGGATGTTTGTAAAAAAGCATATGCATGTAACACATCAGGATCATGGGTAAGCTGTAAAAATATTTCACAGGGGATGGTGGGGGTTAAATCTGTGGTTTGACCCTTACAAGCAAGTGCTTGTTAACTCTTACCCAGGGATTGCCTCTACTACACTATGCAAAGTTTATTCTCATCATAGGTTTTACTCTTATTTCCACTAATTTTTTCACAATAACTGGGATATTCTCATATTAATTATACAAATACAGCTGGAACTGATGAAGATAAACTTCAAGCTGCTTTAAAAAAACGTCTCGTGTATATTTATTCTTTTTTGATTATAGACTGCAAAAACACAGAATAAGAGTTGTAGAAGATTCATAGAAAGAGTGATGGATTTCTGTTATCTGACCAGATGCACCTGCCCCAAACCAAACAATCTCGCCCATATTGTCATGTTTTCTGCCTGACGATCCTTGCATCCATAGGACAAGACATGCAAGTAGCCACCACTGCTGACTGGATGGAAGGTTCCAGAATGAGGCCTGTCGGAAGCGGATAGTTGGTGGAGCTCGGGTCAGGGGCAACAAGCAATGCTTGCTTAATTACTGTATGTCCCAGGCCATACAAGTATAGCATGCAGTCATTCAAAATGTATTGCTTTTCACTTACTGTACTCTAACTTTGGTTAAAATGATTGTTCCAGCCCTGACTGACTTTGAGGGCTATTAGGCCTAAAAACCTCATTCATTCATCCTTGGCATATAGATGTACCGCAGTGAAGTTGCATATCATTGCAAATCCCCGGAAAGATTTGGACCCAATGAAATGCGAGTGTTCCGTACACAGGTTTATAATTGGTGTCGTTCATCAGCCTAAGATCAGCTACAGCAGGAAGCCCCTTGGAAGCCTCACATTTTGGGGGAAATTTTATCCCCATCAGCATGATTACAGGCTTGTCCTCCAAACTTTCACACAAAGGATTAAAGTGGGAACCCCCCTCCCCCCTTCAAGGAAAAAAAACAACAACATATTTTTATGTTTAAAAAAATAAAGTAAAAGTTCCACTTACTGTCTGATGGTCCCAAATGATGATTGAAAAGCCCTGCGCCCAGGAGCATTACTGAGGATTTATGAAAAGGGGATCTAAGCTGTTAGTAGGGGGGACTGATTTTAATGTAAATGAGAGCACACTGTTTAAACGAATTAGTGTATCTTTATTTGGGGGGCTAAAGACCATTTCACAGCCCTAGTGACACCCCTGCTTGCCTCCAAAACACACACATAAGCACACCATCTCTGTCTGTTCCCCCATCAGCTTCACAGTGGTCAAGTTGGCCCCACCTGCAGTCAATATGTACCCCTGCAGCCCGGAATCTCTAGCTCTTCAAAGGCCAGAAATTATTTTCACTGTACGCAATTATTGGAAAAGTAAGTACTTGGCTGTCTGCCGGGAATGTTTGATAACGTGCAGCTATCTGTGGATGCTTACAGCCCAAAATCTGGAATACTTTTTGCAATTTCATTACAGACTCCCCATCCCACCCCGAGGATCACCCAATGTAACTTTATGCCCGATAAAGTAAACTTTTTATTTAACCATATTATACATGAATCATTTTCAAAAACTGATAAAACTTCACATTAAAATGAGACAGACTTACCCCCCCCCCGATAAATAAACTTGCAATGAGACTAGTGCATACAGTATACAGCACTGTCAGCATGTTAACCTATTTGTTTATACATGGATTATGTGCTGTAATGTAAATGAATATGTTATTTTCTCTGTATGAGTCAGAGCAGATGATGATTGTTTACCCGTGGAGATGAAGCCGGGGGGCCCTGGTACCCTTTAAACGTCAGTCCGGCTGTTACGCTGCAGCAGCTGAGCTGTAGGTCACTGGGGGCCTGGGGGCCGCCCTTGCCTGTTTGCAGTAGGCCACTCGGCTGGCCTCGGCTGTGAGCCCATCTCTGGGCAGATGCGTGGGAGGCTGGGGGGATCTGTGGCAGGCTGTCCGCCGTCTCGCCGTCATGCGTGGGGGTTCGAGAGCAGCACAGGCCTCCGACTGCATTGGAAAGAGAAAGATGACTGAGAAAAAATATGCACTTTGCCTTTTTATTCCTGCCGTGCCGAGCATCTTTTTAAGATTTTAAAGATTTTAAAACCTAATTTATCTCGCATCTTATACATACTTTTCTAAAAGGCATTAGTTTTCCATCATAAATACATGGCATGTGCTACATGCACAGGTTATTTTGTTATCTGTTATTCTCCTATCGATTTTGGAATCAGGCTGCTCGCAGGGTCATTAATGTGGAGCTTCCCAACAGGACGGAAGGATACGGAGCTTTGACAATGAAAAAGCAGCATTTCTTCTGTGTGGCATTCTCTCAAAATCTCTGAATTTATAATGCCCATTGAACACTCCCTGCCTAATACCTGCAATTATACACCTAATGGGATATTAATTACCCAGGCAGACGTTATCACCTAGTGGCTACTGTAGTGTACGTGTGGTGGATATTTACCTAACAGAAATTCAATCAGTACTGCTAATGTGATTTATACAAATTTAATCTCCCAAGTTAAATATTTGCCGCCTCTTTGCTATGAATAATAACTGGGAATCCAAGGTCGGTGTAGAATTTTGTTATCATAAAATGAAAAAAAGATACCAATGTCACCAGCCATTTAAAAAATGTAAAGGTTCCATGTTTGTAAAGTGCCTATACAAGTCAAAACTCAGTAGCTTCCTTCAAGCTAAATATTATTATTCATAGTGGTGAAATTGCTGAATGCATCTTAAAAATGGGTTTGGCAAACAGATTTAAACAACATAACAGGTTTATTATGTTTATAATTAAAGTTTAAGCATATAGTCAATTTCTGTTTCAGTGAAAAAACCTTCAATAGGCTTAACAAGAAAGTAAAATCTCCTTTTTGAAGTCTTAATATTTTCCAATTCACATTTATTCCTAGGTCATTATCTATGTAAGAAATAAAGCTGTATTAGAAAGGACATTTTTATTAGGAATGGTTTTAGTTGCTAAACAAGATGCATGAAAATATTTGGTTTTGATAGACATAAGTCTGTGAAAGCTTGTTGAACAGAACTACCAACCACAATGAATATAATGTGACCGGATGTTTTCTTATATATTTTGCCCAAGGCTGTATCCATGGAGTCAACATTGGGGGGGACCAAGGTCCTAATTATAATATGTATTCGGGGGGACATTGTGAGCACAACTGATTATAATTCAATATTATAATTACAGCCTTGATTTTGCCTTTTCAGGGATGGACAAGGGGGTTAGATGGGATGGGTGGGGCAAAGACATGTTACATGTCACCTTTGTTTGAGGCGGAAGGGCTCTGGTTTGGCATTACTGTGGAGACGAGAGTAAAACACTCCAATACAAATGTACACCAGGAAAGACGGACAGGAAAAATGATTTGGTACAGACAGTTATGGTTGCCTGGCCCTTCATTGCCAGTCAGAGAGAGTTCTCCCATCGTGTACAGCAGATGTTGTAGTGTTTACAGGTACCTCTGACAAGCGCATTTCCTGCAGAGTGGGGAGCTCTAAGGACAGCCTGCCTGGGCTTCTTCTCCAGAAAAGCACTTGGCGTCTTTGACCCTTGTTAAAGAGGCCACTTTCCTGCATTCCCAGCCTAAGAGTGCAGTGCACCTTGCACTCTCCTCACTGCTAATGAGAGCTGCTGCTGATGTGAGAGCAGCTGGCTGGGGGGCCTTCCCCCGTAGCCTGACCCTGTGCTGATCCGCGTTGCGCCTTGCAGGGCCCTCGCTGATAGGGACAGTCAAGAAGGACTGGGCTTCTCAGAACAGCATCGCCCTCTCCTGGCAGGAGCTGGAACAGCCCCCGTTAGTTGTGCTGGATTACGAGATCAAGTACTATGAGAAGGTAAGAGTTCTTCATCGCATCGCCTAGGAGTCTAGCGTCATCGGCCAGTTAAATTACTTGCTAGAGCTTCATGAGTTCCTGCCTGAAGATCTTGACAAATATTCTCTGCAGGTGTGAAATGTGAACTCCTTTTGGCTGCAGCATCTCAGAGAGTCATGTGCTGAGTGGGTGCCTGTGTGAGTGCGAGAGCCCCTGACCATGTATATGCAGAGTGCTTGTGCTCTGCTCCCCCCCCCCCCATGTATTTAAAGTGTTTGTGCTCTGCCCCGGTACGTCCTGCAGGAGAACGAGCAGCTCAGTTACTCCTCCACGCGCTCAAAGGCTCCCAGCGTCATCATCACTGGCTTGAAGCCCTCCACCCGCTACATTTTCCTCATACGCGCCCGCACCGCAGCCGGCTACACCACCTACAGCCCCAAGTTCGAGTATGAAACAGGAGAGGACAGTAAGTCCCCCGCCCACTGTGATCTGGACATCTGAACTGTAGCTACCAGCCCTTCAGCCTGCTTAGCTGGCCTGCTCTATACATCTGAGCTTAACCACCTAGCGCCCTGCTCTGAGCTCTACCCCACAAATGTCCTGCCTTTGCAAACTTGGAATGACACTGATGCGTGTGTTAAAGCTAAAATATCAATTCTGCTGAACAACACTTAATAATGTGTTTGTTATGAGCCCAGCTGTTTTGTTGAAAGAGGTATATCTGATTTATTTATTTACAGAGCAGTCAGTAGTATGATCCAAACAACTTTTGCCTTTGAATGACTTGCCCTCCCTGGAACCCTCTGTTTTTTTTTTTTTTCTCATGCACTGAACTTCTCACTAAGTAGGCGATGTGCACAACTTACCCTGGAAGACTTAAGGTAGCTTCATAGAGTCTGCCACGGCTCTCTGTCCTCTGAATATTTATCATGCTTTCGGCCTTTTCCCAGCCTTTTTTGAATCTTAAATACCTTTATCATCTAAAGGCCTTGGCCGTGTTAGCCCATCCCAGCCCAACGTGACAAGATTTGTTAATTAACACCTTTAAAAGCTGTGTAAGTTGCAGTACAGGTTAAAGTTCCTGTGTTGTAATCTCCTATTAGAATCTTCCATGTCTTCTTTTCATTGGAAGGAGATCAGTAATTACCTCAATACATCTTTACAACATACACGTGGTATTTCATGTCAGAAAAGGCATTAGAATTCAGAACATTCATCTTTGATTCAATCCAGCATTTGTATTTCAAATTGATATTCATTACCTATGAATATAAAAGGCTGGTAATAATATTGCGTTCTAATTATCAGTGCTTAAGTGGGCTTGAGACACTAAAAGACAGCAAATCATGAATATCAAATTGACCCAATTAAGTCAGACCATCATGAGTAAATTACTGTTTTATGCGATGAATAAAACCACTTTAATAACGTTAAACTATTATAATGATTATTGCAAAAAGCCCTAAATATTTTATTTCAGTTTTTCAGATAATTCTTTTCTGAATAATGTTCTCTATCTTTTTTCAATAAAAAACACAACCAACCTTGGCGACATGATGAAGTGAGGGATTTTCTCTTTAACGGAAATGTATCTTTCTTTGTCTTGCAATAACTAACAATGAACCCAAGAAATCTATGGTAATATTTACTTTTTTAGTCATTACTGCTTTTGTAAACTTGTACTACTTCATGTGATTTGTGTAATTTTATACCACGTATTCTTTCTTGCCATTGTTGAGTGTCAGTTGCAGTCTTCTCTGCTGTGTGGTTCATATGTATCGCCTTCTTACTGTTGTGATTCACCGCGTCTGCATCTCCGCTCAGCTTCCAACATGGCTGCCGATCAGGGTCAGGTGCTGGTCATCGTCACGGCAGCAGTGGGTAGCTTCACCCTGCTCATCATTCTGACCCTCTTCTTCCTCATCACTGGAAGGTAAGAAGCCCTTTGCAATCTGTTACTGTCCTGTTCAGCTTCCTGCTGTTTTGAGCTCTGTGTGTTCCTCTGTCCACTGAATCACACAAAGTCAGAAGTTACAGTCTTATTCAGATAAGGCTGAATGGTTTCTAAGGCTTATACACTGGATGTTAAGCAGGGAAGACCTTCACCCCATTGTTATCAGAAAAGATTTTTTTGCACATACAAAATCAGGGATAAAACAGTAACCGGTTTCACAGTAAACCACGGTAAAATGTTAGTACTACTGTTTCAAATTTTAATTATCACTGAAACTAGGACTGCAGTATATATATCGTTTCAGCATCACTATCACCATGTGCGCATGCACAAGAATCACATCATAGTTGTTGGCATTGCTTTGTGTCTGTTACCAAAACTCATGGCAGCAGCAATTTATTTGGCACGCTTTATTGGTACATAATAACAAGTTCTATTTGGATATCATCTCGTTTTTTTGTTTTATAAATATCACAATATTACTCACAGATATTTCATGTCACAATATGATGTCACACAGCCCTAATTAAAACCATGGTCGATGACCGTGCATTGAAAAACTCATGTTAAATTCTGACCAGCATCAACCAAAGTTAGCAATAGTCCCCCCAACACAGGTGCACAGGCATAGCATGCAACATGGGTTTGTTTTATGTTGGTGAACACATGGCAGAAGGCAGTGACAATGCATCATATTTTTTATGTTAATGTGAATTTGATATGGTTTACCTAAGGTATTGACTATGTTAGGATTTTAACGTTTATGCTAACAAAAGGTATGCACTTTTTTGCTGCTAATTTTATTGGTGGTTTTCAATGTAAAACTTGGTGAAACGACTTCAGTTTGTGCGTCAGCACTTTTTGAACATATTCTGCACATTTTAAAAATGCTGAAATAATACTGATAACTGTGATAATTTTGATTACTATACTCGTTGACATTAAATTTTCGGTAAAAATTTGTTTAAAGCCGTCATCTATAATGTATTTAAATATCTTCATAATGAACTATGATGGTCGGTATAAGAATTAATAAAGTATTACAGCATCTTCTATTGAACGTTATAAGGCGTTATAATGTTGATAATTATACTTCATAAGCTCCAGTGAAGCTCTCATCTATAATGCACTATTAGATGCCTTCATAATGCATTATAATGTCTACTATAAGAATTAAGGATGCTTACATTACGAAGGCATCTAAAGTAAATCACAGATGAGAGGATCATAAATCACTCATAATACATAATAAACATGGCTATAATGTATATCTTTTTACAAATCTTTATAACCATGTTTATAATGCTTTATGAATGCATTATAACGTGTTATGAATGTGTTCATAGATTCTTATAGACCTGGCCTTCATAGATAGTCTTACCAAATTTTCATTATTATTATTTATTATTATTTTTTTTTTTTTGCAAACTCCAGCCTGGTTCTTCTCTGTTTCTCATTAATGAAGGGATTCTTCCTTGCAATATGGGACTTAAGTCCTGCATCTAGGAGCCAGACACAAACTGTCCTAGTGTGCACTTCACACCACTTAATGTTCGCCGTTCTTTTTGAATGTCACTTGATATTATCCTCCAGTTCATGAGAAATTGTCGGATAATTTAATGCTTATCTCTGGCATTAGGAAGTCGCTTCTGCCCTTTACCTGCCTGCTTTTTGGTCATTTCCAGTGTCTCCTGCTTTGCCTTGTTCTTGTGTACTGCTGTCTTAGGAATTTTGAACCTGGAAGCAACCTCCCATGTAGCCTTCTGCCAGCAGAACCACAATTAAACCAGGATTTAAAAATGCAGATATATGAAAAAAATTGAGTGATTTCTTAACTTTTTCCAGAGTTGTGTGTATGTGTGTGTGTGTGTGTGTGTATATATATATATATATACACACACATACACACACACACACACACAGTACCAGTCGAAAGTTTGAACACATCTACCCATAGAGAAGTTTATTTGTACCTTATTGCTCTCTGCATTTTAGAATAATTATAAAGACATCAAAACTCTAAAATAGCATATATGGATTTATGCACTGACTAAAAAAATATGAAACAAAAAAAATACTTTGTTGAGGGGGAGGGGCAACTCTTGGGGTTTGGTTGTAGGTTCAAATCCCTGAGTTGGCAGAGTGATCCCACTATTGGCCCCTTGAGCAAGGCCTATAACCCCAATTGCTCCATGGACTGGTTGACCCTACTGTCTCCTCTACACCAGTTTTATGAGGTGGCCTCCTGGGATGCTTTTCCAGCTGTCCTGAAGGAGGTCCCACATGTGCTGAGCACTCATTGGTTGCATTTCCTTCACTTTGTGGTCCCACTCCTACCAAACCATCTCTACTGGGTTTAGGTCAGCTGGCCAGGTCATGTAATATCACTCTACATTGTTGGCGGCTTGGCATGTCCAAACTTTTGATTGGTACAGTATATAAAATAATTATTTTCTTTCTTTTTTAAAGAATAATCTTAATTTGTTGGCTACTATCCATAAGTTTCAAGTGTTTATTGTCACATGTATCTGTGTAACAGTGAAGTTCTTGTGTCAGCTGTGGGGAGTGGGGTAAGACAAACGGCAGTGCAACACTGGAAAAGCCAGTGCAGTATAAGAATAAGAAGGTATACTTAGTAAATAATAAATAAATAGGTTAATAGGGTGATGAGGTTGCTTTATGGCATGTACAGATTGACAATAATATAGTAAAAAATGTTAGAGAAGTTCAGGAGGTACTTTGACAAAATATCATTCACCCTGCTGGTTGGATGAATGTCCTGTTAGGGTTGAGCACAAGAGTGCTTGTCTCTGAAGAGAATTTCATGGAGTGTTTGATATTTACAGGCATATTTTTATGGGGATTAGTGGTATGGACTTTTTGCATTTGACCCCAAATCAAGAATTGATCAGGTGGACTGTTACCCTTCAATATACCCATTCTTACCACAAATATGACTTACGTCATTATATTTAGTTCAGTTTTAAAGATGCCTCTTCGACAATCAGACACCGTAATCACATGACAGGCAGAGTCACCATTCTGACAGGCTGAGGAAGGCCTCTAGCCAGTTAAACATGATGTGTGAACTCCCAGCATCCAAACATTTCAATCCCATTATCTATCACTCTGCCAATGCGTGACGCATTCAGGCTGAGGCAGGACTCACATGCGTTGCCGCTTCGTGTGAAAGTGTGTCTCTGTGGTCTCTCTGCCGCAAAGTCGCGTGTCTGCAAGCCGCTAAAACTGATTGCATACGCGCTGAGGAGGACTTTGTGTGGGTACGTGTTTCTAAATAAGCAGTGCTTCTAACTCATTAAGTGTTATTTACAGGGCCTGTTAAGTCTTTTATATTTAGACTTGGGTAAAAAAGGGACCATTTTTCAACTGCAGTGTTAGTGCACCGTGGTTTCAGCACCGTGGACAGTGCCATTAAGGCAAGCGGTACGAATTTAGCTCCACAGACCAATCTTAAGAGCCTGTTTCTCAGCTTGCTGTTGCAGACTCTTCTACTCACAGTTTAAGTATAGATGAAACAGCACGTTTAATCTTCCATTATTCCATTTTTAGTTCATGTGCCAATATGCCCATACAGTTGTGTACCATAGTATGTCTCCATATATGTGATATGTATGTGTATGTAATTAAATGCTTTGAGACAATTATATAGAGTTTAATAAATTGACTGTAAATGAATTAACAGGAACAAAAGGTAAATGAAAAATGCATAATTCATCTAAAGCAGTAGCTTCCACATAGTGTGATTCATGAGTTAATTAAACAATTTGTTACACTTAGGATCATTTATATGAATGTTGGATAGATCCAGGTTCCTAGGCATTTGGTATGTTTCAGCCCATTTACCACATTGGGGGGGGGGGGGGGGTGGATTAAATGCCGTTAAATATGAAGCAATTTCTGAGTGATTGCCTTCATTCGGGGGGGAGCTTTCCTTTCTGTTGGGAATACAATTTCCCCACTCACAGGGAAATGGTATGGGTTTCATGAGCATAAACATGGTGCGAACCACATTCCATGGTCATCCTAGTTGTCTGATCTCAAACCATTTGATCATGTATGGAATATTCTGGAATGGTGCTGTTTTCCACCACCATAATGGAATTTCTTCTGGAAGAATGGTGCCTCCTACAAAGAAGTTGCATAAATATATTGGATACACATCATTTACATATTCTATATAATACATACAATAGTAATATTTGGCCATTTCTTGGAGGACGAGTAAACAGTAAATTATTATTCAGGATATGCACCACGTTCCCTAGCTTGTCTTTTCAGTAAGATTAAGGTCTATTACGTTGTCTGCAGTGGCCGGCGCTGTATATTTACATTCGTTCACCCACACAGAGCAATGTCCGTAACTGTTAAACAAACATCCAGTCACTGGATTAGTAGCGAGCTGCTCTCTTTCCATAGTGGTCAATAATATCTCATCAAAACGCAGAGGGCTATTAGCAGGACTGTTTACGTTGGGTGTTCTTTTCAAGGACAATGCGGGAATGACAGGAGCACAAAGACCCACAGAGCTCATCCCCCACTGACACATTGATCCCATCAATGGTTGCCGACAGTGGCACATTTAATGCGGCTGCTGCGATTCCTCTCCCTCCTAAATAAAAGGACACTCAGGGTCCATCCTGTTGCTGTGGCTTTCAGCCATTTGTCTTGTGTTTAATCTACCGCTTCAGATCACAGCAAGCCTTTGTGCATTCATATAAACACCTCCGTATTAATGGGAAGATTATTTAAGGTATCGGATGTTAAATTAGACTTTCTGATTTGTTTTGTATCCCATTTAAAGGAAGTAGCTTGACACAAATTACACTTGACAGAAATGATCACTCGGCACTATAATTACCCTTTTGATTACTGTGACCCCTCTTATTGTTGTAACAGCTGTCACTTTAATTTCATTTCAAATGAACCAAACACAAGTCAAAAGCTTACTCTTTTCGAAAGTGTTATTCTTGTCTGAGGAGCAACTGCAGCATCCTTTTCTGAACTTACATGTGAAGCACCTGCATTCAGTCATAACCCAAGGTAATCCAAGGTTGCATTTAGCACTCAGCACAGATGTTTGTACAGCCTCCTATGTCTCTGTAAGCATACAGCTCAACAGTTTATATCGACCCATCCTGCCATTTCCTGTAACTGCGTATCCAATAAGGAGTGGTGCTGAGCTCTTTGCTTGATTTGCAAATATATTTGTGGTTTAAATGGCCCAAAGAAATCCTATGTAGGAGTAATAATAATAATTTTGGGTTGAAATAATGTTGGATTGAACCTTAGATAAATGTAAATACTCTTACTGTTTGTGCAACAAAACCACACCAATGTCTTCCTCATATAACAGGAATGTCCTCCTCCTTCCACATGATCATCCTCCTCATATAACAGGAATGTCCTCCTCCTTCCACATGATCATCCTCCTCATATAACAGGAATGTCCTCCTCCTTCCACATGATCATCCTCCTCATATAACAGGAATATCCTCCTCCTTCTACATGATCATCCTCCTCATATAACAGGAGTGTTCTGCTCCTACCACACCAACGTCTTCCTAGTATAACAGGAGTGTCCTCCTCCTACCGCACCAACATCCTCCTCAAATAACAACAGTGTCCTGCTCCTACCACACCAATGTCTTCCTCATATAACAGGAATGTCCTCCTCCTTCCACATGATCATCCTCCTCATATAACAGGAGTGTCCTCCTCCATCCACATGATCATCCTCCTCATATAACAGGAGTGTTCTGCTCCTACCACACAAACGTCTTCCTTCTATAACAGGAGTGTCCTCCTCCTACCGCACCAACATCCTCCTCAAATAACAACAGTGTCCTGCTCCTACCACACCAATGTCTTCCTTGTATAACAGGAGCTTCCTCCTCCTACCACACCAATGTCTTCCTTGTATAACAGGAGCTTCCTCCTCCTACCACACCAACATTTTCATGGAACAGGAGTGTTTTCCTCCTACCCCACAAGCATCCTCCTCATGTAATAGGAATGTCCTCCTTCTACCCTACTAATGCCCTCCTGCCACACCTCATTCCCCTGTAGCAGTCCTCTCCTCCTCCTGCAAAGACCTCTTTTTCTGTTCTCCTTTTGGCACCTAGTTCTCCTGAAGGTTTCCTCCAACTTTCCTAACAGTCTGTGCTGAGTGTAAGGTGTTAGCATTTTTGGTCCAGCACAGTCTCAGAGAAGTAGCTTTTCCTACAAACCAGAAGAATGTAAGGCTTGAAATCGTCATTTTGTATCATTTTGTGTGAAGACAATTTCTACTCAAGCTGTGTATATTTACCGAACACTAGTTGAAAAAAAAATACAGATAATTGAGTCATTAACAAAATACTTTTGTCCTTAGAGAAGCACATATGATTTTTGTTAATCTGAACTAACATTAATTAATTAATCAATTATTGTCTTTTCAATAAGATTAGGGTCCATTAATCAATGATTAATTAATTGATTGATTGATTGATTAATTGGTTAATCAATTTATTAATGAAATATTGCCCTATGTGGTCATTGTTTGAGAAGTTATGTGCTAGCATCTTTACCTTTTTCATTTCAGGCATTGTGTAGCTCAGTTAGTTAGGGCTGTATGCCTCTGTTTGCAAAGGTCGTGGGTTTAAATTCCACAACAAGTTAAGTAATCATATCACTTTTAGGCCCTTGAGTAAGGACCTTAACCCCACCTACTCTCTGATCCCAGTGCTCCATCGTTTGTACAGTCCTTTGGACATGTGTCAGTTAAGTAAATACATGTAAGCCAGGTTGTCTGCTTTACAGAGTCTTGGCAGGAATGAGCTAGTGCAGCCTATTATAAACTCCTATACTATCATAGTTGCTTGAAGTCCCAATCTCCACATTATTCTTTAAAAATAATTCTAATTGCCTACAACAGCTTCACATATGACCTTTATGTACCATAACTGACAGCCAATGGGCAGTGAGATTTTTAACTATTGGATATTGCTCATTTTTCCAGATTTTACTGGCACTGTCCTTCTCATTAACAAGCATTAATGTACTCAGAGTTAAGGTTGTATTTGTGCGGTTAAATTGAGCCCAACCTCAACAACCTGAACAGATTTCTGCCTTGTCTAATTATAGATGCTTATCTTGAGCCCCATCCGACCGTAGATTTTGTGAAATCTTTCCCATTTCTATAAGTGGCTCTGATATACAAACCGGTGCTCTTGCAACTAGTCTCAGTTCTTTGTCGTTGTTCACCTTCAGCTTGGATAGACATCACATTTTTGTTCATGATTCTGTCAGCGCAGCTCACAAACAGCCACTTTTCCTCAGTCATGCATAGACACACACTCTGCAAACATGCGAGCTTAACTTCTCACCTTCACCCTGTGTCACCTACGATCTCGAAGCTCACAACACTGGATAAATGAAAGCCTTCGTCCTGAGGTCATTCGAGCCCGGGGCTTTCCGGAGGACCCAGAAGTGAAAAAAAAAATGTAAAGGAGCCCTGAGATTTTTTGATATCCCTTCAGCAAAATTATTGCATGGAAAATCTGCACATCTGCCTTGAAAAAATGGATGTTTTGCATACGTCTGGTTTATTTTCTGATGCAGTAGTAGAACGTTTATCCTCTGGTGTGCTCCTACTTCTGTCAGCCGGGAGCTTCATCGTCAGGTACCCACTGCACTCCACAAACACCTTTCATCCCCTGGGGATTCGGTGTCTCCCAGTGTAGCAGCATGTCCTCAGGGGTGTCAGCACCGTGCCTGGCAAACAGATGGCATTCCTGGGCATCACCACACGGTAACCCCAATTGCCCACGGCTGGTGGCTAATAAAGCCGGTCGGCTACGACCCCCGCCAGGCCCTTGGCTGAGTCAGAGGGAGGAAGGCAGAGAAGGAGAGGAAGCGACAGTGGCACTTTCTCCCAGACAGGGACCCCATTGGGACTTCAGGGCTTCATGCTGGAACCAAGCTCCCCGCTGTGATTAGAGCTCTTCCTTGTAATTTTTTTGTTAATTAAGTGTCTTGCACCTGCCCCTGCCCCTGCCCCTGCTCCTGCCCCTGCCCCTGCCCCTGCTCCTGCCCCCTCCCCCTCCATCAGTCTCTCACCCAGGTTAGTGTTAATGGTTCTGCTGGTGGTCTGCTTTGACAGGTTAAGACCTTTTCAAGGGGAGTCCAGGTATTGTAAAATGGTGCCTTGGCTATAAATTAAAAGTTTCCCAGTAAGAATTACAACTTGTAATTTATGCTTTGTTTAAATATTACAATTATTATAGCTTTGAGTTTATTGAATTCAGTTTATTGAATAGTGCGATCTGGTAATGTACACGTTTTAAAAAAAGCTTTGTGTTAGGCCAGAAGTGTGAAAGGCGTGTTTCTGATATTGTTTGTTTTTTTTAATTCCACAAACATTTTTCTGCTTTTGTCTCTTATGGCCCAAAATACCCACGGGAGCCATTTGCACTGTCGGCTCTCAGTTCCAATCTTTGGAACATGAAGCAAATATTTTTTTTTCTCGAGTTTGTCTGAGTCCCTCACACCTCTTCCCCTTTTATTGTGTACTTGGGTAGGCAGGATTTTAGTGAGATGGTCACTGGATTTCATTCGGAATCCTCCAGCAGGACACCACCATGGAGTGGGATCATACAGAAAAACACCGCATTGCTGGAAACTAGCTGAAAGGTTACCCATACATCCTTTCCTTTAATCCACATAATTGTCTGTTGATCCTGGTCTCAGCTGTTATGGTACATTAGTATTTCTGGACAAGAAGAAGGCAGAGGTTAGCGGTGTAACGCAGTAGTAACTGCAACACCTGTTGTATATCTCTGGTGAAAATTTTTGATTTATTTGTTTGTTTGTTTGTTTGTTTTTTTGTTTGTTTTCTTTTTTTTGAAGTGCTAATGGTAGCACAGAAGATGTACTGGATGTTTTTACAGGCAGTTCCTCACTGACCATAAGCTGTATCAAAGACTTTGTTTCAAAACATGTCATTGGCCCTCAATTTCAGAGCAGTGGTCCAGGTGCGGTGATGTGCAGGAGTATAGAATGGCATGTCATGCTCATGTGTTTTCATCTCCCTTCCTCCCTTTCTCCAGGTAGCTCAGGGTTTATTCTGCATCTGATGGTTGTGTTCTTGCTCTGGTTTTAGGTGCCAGTGGTACATCAAAGCCAAGATGAAACCAGATGAGAAACGCAGAGCACACTATCAGAATGGACACAGTAAGTATGGAGCTTTTTTAACACATCTAGTTGGTGGTGGATATTTGGCAATAGGTCTCCAGAAGTTTCAACTCATTATTTTACCCCTGGGCAAACTAGCTAACCTCAATTCATTCACAAAAATGTATTATCATAAAAATTAGATGAAACAGTAAGCTGTTTGGGTCACGTGGATTGAAAGTCATCCGTAGGGCAATTTTAAATGTGAGTCAGTTAATAGGGTGCCATTGCTTCTGGGTTTGGAATGTGCCACATCATTGCAGTTCTTGTCAGAAAAGTAGAGTGGTTATTGTTTTGGGTGGAGGTTGAACTGGAGAACAACAGGTGGTATGAAGGGCTGCTCTGCCTTCTATGATGTTTTGAAGAATATATTCAAACAAGCAAGCTGTGGCGTGTGTGACTAATAGCCACCTGCAAGCACCTCGTACACTCCGTGTCATCGTCACACCCTTGGGCCTCTTGCTGTCATTGTTTTGAAGCTCTGCCGGTGCCTTCCATCACTCTGTGCTGAAAATCTTGAGCTCTTCATTTGAAAAAAAATACAGAGCCTGTCTCTTTTCTTGTCTCCATATCCACCTCCTCAGAATAACATATTCCTGAGATGAAAGATTGATATAAAAAAATGTAGGGGTGCATTAACACAGGCAGAATGGTAAAACGCCAAGTGGGGTGCAGGAGTCATAAATAGACCCTTTGTTTTAGGGTCTTCTTTGGTCCCTTCTCACAGCTGAGCTTCATAGCTGCCCTGCCAGTGCCTTTTACGAAGGAGTATGGCCTGCAGGTGCACGGACAGAAACGCTGCACTGTTAGATAATCAGACATGTTTGAAAGCATACTAGTTGTGTTAAGGCTACTTACTCTCCTCTGTCTGTGGTCCCACCCAGTCCTCATTAACCATTCAGCGCATGGCGCCAGCCTTCCCGTTTCTGTGTACAGGTCCTGTGCAAACAGAAAGCCTGTCTGGCTTTCAGAACTGGCCTTGGTGGTTTGGCAGAATAGATCAAGACAGTGCTGCATATTGATGCCTTTTCCAGAATTGTGTTTCCAAGCGCAGAGGTCGCTTGGAGGTCACCATTTGGATGCTTGCTTTTTTGACTGTGCGTGAGAACAGAGCACTCAAAGCAGCCAGCGGCAGGATTTCGGATCCTTTGTACAGTCTGAATCCTCTGTTTATATCTACATGGTGCATCCTCTGCCCCTACCATGTCTGAGTTCAGCACCATTTCCTCCCTGTTTGTCTGGCCCAGTCCCATTCCCAGGCATAAAGACGTACATAGACCCAGACACCTACGAGGACCCCACACAGGCTGTCCACGAGTTTGCCAAAGAGATTGATCCCACCCGTATTCGGATTGAGAGAGTAATCGGAGCAGGTGGGTGCTTTTATTTGGAGTTGATTACATTAGCTGTACGATTTTAAATGCATTTAGTCAGAATTCACTAGAATTCATTTATACCTGTATTAATTGCATAATTATTTTTACATTTTCTTTAATTCCTATGACTAAAACACTTTAAATTTCAAAATTAATTTTTTTTTTTCTTAATAAAAAATGACATCTGTGAGTTTTCAGCACCTTGAAAGCCCTGAAAGTTAATATTACTCCTTGCAAACTCTCACTTTTCTAATAATCCATGATTGCCCCCTAGTGTATAATCATCAGAAATGCAGCCAATAAAGCTCTGCACTAGCCCAGTAGCAGTTCAGCGTAATGGGCGGCATGAGCGAAATGAGCCAGTTTCCGCAGGTGAGTTCGGTGAGGTCTGCAGCGGGCGTCTCCGCACGCCTGGAAAGAAGGACATCGCCGTGGCCATCAAGACCCTGAAGGGCGGCTATATGGACCAGCAGAGGCGGGACTTCCTGCGGGAGGCCAGCATCATGGGCCAGTTTGACCACCCCAACATCATCAGACTGGAGGGAGTAGTCACTAAAAGTAAGTACAACAATGGTAATAAGGGGGAATAAAATGTAACTAGAATGGAGTGCTAGCTTTTTATCTGCAGACGCTTGCCATGCCGAGGCAGACAGTAGCGTGGCCCGTTAGTGTGTAATAAGTAATGGTGACAGACTGAAGGCGTTGGAGAATAGCGCACCTCTGACTCAGGACCGGCAGGTCTACGGCAGCACAGCCTCAAGCAAGAACCACACGTGGGCGCTCTCATGCAAGTCCCAGGGGTCTCCTGGGCTAGGAGGTAGCAGATCTGACATTTATGGGGGCAGGTCCAAGACCCCTCATGCTTCTGCTAACATGAGAAAAGCAGTGTGCTGATTGCAGTACCGAGTCTGTAATGACGATGGTTACAGAAATGGATGTGATGATCATGTCCTGCTTGTTTTGGCTTCTGTGGTCCACACAAGCCGTGATTTGCAGTCCACACAACAGTCCTGACAGTGATGGTCTGGAAATCTGTCAGAAAGTAATGTTTCAGAGATTACTCCCGTCAGGGTGGGGGCAAATGATCGTCACCTTGACCACGTGAGAATCACCCTGGAGCGGAGATGGCACCCCCCCTCCCTATCTGTTTATACACGGAGAAGCAGGCGGTGAATATGCGTCATCTTGAGATACATTGTCAAGAAGCAGCTGTAATGTTTAATTAATGTGTCTAATTAATGACTTCCTAGAGGAAGGCAGCCAGACTTATTAGAATACAAAAATTAGAGCTGTTTACAAGACATTTACAGCATTTTTGTGTTAGAAACTTTTGTTTCTGATGCGATGAGGTTGAAAGTAAATGTCCTGTTTCCGAGGTAAAGGCAGCATTAGTCTTTTCAGCCCGCATGGCTCGGTAATCGTCATGGCGACTGTAGTTCAGATAAACAGGCGGTAATGGCCCCGTCTGTGCTGAGAGCCCAGATTTACGCGAGTCGCTCCAGATTCCCAGCAGCTTCACCGTTTCCCGGCTTCTGCATTTCACTCATTTTCCGGCCTGGCTCCGAGCCGGCCCCCTGCGGCTCCCGACCCTGCCCCACGGACACAGATTGCTTGCCGATGAGAAACCACAGAAACCCTCCCCATGTCCACAGGGAGAAGAGAAGTCATTACTCAGAGAACATTCTATGTTTGTTTTTTTTGTCTTCTGTATCAGGCTGGCAACCAGGAATCAGTCCTGCTAGGATTAGTGTTGTGGAATTTATTATTTTTATTGATTCTTTACAGCCTGCCCATAGTAAACACAGGTCTACTCTTAGAGAGTATTGAGCCGGTAAATTATGGATCTTGTGTACATTTTTGAAGGGCTTGTGGCGTCTTCCTACTACCAGCCTACAGTAAAATGCCCTCTGAAGCTGAGTTATGTACATTTCCATGTGATTAACACATTTATCCCTTGTGTATTTTACTTATTCCGTTCTAAATTCTAGAATCTATAGAATTTATCCTCATTTTGAAAATGGACTGGTGTAACTTCGACCCCAAAAATAACACAGGGGTTATAGGAGGTGAACTTTTTATGAATTCCCCAATAGCGGTTACTGGGATTATATGGTGACGAATGTCTGAGTGGAAAAATCCATTTTGGTGATGAAATGAAGGATATTGATGGGTATCCGTATATATGTGGGTCATTATGATGTGTTATACATATCAAAAAGCGGGTGCCGGTACAGCTTCAGCGTCATGGGGACCGCTAGCTTCATTAGCATGCACGCCTTAGCGGCAGTCTCCATGCAAATCGTCCCTCACACATGACACACCTTTCCGAATGGCGCGCAGCCACCTCACACGTGCCGCCGTGGCAGAGCTGCTCCAGTCGGCTGCCTCTGCACCCAGCAGGACACCATCTGCTGTTTTCCTTTTCCAACTGCCTCGGAGACTAATTAGCGGAGAATGGCGCCGGAGCGCAGTGAAGAGGAATTACACGTAGCTGTCCGTTACCTGCCACATCCAGGTGATGGTCCCGATGTGTCGGTGGCCCTACAGTGAGTGCGTGTTGACGCGCTTGTTCTTTTATATGATGATGCTTTTGAGGCTGTTTTTTAACAGTCTGTGGTGAATCCTCGACATTCCCCTGTAGCGTTCATGCCTTATCTCAGTCTCTTATCCTTTTCCAGGACACAACCAGCAGCTTTTCAGATGATATCCAAACCATTTTTTTCTCCATGTGCCATTTCCGGCCAAATTCAGAGTAGCTGGCTGGAGTCTGTTTTTAATTAATATGTCTCAGCTAGACTGAATGAAATGTATTTCGGGGCTGACAGGAATAGCATATTGGAGGGTGGGGCAATACCAGACTGTTAGCCAATTATGAGTTCATTTGGAGGGGGGTGAATTGACACTGCTATCTGAATAGTATGCAGAGAATTCTACCTTTCTTCCACTTGGCATTTGTTGCAGTTGGTATGAATGTGAGGACAGGTCCATTTTATCTGGAAATGAACAGTTTAAATTCTGCCAGCCAAATAAATTAGGTTATAGGAGAGCAGTCATTTCTCACACAGGTTTCAATTTATGCAGCCATATCACATAATTTATTCCAAAACCACTCGATGCAGTTGTGAAAATTAAATTTTGCCTAACTATAGCCACATTGACTTCATTCCCTGATTGAGAAGTAAAGCAGAATATATTGTAATGACTGATGTCTGACAATGACTGCTAAAAACCAATCATCAAGCACAGCAATGCTAGCAAACTCATCTTCAGTGCCTGTCTTGTCAAACTAGTTCAGATAAAGAACAAAGATAAAGAATCTGCATATTTTTAAGGCAGGGGTCTCAAACTCAAATTACTTGGGGGGCACTGGCTATGTGATGTTCCCCTAAAGGAGGCATGTGAGAAATTGCAAAAAAAAGTGTCCCAACTTTGTCACCTTGAAATTTAAAATTTATACAGTCTTTAACTATATTCAGGATATTCTGGTGACCTGGTCAGTTTCTTGTTTATTTCTTACTACCACTGCAAATATTTGACCAAGTTCTATATTGATAACCACAAATACACTATATTGCCAAAAGCATTGAGACACCCCTTCAAATCATTGAATTCAGGTGTACAAAATCAAGCACCTAGGCATGCAGACTGCTTCTACAAACATTTGTGAAAGAATGGGTCGCTCTCCGGAGCCTTGTGAATTGAAGCGTGGTACAGTGATAGGATGCCACCTGTGCAATAAGTTAATTCATAAAATTTCCTCACTACTAAATATTTCATGGTCAACTGTTAGTGGTATTATAACAAAGTGGAAGCAACTGGAAACAAAAGCAACACATAAAATCACAGAGCGGGGCCAGTGCATGCTGAGGCACACAGTGTGCAGAAGTTGCTAACTTTCTGCAGAGTCAATAGCTACAGACCTCAAAACTTTGTGTGGCCTTCGGATTAGCTCAAGTACAGAGCTTCATGGAATAGGTTTCCATGGCTGAGCAGCTGCATCCAAGCCTTACATCACCAAGTGCAATGCAAAGCGTCAGATGCAGTGGTGTAA
>JAAGVU020000095.1:845571-869738 GCA_011763525.2 Mormyrus iriodes | reverse complement strand
TAGGCATAACGGGTTAGGAAAACACACTTTGTACCCAGGAACAAAATAAAAATAAAAATTTGTTACATAGTGTAATCAGTGTTGCCAACTCTCACGCATCTGGCATGACACTCACGCTTTCAGACTCTTGCACTCATGTGAAAAATCTTACGGCAAATCTATATTATTCCATTATAAACCTAAAATTGGCTAATCAAAAGTGCTGGGGTAGTTTGCAAACCCTAAGAATATTTACAAGGTAATAAAGGTGTTACATACGTGTAAATGCATGTGTATGTGTGTGCAGAGACTGCAGACTTGTGTTCAGTTGAAAAGTTCACTCCAGCCAGGTAACCAAAGTTGGCAACCCTGAGTTAATAATAAATCAGTAAATAAATAAGCCCTGACTTTTTGTTAATGCTAGGGGTGTAACGATACCATTTGCCCACAGTCCGGTATATATTACAGTTGTGGGGCTACAGTATATTATCAAACCGTTCAGTATGCCATCTCCTTTTGTATTCTAATATTGAAATTGGAGCCCTTGAGTTTTTTCAATGTATTTTTTTGGGAAAAAACACCATCTTATATTCACACCAGTATGTTTCGGTATTGCATTGTAATACCACAGTTCACGTGGGCATATCGAATAGTTGGGGGCATACCGAACATACAGAAAACTTAGCATTACCATGGCCCCAAAACCACGATACATACCGAACTGTGGGCAAACTGTATCGTTACACCCCTAGTTAATACTTAAGACAAATGTTCTCATCTGAATTTGTACCTGAGAAGGCTTTTCATTGGTGTGCTGTGTGTTTCAGCATGTAGGTGCCTGTTTGTGTGAGTTTGTCCATGTTGGGCTGCGTGAGGGGAGGACACAGATTTGCATGCGTGTCCGTACGTGAATGCTACATTCTCTCTCCCTTTCCCTCTTCCAAGGGATGTCAGGCAAATTGGAGTGACGTTAATTGGCCACCAGAGACGGATAGTGAGCAGCATACAGACATTACGACTGCAGCTGCTGCATGTCCACGACGACGCATTCCACGTATGAGGCAGCGCTTGGGTCGAGCCGGGTCGGGCTGCTTCTCCATGTGCAGAGTCCCGTCTGTCTTTTTCACCCAACAAACTGGCATCCTCTGACTTCCGTGAAATGAACTCAACAGTCCAGACTGTGCTTGAATGCAGCTGCATTAACCAGACAAGGAACAATGACCCTCATAACGTTTGCTGCTCAAAAGGAGATTGTAATTCTTGTTGCAACAAGTGTTTGTGTCTGCAGCAAAAGCATTGATATTTAGAATTGTATGGTAGATTTGGGGATGTGATCTACTACTATTTTCTATGTTTTGTGACCCTGTAGCTGCTATCACAAATGCAAATCAAACTAATGTATTCATTATTTTAAAGTAGAAATCATAATATATTGTTAATTTGCTATATCTTCTTCCCAAGATATACAATATGGTAATACTTGAAAACAGTTGAGTGCCCAATTTTTTTTAGTACAGACTGCTGAATGTTTTCAAATTTTAAGTGTATAATCAATTTACCGATTATTATCTTGACCTGCTATTTAGGTAAGTGAAGTCCTGTATGTGAAACCCTTAGAAAATCAAAATTTTATTTATTTAGACTTTTTTTATTGCAGCATTATTTACTTCAGCAATATATGCAGTTGTTTCAAAAGCAAAAGGCGACTTGGAAAAACAGTCCACTTTTGTACTTAACTACAGACTTTAAATGTACAACAGTGTTCACCTCAGGCAATCTGGGACAGCGGCCATCAGTGCAGTGGAAAGGCTATGGTTAAGAATGAAACAGCCCCGGTGAGATTAAGATAACTGAATGGTATTCACCCTAACCCTGTGCTTTCGGTCAATTCTTTCTTTGGTACTTTGAGGAAGGGATCCATTTGTGAAGAAGGTTAGGAGATCAGCGAAATGGGAAAGAAATATATAATGACAATCAATGTTCGCGTGGTGTACAGCTCCTCCAGCATTGGAGTGTGTAAGCAGCCAGCTCACCTGCTCCCTAACACTTACCTGTAAAGCAAAGTGCTTCCGCAAACAGGCGTAGAGGAGCAGCAATCCACACACAGAGCTCGGTCAGGAATTAAAGGGCAAATTTGCGTGTCCTTGCACGGACGAGCGGATGTCTTCTGATGATGCAACAATTGCCATGTTTACCTGACAAGCAGGCCTCAGGCAGATGTGCTGCTTGGTGACAGCCACGTTTTCTGGACAGCGAAGGCACTCGGAGCATTCCTGCACAGAAGATGTTCACGGCTCACTGAAGTACTGCATCGCTCTCACACCCAGGAGGACTAAAGGAACAGGGGACGAGAACCACTGTTTAGCACACAGTACTGCTAAGCAAAGGGAGGTCATATTTTGTACAAAGTACAAGTACCTATAATTCTTGTATTTTATTTTTCTATCATTTCCAAGGACACATTTGTCAGGTCCCACAGACTATATATATATATATATAAATATATATGCCTATTTATGAGAATATTTATTTGCAAATAAAAGCTAGCAGTTCTGGTGGTTATTCTGTAGTGTTTGCTTATATCTAGTGGTTTGGCTGTTTTTTTTTAATTTTATTTTCACCAGCAGCTATGTGATGTTTGGGAGCCCTCATACCATTTCATTCTTACTGCGCATGTATCAACAAATTTTTATTTTCAGAATGGAGGACATCATTTGCTTGCTTTGTCGACTTTTAATATTATCATTATGAGTCAGTGCATGGGCTTAGTTGACATAGATTTGTAGAACGAAAATGTGTTCTCTTACCTGTTGCCAGCAAGTTCAGTAGCTAAAGAGTACCAGTAGTAATCTTGTGTGAATTTGCTTGCTTCATACTGGGGAGGGTAGAGTAAGCAGAGAAGCAGCGGGGAGGAGCCTGTTTACTTCGGGATATTTCTTGTTTAATAGAATGGGATGGTAGCTGGACATTGGTATTTTTTTTACGTGCATATTATGTTGGCCAGTATGTATATGAATCTTTGGTTCCAGGACATGTTTTTGTGCTTTGTGTCATCTGTTGTTTCAGTGCTCCCCTCTATCATTCTATGGTGCTATAAACTATAGTATATCTGGTGAACCCTTATGTTGGGCCAGGGAGTGGTTAGTCAGGGCTGACCCAAGGTGTAAACAAACTAAGTGGCTGCTTAGGGCCCAGCGACCACCAGTGGGCTTCCGCATCTAATCAGCATGTCAGAATGGGAAGGAAGATGATAACCGTGTTAATCAAATATTGATTAGGGCCCACAAAAGGGGTTGAGTCAACCCTATGGTTAGTTCTAGTTTTTCTGCCTTGCTCTGCTAGGTAATAGACCTCTTTGAGACCTTCTGAATAGCAGGCTATAGCAGATGTGGAGTCAGATGGACTCCTCTGGACTGAAGCTGGTTCTTGACTGATGCAGGTCCCTACTGTTTGTAGACAACGCCTAGCATTTTTCATTCTTTCTTCCCTTTTTGTTTTTTCGACCTTTTTTCCTCTGTTTGGCATATTTTTGTCTTTTATATTTTTAAGCGAAACCTTAATAAATATCTGTTATTTTTGCACCCTCACCCTGTCTTTGATTTCAATGGCCAGGACCATCTTATTAGAAAGTGGCCCCCTTCAGGTGGATCTTTAAGGTGGCAGTAGTGAGTGGTCATTTCGCTCATTTATTTATTTTTTCTATTCTTCCTGGATTTTTTCCCCTTTTTTCTTCTGACTTTCTTCCTGTGTCAAGACAAAGTGAAAGAATGTAGGAGCATGCAGCTGGACGAGTTGTAGGAGGCGCAGAAGGTGATGGAGGTGAAACAGAGCTGAGAAGCACTGCTCAGGACATGACTCTCCCTGAGTTGAGAGACATGTTTTGGACACACCTTGTAATACAGTAGGCCCATACAGTCATTTGTAGCAGTAGATAGCTGGTCAGGATGCCTGGATGAAGGTGCTGTAACACCAGTTTAGCCTGCTTCAACAAGAGCTGACTGGTGGTAGTGCTTGCGTGGACTTTACAGGTCAGCATGGGGCATGACAAACCCCTTCCACTTACCAGGATGATCTAAGTAGTAGGTAGGCCAGGGATTGCTAAGAATGTGGTGTTAATGCCTAAAAAAGATGGTAGTATATGATTCTATGTGGACTTTAGACAGAATAGTTTCTCAGAGCAAAATACCTGACAGCCATTGATTAGTGTAGAGGTTATAGGCAAGTCCATATGAGTTCCCGTTCCAAAGAACTGGCTGCTTTCTGGACCCCATTGGGTCTCTTCCAGCTTTCTGTGATGCCATTTAGGTCACATGTAGTCCCAGAATGTTAACTCTGGGCAGAGTTACCTGTGGGAGGGCTTGTACGTGAATCCAGTAAGTGGGCCTTACCAACAATCAAGCTGAGAGTTACACTGCACAAGCAGAAATAGAATGTACCTTTTTGTACAATTCTCTGTCCAATTCAGATATCAATTAAGTAGACTGAACTCAGTGTTATGTTCAAGAAGCCAGTTTGAGATACCTTGTGTTTTGTCGTATTGTACATTATCCTGCTGGATGTAGCCATTAGAACATGGGTAAAATGTGACCCATAACATTGTATTATTCTGTTTCCGTCAATGTGCTTGACACGTAGGCCACTATTCCATCTGAAAGTAAGGTAACTCTTTGACCACTTTTAAATGCATCTATGGAAAGCTTTGCCCGTAAACTTATAAAACTGGAGTAGAGTGGCCTATTAACAAAGGTTTCAGCAGAGATTTTTGATGTTCATCTTGCTACTACCACATGACATGTTTGGGATCAACTCCACCCGATATATATGACCATCCCTAGGAAACGTTGATTCTGTTCAGGTGTGGACATTCTTGTGATTGCTTATAACTTACTCTGATCTCGTTTCAAGCCATCTTTGGAGAGAATGTTGCCTAAACGTTTGATTTCCTTATATTTTGCTTTGTTCAAACTAAATTGCTGTGGCTGTCTCCAAGGGCATTGCTACAGATTTTGGGACCCCAAACCAGACTAATCCAATTATGTTCCAGATTTTTTAGGGCCTCTGTCCCTCAGAGGTTCTTGGAATCTTCCTAACTTCCCCCTCTTCACTGCACCCTTGGCGTACGTTCATCTCTCCCCAGATAAGTATGACATCAATGTAGATCTGAATACCATCGATGACCCCAAACAGCTACTCCACCTTTCCATGGAGCATGTCAGGTACTATAAATGGAGGTAAAGATCATCCAGCTTAAGTTGTTAAAACTCTAAATTTGCATCAAGCACTGAGAAGAATTCTTTTCTTTGGCAAGTTTGCATATTATTTCCTCTAGTGTAATCCTGTGGTGAGATTTCAGAGCTCTAAACAGATTGTCAAGATACTGTCAGATTTCAGAACAATAACAAGATGTTTGACTGTAACTGTCTCTAATAGGAGATTCTTGCGCCAACAGGCTAATCAGCTCATTCCTTTCAATTCATTAAAAAAATTCTCCTTCATATGCTTTATATTCTTTTTAGAGTTTCAGGACATCTTAAATTTCTCCAAGATTATTGTTAGACTGTTCTTATTATCAGCATCTTCAGACATGAAGGTATTTTGTACATTTCCATTGTGTCTTTGTCAGATACAAGAAAGAATAGCAAGGATTGCATTTTACCTGGCTTGTTTACACATCTCGTTGCAACCAGCTATACTCAGATCTTTAGTATTGTCATTTACAGTCTTGCTGTGTTGTAAATCAAAACCAGGTGACAGCCACAGCGTCTTATGATTACTGATTATGAAATTTATTAAATTCTTACCTTCCTTCTGTTTATTATCTGTTTATACACACACACACACACACACAGTGCTCATAGAAAGTGTGGGGCACTAAATTCTGTAGAAATGTTGCAAATTTATTGGTTTCATAACAAACGTCCATTGACAAGCAATGTTTAACGTATCTGCATATATCTTGCGTTGAAATATTTCCTTCTTATTAAATGTCATAAATTTTTGATTCATTCAGTTCTGTTCTTGCTATTTTGCTATTAATTGCAATTGTAGGCACTGGCTCAGGCAAAGGGATAATAAACACAAATGTTTGGTGTTTTATGTTACTGCAAAGGTGTTACTAATTAAAAAGTACCCAATTAGACTACTTGTCAATTAACTTTTTGACTCATAACAGCTGTTGTAGAACTATATTTTGGATTTCATTTTGTTGCTACTTGAAATTTATGTTTTACTTAAAACTACTGGTTGTTTTTATTTTTTGTAAATGAATAATGATTTTTGTTATAAAACCAATACATCTGAAATATTTTTACTGAATTAAGCAAGCATCTCAAAGCTTTCTGTAAGAAATAACATGTATGCATATATCGCCATGGAAAAAAGTAAGAGACCACAGCACAGTGTTCTGTTTCACTCATTTCTCAATGTATGGGTGTGCGTCTGCGAATAATATAAATTTTTTTGCAAACTGCAGCCTGGTTTTTCCTTGTTTCACATTAATGAATGGCTTCTTCCTTGCTTTATGGGACTTCAGTCCTGCTTCTAGGAGCCTGATACAAACTGCCCTAGCAGTGCACTTCACACCTGCACTTAATGATTTCCATTCCTTTTCAAGGTCACTTGATGTCATCCTACGATTCATGAGAAACTGTCAGATAAGTTAAGTCATCTCTGGCATTAGAAAGTCCCTTTTGCCTTTTTACTGGCTGGTTTCTGGTCGTTCCCAGTGTCTCCTGCTTCACTCTTTTCTTGTGTACTGCTGTCTTAGAAATTTTGAACCTGGTAGCAACCTGCTGCTCAGTGTAGCCTCCTACCAGCAGAACCACAATTAAATCAGGATTTGAAAATGCAGATTTTAAAATATAGAGTGGTCTCTTACTTTTTTCCACGGCCGTATATGCATACATACATACAGTACTGTACAAGGGTCTTAGCCAGAAAAAGGACGTGTTTAAAGGTGCTTATCTGAGTAGTAAGTATATATTTTCTATAGCCAAAAGAACCTTTTAACATTAGAACATATGCAAATTAAGAGTAACGCAATAAAAACAAAGAGGAATATCTTCTTACTTAAGATATCTTACTGATATCTTGCTGGATGGCTTCACTTCCCAAACCTCACTTCATTGCCATCTTAGCCATTCCATGTGTTTGATAAAGACCAGCTCACTTAGTTAATTCACTTAATTAATTAAAGTCAATGAGGTTTTGATTTGCCAAACATGGTGTGCTAGTGGTCGAGTCAAAAAATACATCGACGTTTAGATAGTTGCTGCAAATATTGGAGTGATTTTAGAAAAGGTTTTGAAACGGTTAAGCTGACACACTTTAACAGACATAAAATCTTCCATTGAAACTTAGATGCACATAATTTAAACATTATTTTCTTTGACTATGACTTTTGCACAGAACTGTGTGTGTATTATGTATGTGGACTATGTTTTGTGGTGGGTTATATTTAAACACCAAACTCATGTCTTTTAATCTGCAAGAAGTCCTTCCAAGTCTCCGCACATTAACTGGATGACTAATCTCATCATAACAATAGTGACTGTGTAAATGAGATGGCTCTCAATCTCATTTAAAATTTCGTTTCATCGTGTTGGCTAAAGAGGAGCACCTTCGCTCAAGTTTTAGCTCTTATTGCCATTTCGTACATGCTCCAAAAGCTGTCAATTTCTGAACAATTCATTCAGAAAATGATGAATCTACATGTATTGATCCCATCTGCTGTGTTGACAAAAGATGGCAATATTCATATTTTGATCAGCACAGAACAAGGAGTTCGGGAGAAAAAAAAGAGGAGAAATGTCAATTTTTCGGTGTCACCAAATGAGGATTCTGCTTGGGACTCTATGTTTAGGACAGTGCATAAGAAGATCCACAAGTACAGATGTACAAGAAAGCAATGAATGTGCCAATAATTGTGTGCATTTCCTTTCCTTCTTGGGATGCCCTGTTCACAATTTATCTGTTACAAAACTTATAAATCATGTAAAACCTGTCTTAAAAAATACTCGTCTTGCTTTGTGTGTTTGAAATCCTCACACAAATTTCCATTTATCCAAGTACTCCATGTATTAATTTTAAAAAACAGTAGTATTTTTGTTCAGGTTACACGAAAAGTGATACACTCTATCTTTGACCATATGCAGATTTCCTGATATGTCAATAATGTTTATGAATGAGTATTTTTGCAATGCCAAAATGGTACACAAGGGGGCAGCGATTCTCAACACTTCCTATTTATGATGTTTAAAAAGAGTCAACTTCAGTTTTCCATGTTGGACATCTCATCATAGAAACAAGTGTAACGGAAAGGAATATGCTCTTCTTAACATATTTTTATGTTATGCTTTTACAAATTTGACGTGTTGATTCAGAGGGTTCTGACCCCGATGGCTTTCCATAGTATAATACTCGCCACTCCCAAGTTGAGGCGTAGCACGCATGCATTGAGGTTCCTCTAACCCCTTTATCATGGGAACCAAAATTTGTGTCCCGGGCTGTCTTTCAATGCCAAAGTACCGCCACATCACAGGCGTCTTTGTACCTGGTTTATCCACAATATCTCAATTTTAACAAAATGTTATGGCTGCTGCACTTTCTTCACTGACACCTCTGAAAGAGCGCATTTCACTCCAGTGTATTAGCATTTGGGGTGGTCCGCTAACTCAGTAAACCTTGCTGTGTGTTTCTTGTACATAGGTTGTCCATTCTCAACACTATGACTGGTGGCAGGCCAGGTTATTTTAGTCAGTGCCACATTCTTCCTAGCGTTTCTGAATTATCTCTGGATTATTACTGTGTAGATTTCTCGTGGACTGAATTTTACTGTGGACTTTCACTTTGGATCTCGCTGGATTACGTTGGTTGTAAATCCCAGCAGAGGTACAGCTCCGTATAACCAGCAGTTTTGACATTAAAGAAAACGTATCTGCAAATAATTTTAAAAAACTTCAAATTTTCAGCGATGGGTGAGCCCCTCAACTGGTTCATTAATCTCTGAGCCTGCAAAGTTCAGTGTCATGCTGGCAAGAAATCCACATTTAAATATAAAGAATAAACAGGTGGACCGAATATCAGGACAGTGTTTGTAAAACTTTTCGACACCTTTACCATACTAACGCTCCATTATATTAGAAATATGAAATTCATAAATATGCTGAATAGACCTTCGCCAATTCCCCTCATTTCCGGGTAGTATCTAGTTCAATAGCCGCTGACAGGAGAAAGTTCAATAAAACTAGAGGCTGATTCCTTAAATTATGGAATTATATTCCATTTTAAGGAAAAGCTTTCAATAGACTACGCAGTAGTAATAATATGCATGAATGATGTCATTTATCAGCCTCGAAATATTAGATTATGGCCGATTGCAAGATTAGCTAATTAAACTGACATCTTCATTTGTAACGTACAGTCGATGTACTTTTTAAATATAAAATAAGACTCCATTATATCTCAGTGCATAAGTTATATATATATATATAAGTTATGTAGATAGTTGGCTATAATGATTTCAAATGTTTAATTTAATTGAAAAAATGAAAATCTAATAAGACATTTAAATTACATGATAAAAAGCAGTATCCTGTTATTTAATTGTGCTTAAGATGATCTAACAGGAGGCAGCCTTTGAAGTTTAACCGTGTAGCCTATTGAAATCCATATAAAATAAAACAGTATGTTGGAAAAAAAGTTATACGATATATCTTTTTATATATAATGCCATTTTAAAAGTATACTGTGAATATAATGCATATATAATATATTAAGGCTTTAAGTTATGTAATTAATGGAACATATGCACAAAAACAATACGTCATAAATGACAAACTACGTCAGGAATGATGAGTGACATGACACATTTGGTAAAATATGTAAATTCCGATGGAAACCAGCATTTCATATCATTCAGAAGACAAAGCAAAGCTGCAGAAATGAAGTGGATTGTTTGTTTCAGTTATTTTTGCTGTAAATCAGTGGGGGGAAAAGAGGTGCTGGAGGATATACGTATTGAAGAAGAGAGAATGGAGATGGAGGGACAGGGTAGCCAAAAGCAAGAGATTAAACCTGAGTCTGTTGAGGAAGATGGAGAAAATGGAGTCAATGGAACTTCTTGTACTGGTGGAATAGAAGAGGGAACCAAGAGCACTCCTGATCAGGACACATCATCTCCAGTCATCCCTGCACAGTAGCTTAATGCAGCCTTGGCGAACACTTTCCTAGAGCACTTGTGCCTATTGGACATCGACTCAGAGCCCACCACAGCCCGCCACACAGGCATCATTTGTACCATTGGCCCTGTATCTCATTCTGTGGAGACACTGAAGGAGATGATCGAGTCCGGTATGAACATCGCTGGATTAAACTTCACTCAAAGCTCTCATGAATAGCACAGTGAGTCCATCAAGAACATAAGAGAAGCTGCTGAGAGCTTTAAAGCAGATAGCACCTACTACCGGCCCATTGGCATCGCCCTGGACACCAAAGGCACAGAGATCAGAACAGGACTGGTCAAGGGCAGTGGCATTGCCGACGTGGAGCTGTTGAAAGGAAATAGCATCAAGCTCACTCTCGATGATGCCTGCATGGACAACTGCAATGACCAAATCCTATGGCTAGATTATAAAAACATCACAAAAGTGGTGCCTGTTGGGAGCAAAGTCTACATCGATGATGAACTGATCTCCCTTTAGGTTAAAAAGATTGGGGTATATTATATAAACTGTGTAACTGAAAAGGAAGGCACATTGGGGAGCAGGAAAGGTGTGAACCTGCCAGGTGCAACTGTGGACTTGCCTGCCCTTTCAGAGAAGGACATCCAAGATCTGCAGTTTGGTGTAGAGCAGGGTGTGGATATGGTGTTCGCCTCATTTATTTGGAAGGCACTAGGCACTGGGTGAGAGAGGGATGGCCATCAAGATCATTAGCAAACTGGAAAATTACAAAGGGATTTCCTATTTTAATGAGATCTTGGAGACTAGTGATGGCATTGTTGTGGCTTGGGTTGACATAGGCATCAAAATCCCAACAGAGAAGGTCTTCCTGGCTCAGAAAATGATGATCACAGTACAACAAACTTGGAAAACTCATCATCTGTGCAACAGAAATGTTACAAATCATGTACTAAGAAGCCCCTGCCCTCACATGCTGCATGCTGAGCCAGTGATGTGGCTAACGGCATGCTCGATGGCACAGACTGCATCATGCTGAGTGGGGAAACTGCCATAGGAGACTACCCTCTGGAGGCTGTTCACACTCAGCATATGATTGCTTGTGAAGTTGAGGCTGCCATCTTCCACTGACAGATGTTTGAGACCCCGTCGAAGCTACTGCAGTTGCTACTGTCGAGGCATCCTTTAACATATTAGCCTCAGCCATCATTATTCTCACAGTGTCAGGAAGGTCCGGTCTGATCTCCAAGTACAAGCCCCCATCACTGCTGTCACCCGTAACAGGCAGACCGCCCAGCAGGCTCATCTGTACCACTCAGGATGTGTGGTACATCAGCTTTGCCTTGGAAGTAGGCAAAGCCAGAAGGTTCTTCAAGAGTGGGGACATGGTCATCATCCTGACTGGCTGGCATCCAGGCTCAGGCCACACCAGCAATATCAGGCTCATCCCACAGTCCTAAATTCTACTGAAAGCTTTATTTGTGAATGTTTGAATGTTTTATTTGTTTTCTTTTTTATTTGTGAATGTGTGTTGTATTTGTCTGTGGGTTAAAGTTTAAATATCAATAAAGATATATAATTGTTTTTCTTTAAAAAAAACAAAGACTGCCCTGCCAGTTACTCAACCTTCCTAAAAAAATATGCTGATTTTGAAAATAATACGGAGACAGTATTGTCATTTATTGCAACTTTGTAACTTTGGCTTCCACAGAATAGGTAAAAAGAACACCATGGTGGATTATTCATTGATGTTCCTTGATTATGTTTTCTATCTTTTTGTCTTCCTTGACATGTACAGCATCTTAGCAAAGGAACAAGGAAAGGCGACAGTGCATAAAAACACTAAAAATGTCACAATACTATTTATTGTCTGATCCTAAAGAACACATTAAGTATTTTAATGTTATGAATGGGCATGATAAACAAGAATCCACATGTCGACTTGGTAAAAAAAATTTATTATAAACTGAACAGAACAGAACCAGGAATAAAAAGGGACCACAATGTGTCAAAACAAATGAGGGGGGATAAACAAGAATTACCAAAAATTAAACTAAGCACAGGGAAAGGTCAAGGCAAATACCTGTAAAAACCACATACGGAACCTACACTTTCAGGAACCGTGTGAGAAACAAACTCACAGTAAATACTTAAAGGGCAAGGGTAGGTACATATATACACAGATAATGAATGCCAGACGAAAGACAAGTGTGAAGAATTAATTAATTATCTAAACACTCAGAAACATAGAAGGAATTAATGGGATGGCTGCTGACATCTGCTGGCCAAACAGGGACATGACAGGGGCAGATCCTGACAATTAAATATTAAAGTCCTTATAACCTGTTTGTTCAGTGTTCACAGAGGAACTGTTACCACTGCATTCAAGGGCACTGTAAGTGTTTTGTACTCTCATTTAAAGCGAGAATCAGTTTATGAGTGACAATCAGCTGCAGAAAACACATGAAACCTGACCTTACAAGCAACATACCATAAGGCATAGTCTGACAGGGAGCTCTCGAAAACACATGGTCCTCTGATGATGATGAGGAGGAGCAGGAGGATGATGATAAGAAGAAGAAGAAAAATACCCAGAATGGCCAAAGGCCCTGAAATGCAGCTTCAGACTGTTTATATGGCACCTGGAGGCATTCATTGGTTGTAGGGGCTTAGGCCTCAGCCTATGACACAGAAGACAGGAACCCCAATAGCCAATAAGGAAAAAGAGGGAACCCACAGACCAGGGCCTGAAAGCAGCACGAAAGACCTTTACCCTTCACAGTCTTTACGTTATTTTAGGAGAATGAAACGCATGCCACATCAGTTTGTGGAGGCACTTGGGACTGTCATTTAATAATGACAGCATGGCTGTCATTATTAACTCTTTTAAAGTGTTCAAAGAAAAGCCATCCAATTTACAGGCCCGTACGGAGACATTTTCACACCACAAAGATCATCATACCTAGAAATACCTCATCAGCGTAACACCCCAAGGAGTCATCTCGTTTGTTTCCAAGGAGTGGGGTGGATGAACCAGTGACAAGCACATAAAGGAGTGACTTCTTGGACAGATTACAGCCAGGTGATGTGATGTTTTATGTTGTGTTATCTATTCACCATTTTCAGGCAATATTAACATACAACCTGTATGCTGTGAACATAATCTCCCAGCAAATTCTGCAACTGGAACATGTGAAATAAAATGTTCTACTTACAATTGAATTATTTATGTATTTCTTGGGGGTGGCACAGTGGTGCAGTGGTTGGCACTATTGCCTCACACCTCTAGGACCAGCGTTCAAGTCTCCACCTGGGTTCCATGTGTGTGGAGTTTCCATGTTCTCCCTGTGTCGTCGTGGGGTTTCCTCCGGGTACTCTGGTTTCCCCCCACAGTCCAAAAAACATGCTGATGTTGTTTGGAGTTACCAAATTGCCCATTGGTGTGAATGGTGTGTGAGTGTGCCCAGCGATGGGTTGGCGCCCCATCCTGGGTTGTCCCCTGCTTGTGCCGATAGGCTCCGGACCCCCTGCGACCCCAAATGGGATAAGTGGTTACAGAAAATGGATGGATGGATTTTTTGAAATTGCATATTATATACTGCATAATCGTAATGTCGTAAATTTTATACACACACCCATTTCACACACACATTTTTATATATATACTGCACACACAGAACCAGAGGCAATATACAAATCCCCAGCCTCTGGAGGTGTGAGGCTATGCTGCTGTTCAATGTGGCCATGTGTAACCCTCCATTAAAAAGTATTCACCTTCTGTTTTACCGCTGGCTTTATGTGACAAATTGTCATGTTATGTCCCTCTGAAATACTGAAGTGTAGAGTCAGTCTTATAGCCTTTAATGTCACTTGAATGGAAAAAGTGTCGTAACACAACTTTATGTCATCATAAACCTATGACAGTTGACATAGATGATATGTCAACTTGACACAGGAATTGCCAATGTCAGCATTTATGACAACTAGAAAACTTGAAACAAACTGTTAAAAATGCTTATGTCAAGTTGTTGGCTGTCATGAAAGGCTTATCTGTGGTGTCATGTAACTTTATGAAGAGCACCCTTATGTAAAGTATTACCATTTTATGTATTTTTGAAACTCTTCATATGTTTTTCTAAAGGAAATACTGAGTCTGGTTATTCTTAATTAGATGTTACAGTCTAGCAGAAAAACTTAACTCTGAAAGAAGTAAGGCCTAAACTTAGTATCAGCCAAGCATAATGTTAAGCTTAATGTTAAGATTAAATGTTAAGTTAAATAATAACTCTAAATAAATATATAGTATATAGAGATTTAACCAGATTAAATTACAGTGTAAATTAGAGAAAGAAATACATTCAAATGCTTTTCAATAGTATTACTGAACTTGTTGGTTGAAACGAAATCTTGGTCTGGAGTAGTACTTTCTGAACCTGAACTTTCCACCTCTGGTGATTTAGTTTCAAAATTTGATTCATTCCAGATCTTCACCCCTTCAATGCCTCTGTAAAGGTTGAAAAATATCAGTCAAGTACTTTTTGAGTTATCGCTCTAACAAGATAAGTGCTTGTGGCAGCAGCAGGCAGGTCACAAACCCGTATGTATTCCCAATACTGGATATACAATAATGTTGATCATAAAGTAATACATGTGCAATACCAATGAAGAACACTAGGTGGTGGCAATTCTCTACGTTCGTATACAGTATGTTTGAAATGCTGATGTTTGCTGAAGTCGTGTATTGGGTATTCCCTGAGCGTGGGGGAAGGGGGGACAAAGAATTGAGAAATTAAATGGCAGGACACAAGAAATATAATGGTGGAAAATTTATTTCAATTTTTGATTAGACATGTTCCAAAATTTGAAAAGTACAGAAATATGTTTTGAAAATATATATTCTTTATATTTAGGCAACAGCATTAAAAAACACAAGAGGAAGAATTACCTGAAAGAGGAAAAGTTCACATTGGATGAGTTCAACAAACCTCATTTTTACTGCTTCTATTTACAACGTTGTTCTACAACTGGTTGCTGGTTGGTTACTGCTCTATGTTACTACTCTATGTAATGTTATTGTTGTTATTTACTTTATTTTAATTTAATAGTACCAGTTATACCAAAACCGATTCCTTGTACCTGGGCTGTACATGGCCAAGAAAGACCATTATCCAAATTCATGAGCAGAGCTACGGATTTTCACAAGGCACAAGATAAGGAAATGCCCTGAATGGGAGTCTAGCACTCACACAGAAAATCACACTCTGAGCAATTTAGGCACCAGTTTACCCCACATGTTCTTGGACTATGAGAGGAATCTGAAAATCTCAAAGAAAAAAAGACATGGGGAGATTATGCAGATCAAGGGGCTGGATTAAAATCCCCAGCTCTAGTGGTATGAGGCCTCGGTACTACTAACTACTGAGTGCTACTACTAACTAAGCCACCACACCAGTGATATTAAAAATGCTAAGTTTTTTATTTCAAAAATTGCCCACCTGTTGAAAGTAAAGTACAGTTTTTAAAAATACCATTTTCATTTAATATCCTTTAACTGAAAGGAATACATGTGACCGAGCAGCTGCAATATACACCAGCAAACTGCTGTTGTTTTAATTAGTCATTCCACAAATGAAAAAAGTGAAGGATATTTTGTATGTTTTTTTTCTTCAAAATTTGTCTCCTCAGTCAAGAGAAGTGAAATTGAAATAATACAGAATTTGATTAAAATTATTACCTTATTATTTTGTTTCTTTAGCTCATGTCACACTCTTCGTAAATGATGGATGGGTGGGTGAATGACGAAGCTTGGGTATTTCAAAAGAATAGCAGGCGAAGCAATTTTAAGTTTTGACAGCTATAATGAGTCTCTAGATTTTGAAATAGAAACATAGAAAGTGTGTCAGAATGAAGATTTGCTGTGCTACAGCCAATACAATATTTGTGTAATTGTCCTTTGAAAAGGATTCCCGGTTTGAAAACAGTCCTGGTGATGGATTTGGGTAGGTGCACATGGGGCATCCCCTTATTTTGAAACCTGAAAAAACCTTATTGCCAATCTGCCAATCTCTGTTGTTTTTTAGGGTACTAATTCCCTAGTCTCCATTGCATAATGGAAGGAATGACATAGGGTGACAAGACTGAACACCAAACTACCACGTCTCATTTCTTCAACATTTCATTTTCATTCTGTTTGTTGTCGTTACTGAAATTCAGTCATTAATCAGTGTGTTGGATTTAAGTACGGATCTCAAATTCAGTCTTTGAAAAACTGTGTGTATGATAGGGGTGTAATGGTACAGTTTTCCCACAGTTTGGTATATGTCACGGTTTTTGGACATTAAAATTAAAAATGCTTCTTAACTTTGGTAACCTGTAGGTGTTATGTCTATTTCATGAAATGAATATTGTACCTACTATGTACAGTACCTGTACAGGCAATATTAGATACATTTTGGGAAGATAGCTTTTGGAATACTAAATCTTATCTATATAAAGATAAATAATCTACAGGTGAAAGCAACTCTTCCAGTCCAAAAGGAGGGACCCCTGCACAGCCTGCAACCTGGTGACTGGGTGGTGGTCAAAGACACCAAAGGTCCAGCTGGATCCATGCAAGGCAGATGATATCATGATGGAGTCCCTAGTACCAGAAGAAGAATGCCCTCGACGCACTGGCAAGCATCGCTGCCCTTTGGATCGGGCTGGGGGGCCGAAGGGACTGATGTGCATAGCACTGATTGCAAGCATATTAGTATTCACACCTGTGTTATGATGACCCGAAGATCAATGACTGTGTACACCGATGCCCCACGTAACTGAAGCCCCAGGGTGGGTGTTTGCCCAACTTGTGTATAGTAATGATGATAGTAACTGCCTGGCCAGGGTCATGAGCAAACCCGTGGCCTGTTTTTACCCCATTGCTCACTTTGCTGCAAAAGTCTGTGGCAGAGAGTTTTATAGTCCTGAGAGCTGATAAGAGCAAGGACAGCTGTCCTCCTTTGCAGACCTACCTGCCCCTTTGTTTTAATGCTATCACTCCCATTCAAAGCAGGGCTAAAGCAGCGAAGAAAATGCTTGTGTGTTACACTCAGGAGGAAATCATAATCTCATCTCAAGGACCACTGTATTGATGGACATCCACTGACAATGTGGGACCCAGCTCTTATACTGCCTAACAACAAACTAGAAGGGGGGTGTGGGCTGGTGGGCTTAGTGCAGCCTATGCTGATAGTGCCTGTAAATGCTTCAACTGGCCTGCCAGTTACAGCGCAGCACTTCCTGCATTACAGTTGGGGTAAGCACAGCAGGACCTGGGTGGAGTGAATTAAACACAGTATGAATCATATTCCCTGGGAACACCATTTATTCACAAGTGCTGAAATGTTTTTGGTTCAGGCTTGTCTATGCCGGCTGTTACTAACGCCTGGTGGATTCAAATTCTTCATTATTACCTGTATACATTTTACATTAGCACTATAGCTAAATTGTGTTGTCTCCAGCTAATGACCACGCAGAACCGACTGGTCCTCGATTATCTCGCTGGTGGGGTGCGTGCCTTGCTAGGCGACATCTGATGTACTATATTCTTGTCCATGCTGATGAACATGGTAATCTGACTAAGGCAATCAAACGACTGATTTCACTGTGGGACCAACTGGCCAATGAAGGAGGTATCTCCTATGATTGGACCCCATTAAAAATTTCTATAAACCTGGTTTGGTGATTGGGGATTGTTCCTGGTGAAGGTACTCCAGTAATAATTGTGTTTATTGCTTTGTGTTCCTGTATGACGTGTTTTACTCCTTTGCTTCGTAATATGAAAATTAAACTAGTATCTGCTCAATAAGTTCAAGTGCTCAGCACTGGTAATGGTGAAGAAGAATGGGTCCCTCCCTTTCGGGAGGAAGATATATTTTAGGGGTGAATGCATTTAGCTGTTAAAAGGGGGGATTGTGGAGGAAATTTGTAAAGGCCTAGAAATTAACACAGCTTGCATGCATCACGGTTGTGGGCCTACAGTCCTTGAGCACAGTGCCGTAAATTGCCTTTCCCAGTAGTGTCTTCTTCTGCTATTTTGTAGTTGTGGCTCAGAGAATTAGTGGGCCACTATTCTTCCCTGTTTTGACTAGCCTTCCTCCATTCCCCCCGCCTCACCTTATCAGACCAAGTGCTTTGCCAGGCCTGAGTCTATCGGAATGGTCTCTCTATGAGAAAGTTCTTTCTTCAGCATCTTGGAGATGATGTAATTCACTCCATTTGGGCCCTATATCTGCCCAGAGCAAATTGTTTACCTTTGCTCACAATGCTCACTGCCTCAATCTTGGTGGATGTGAGTGTGGGCATGTTCAGTGTGGGATTTTTGCTTTTCCTTATGTTCCAGTGATTTGTCAATCCAGTTTTTCTGAAGTTTTCTTTTCATATACAAAACAAGATTCCAGCCCTAAATTTCTAAAACAAAACAAGTACATAACAGGGTGGATAAATGTAGTGACTAATAATAACCAGATAAATAATAAGAGGATAATATTAAGTGACCACTGATGGTCCGGGGCGGCAGGGGGGGTAGTCAGGAACGGGTAGGGAGTTAGATAGTGAACAGCAGGCCCAAGCTGTCTCATCTCCTATTTTAATGTGGAATTAAGGACGTGGTATTTCGAAGCTGAGAGTATTTGTGCATCACTGCCAAATGCGTATGTTCATAGAGCAAGCGAAGGTCCACAGCGTGACAGAACAGAGATCAGATGGTACACCCTCAGAGCTGAGCAAAGGTCTTAGAGCAGACACTGCAGCTGCAGCCCTGGAAAAGTGACAGGGGGTGGTTGGAAATTATTGTCAGAAAGCCACGGTGGTCGCTGCCCTGCGGAAACAGCGCCAGGGGGAAATGTCACTAGGTTAACTGTGCAGCCACAAACCTGAGAAAATGACAGCAGAGTCAGACAGTGGGACTTGGAGAACATGTCTCTAAGTAAGTAGCACAGGCACAACCTTGAAGTATCTACAAAGCAGACTGCACAGCCCTGGCTGATGGCCATGGGGTTCCTGTGCCAGAAGTTCCAGCCTCGTTAGCAGGCTAGCAGAGTTTTAAGCTGGTCCTCTTCATCCAGATGCACTGAACTGAAACAAAATCCTCAGTTTTACAGATTAAATGTATAGGTTAATGTTTTTCTAGTCTATCTTTTTCTTCACCTGTCAGCTGGGTGGGATTGGTACTCAGGACCAAGGAGAACTGAGGCATCCCGTGGCTGCTAAACAAGCCCAAATCATCACTCCTCCACCACCGTGCTTGACAGTTGGTATGAGGTTTGCTAGTTTTTCTCACACTGCTTCTGCATTTTAGCTTAGTTTTTGTTAAAAAAAATAATGACACAGTGTAATATGTGATGTGTTGTTGTACATTTGAGTTTGTATTTACCAGAGTTTAAGATCTGCTAAGGACCAGCTGATTTTTATTGTCCAGACACAATACATCTTAGAATTGACAGAGGGTGTACTTTTTTTTTCACATGACTGTACATTTAGAAAAGGACTCTGCACTGCATTGATTCATTTGAAGTTACATAAGACCAAATAGATAAACACAGAGAGGTACATGAAGACAAAAATTCTTTGAATTGATGCTTCAGGAACGAGCTGGGAGTTACTGGAGATAGTGAAAGTGCAGATCATTGTCATTGTTTTGTTTAACACATAATCACTTCATCGTTAATTATTGACTTTAAAAGGTGAACTTTCATCCCATAGAAACTAAGTCAATAAGGCAATAAACGCATCATAATTCAGGATACATTCACAAGCCTACATTAAGTTTTATGTCAGTGGTCACAGCTGTGTTCCTACCTCAGGAGAATACCTCAGTTGAAGACGTACCGAGCAATTATTTTTTTGCTTCCCTCCGAAACGCTTTTGGGATAATTGCAAAGAAACGATTCATGCCCAAGAGAAGAAAAGTAAACAGGTGAGAGTTAATGACGTTCATATCCATCATGGAAGCGGTCAACCAGGCCTAAGGAGAACATTGGGGATATCACAGTGGAGTGATTCTGCACTCAGCGGACTTTACGTGACTGGTGAGAGAAAAATACAAGTAAACAAACGTTTCACAGAGGATCATTTTATTCTGGAGTTGTGCATTTAGTTGATCATTAGTCAAGGATGGCCAAAATGGCAGTGCAGCTGCTGGGGTTCTTCCTGGGTCTTCTGGGCCTGCTGGGAATGGTGGTTACCACACTGCTGCCGCAGTGGCGCCGCCGGGCTTACGTGGGCTCCAACATCATCACGGCTACAGGTTACATGAAGGGGCTGTGGATGGAGTGCGTGTGGCACAGCACGGGCATCTACCAGTGCCAGACCCACCGCTCCCTGCTGGCACTGCCCCTAGACCTGCAGGCGGCGCGGGCACTCATGATCATCTCCTGTGTTGCCTCCCTTCTGGGCATCGCCGTCGCCACTGTAGGTATGGAGTGTACCCGCATCGCCCAGCGCTCCCACAGAAAGAGCGCCCTGGCCGTCTTCGGTGGCACTGGCTTTATCATCGCCGGCCTTCTCTGCCTGGTGACCGTGTCCTGGACCACCAACGACATCGTCCGAGATTTCTACAACCCCCAGTTGCCCAGCATCCTGAAGTATGAGATTGGGCAGGCCATCTACCTGGGCTTTATCTCAGCCTTGCTGAGTATTGCCGGCGGGGTCACACTGTGTCTGTGCAGTGGGTCCTTCCTGGAACAAATTCCCCGCATCCCACGGGCCCCCACGGTGGGCATACGGCGAGCACCTCAGCCATATCACCACTCCACTGTCCAAAAGGGCCTTTATTCTCCTTCCCGCTTCTCGGCCACCGGTGACGGATACAGGGTTGGTGACTATGTGTGAAAGGCATCGCATAGACTAGGGAACACACGCATTGGCTAAGTGCTTATACACATCAAGAAACTCACCACAAAGGGAAGGCAGTGTCAAGAAGTTTTGCTTTGTGTTTTCTGGTACTTTCCATTGCAATTGAATGTCTTTGCATTGTAGCATTCATCCTTTTTTGTTTTTTATGTAGAGCAGTGATGTTCATTTGTCTAAGATACAGACCAGTATACAATACTGTAATTTCACTGTCACCCTGTTCTGTTTGAGACATTTTTGCATTTCTTTAGCAGTTTTAGTACAATTTTCAAACGGATGGTTTGAACTGATAAATGTAGATCACATAGATAATATGCAATAAAAACAACAATCTTCAATTAAATTCAATTAAATTAGATTCAATTAAAATACAGTAAACAGATTGTAAGAGGTGCCATCCATCCATCTTCCAAACACTTGGACAGGACCATGAGTATGGATTAAATATATATATGTATATTAGAACAAACATAGTGGTGTAATTTTCGTTTTAAATAATTTTACTTCTGAGTTTGACACAGAATATGAGCATTTAAAGTAACCGATTTACTTATAAAAAAGCAAGATTTTTCCTGAATGCTGAATATGGGGGAATTGGGCCCTGAATAACTATTCAATGGAAAATGGGATTTTTGAGAATACATACTTTGCAGGAAACTAATATTTAAAGGAATGGTTCATATCCAAATAGTTCACTTTTAGTGGAATAATAATAGTTTATCATTTTTGTCAGTGGAAATATTTTATCATATAAAACATTTCGTCTTTCATATAACGTGTATTTAAACATATTTTTAGTATTTCCAGTCAGGTCTGTTTTCCTAATGTTATTTATAGCTTGAATATTGTATAGGTGCCAGTTTTAATTTAACTGGACTCCAAACATCCAATTGGGCTAAGCAGTCAGCAGTAAAACATCTGTGCTGCAATGAATACAATACTGTACATTACAGTATAGAGTTACACAGTGCAGGGTTACAGGCCTACACTGTATAACTTATGTAATTACAGCTCTGGAAAAAAATAAGAGACCGCTCCATATTTTAAAAAAAACTGCATTGTGAAATTCTGCTTTAATGCTGACAGAAGGTTACGCTGAGCAGCAGGTTGCTTCCGGGCTCAAAATTTCTATGACCACAGTACACAAGAATAAGGCGAGGCAGGAGACACTAGGTACAACCAGAAACCAGCCAGTAAAAGGGCAGAAGGGACTTTCTAATGCCAGAGATGACCATTAACTTATCCGACAGTTTCTCATAAATCGTAGGATTTCGTCAAGTGACCTTGAAAAGGAATGGGAATCATTAAGTGCAGGTGTGAAGTGCACTGCTAGGACAGTTTATATCAGGCTCCTAGAAGCAGGACTGAAGACCCATAAAGCAAGGAAGAAATCCTTCATTAATGAGAAACAGAAGAGCCAAGCTGTAGTTTACAGAAAAATGCATATTTTACACAAAAGCATACCAATAAATCTACAGATGAGTGAAACTAAAAATTTTTCTGCGGTCTCTTAATTTTTTCCAGAGCTGTATAGACTGCCTTTATATGTCAAATACAACAATGTTAGTCTGATTATTCGCCTACACATATGTCTGTTACATTGAGGATTTGCGGTACTTACAAGATAGCAATGACTGAAAGAAGGCTTGTTTTATAATATGAGATACAAGGGGAAATGAAAATGAGGTAGTTAAATACATCAATGTGTTTATAATAAACTCCTTGGTACAGAATGTACTGATACTGCTGCCTAAGCTAGTTAAATGCTGACAATGGATGCCTGTGTTAGTGTCATGATGTGACGACCCCAGGCTTGTATGGGGCTGAAGGCGGGACCATACAACCATCGGGGATGCTGGTCTCTGACGGACTAACCGGTATATGTTATGCTGTGTATAGCAGTATTTTAGGCTACCTGAGTTCCTGTAGGCATTGTTGTTACCGTTGGGTTTCGTGGATAGTTGAATCCGGAAAAGAACCACACACGTAAAGTAATACTGTACACCTGCTCTGTTATTGTTCACTTAATATATAATCCTGTACCTCCATCTTGGTTCATTTGTTGACCTATTAGTGTGTAGACACAACACTAATTATACTGCAGTAAGAGCGGCTTTCGCTCCGCAGTCCCTGCTGCCATGAAGCCAGAAAACACCCCACCTCACGAGAATATTTATCACACCTGTTGCACAATTTTTACACAGCTTATGGCAGCTATAAGGAAGGGGCCTCATAATGAGCTATTGAGCCCACTTGTCACTGAACTGCTTGTTTGTTGTGCTTCTGATTGACTCCTGGTATCTGAAGTCCTGCATTCTTTCTGACCCTCAGCATTCATCTTGTTCTGGATTGGTTTTGAACTCAGCTTGTGTTTCGACTCTGATTCCTGTTCTTGTCATTCCCCTGTGTGAAGCATTAAACTTTTGTGCGCCAAACTTGGATCTCAGAATTTTTTTCTTACAATTCTTTGAAAATATTCTTTGATCTAATAAATATATAGTAAAATCTAACAGGCCTGTTAATATAGCTTTCATGGGATATAATAATCATTAAACATTTGCCCCTGGTGACATGGTGAACAGAAAATAATTGTGCAAACCTGATCTAGAAACATACGGAGTGAATCAGTGATTAAGGATATGGTAATAGGCTCAGTGTTCCTTGCCTAAGGGTGACTTAGAGAACATGAAGGACTGACTGTTCTTTTCTTGCTGATTTTATGCATATCCTTGTATGCACAAATTGTTATGCAAGGTTTCACTATACTAAAAACATCACATACGGAACCTCCTAAGAACCTTCCTCATACTGTAAGATGAGATTTAAATTTATTGATCCCAGGAGCAAATCATATGACATATACATATACATACACTGTGCCTACACAAGTTTGGAAAAGGTCCAGTGTGGCCCATTTACTAAAATGAGTTTGACACCCCTGCCCTAGACAAAAATGTGAAGAGTGCAAGAAAGGGAGAGGTGAAGTATCTCCTTATCCATGTGGGGATGTCACAGTGGTGGGGTGAAGCACGACCCAAAATGCAGGCTAATTCTAAGAAACCCCAGGATTGGGGCATTTACTGAGCAGTACAGGCACAAGCAAAACCGGGGACAGCAAGA
>JAAGVU020000095.1:808601-829328 GCA_011763525.2 Mormyrus iriodes | reverse complement strand
AGGCTAATTCTAAGAAACCCCAGGATTGGGGCATTTACTGAGCAGTACAGGCACAAGCAAAACCGGGGACAGCAAGACAATGACAGAACTAAGGACTACGTGACTAAATACAGTTACTAATGAGGGCTAACGACACAGTTGGGAGCAATACACATGGGGGTTGGAACGAGAATTAAGGCTAACAAGCATCAGGCGGGGTTTGCTTGAAGCCAAGACGGTTAACCCGAGGAAGCGGGTAGGGATGTGACAGGGGAAACCCCTGAAACCCTAGAAAACGTGAGGAAAAACTTGCAAACTGAAATAAAAAAGAAAAATAATAAAGAATAACTGTTACGAAAATGGCCAAACCTTTTTATCACGGAGACAGACAGTTGTCGGTTTGTACCCTTGAGCAGAAGATTTTAGAGAGAGGTGGCCTGCTCTAGTCAGTGAAGCTCAAGTAAGATTTTATTTTTACCAGCTAAGGAACTGTCTCCTTTATTACATGTTTATACATTTGTTCTGACAGTTGGTTTTTGTGTTGTTATTTTGCCACAGATAAAGCAGGAGTCCAGGAGAATCACAACAATCCCCTTGGAAGAGACTTTCCTGGGGAAACTGGACTGGTATACGCCTAACCTGGCCCAAGTCATGAAAGCCACAGACAGACTTTCAGGGTTAAAGTGACGCCCCTGGTTGTGACTGAATATTAGACATTTCTGCATTGCAGTTAAGTAAAGTGCTTAAATTCAATAGGAAATTTTTATTGCTGTCTATTATAATTTGAATATTATGGATTGGAAAATATTTTACTGCAATATTTAGTTTAATTTGTGTAAGAAGTAGTGTAACAGGCAAATATCAAATGTGTTTAGACAACTGAAATAATAATACTTACACTATACTTCAAAACAACACTGAACATTAAACGTGAATATACATTTTATGATTACGTAAAGGTTACTTAATTGAGCAACAGTAAGTATATAACATTTTAAAGTACATCATACAGACTTCTTGATGTGCAGTCAACTTAAAAATTATAAGCAGATGTAATCATGAAGTAGGCTATGCAGTTAGTCTAAAAAAATGAAATTGTTACTTCAATTTACACAGATTAAATTTGCTATTTTCTTGGTGCAAATTGTTACCGACATTTTTTAAGTAAATCCAACCTATTTTTCAGTGTAAAAATTCTCTCCATAAAACTTATGAACAGAATCAGTGACAAAGAGCAGTCCTGACGGAGTCCAACACCCACAGGGAATGAGTCTGACTTACTGCTGGCAATGCGAACCAAACTCTCACTCCATTTGTACAGGTCTCTGATTGCCTGCCACAACGGACCCCATACCCCATACTCCTGGAGCATCCCCCACAGCACCCCCTGAGGGACACGGTCATATGCCTTTTCCAAGTCCACAAAGTACATGTAGATTGGTTAGGCAAACTCCCATGAACCCTCCAGTGTCCTTGTAAGGGTGAAGAGCTGGTCCAGTGCTCTGCGGCCAGGACGGAATCTATATTGTCCCTCCTGGATCTGAGGTTCAATCAACGGACGGACCCTCCTCTCCAGTACCCCAGCATAGACCTTCCCAGGGAGGCTGAGGAGTGTGAGGATAACATTTCAAAACCTTAAAAAAAGGTAGGTGTAATACTTATAGCTCACCTCAGTTTGCACAGTTCAATTCCCATCGGAAAAAAGATGCCACTTCCTGAAAATGGTTTCAAAGAATTGTAGCCTTTTTTGGATGGCGGAAAAGTCCATACTAAAGGGTGGAGGATGACTTCAGAGACACACAGCAAATGAAGAAAATGGTGAAAAACAGTAGGCTGTAGAAGGCAAAAAAAACCCCATAGAAAAACCATAGTTTCACCTGATTTGTATGTATGATTAGACTCAGTTAAGCCTAGTCTATAACATAATTAAAGAATATTTTGAGATTTTTATCATTATCTGGTTCAGAGTTCCTGATTGATTGTTAATTACTTTGCACCAAGGACATGATAAAATTGAATGGATATATCAATAAAAATGTGCGTACAGTACAATATAGTGTTTTAATATCTATTTTCTGTGTTTAAGTGATAAAGAAGATCTAATATAATTCAAGCCATTTCATATAAATATGACTCATTTTAGAGATAATTTAGTCATAGGGACAGAAAAGTCGCTGAATAACAGAAATGACCGATATAATGTTTATTATTATTATCATTAATGTTGTTGTTTTAATGCACGTACTGGGGCTCAGTATCCTTGTTGTGCTTTTTAATAAACATTTATTGAGCATTCACGTCTCTCTTTGAGTTTCAGTTAATTCTGTTGTACAGCAGCTCCGCGTTTCGTCGTTGTAGATATTCATCTATACTTTTTATAGCTAGAGAAACTCGATCTTTCCTATCAATCCAAAAAAACCTTTTTAATGGTAAGTAGCGCCCACGCAGAGGGCTAACGTATTTTAATGCTCTATAAATTACGACCTGTTTGATGAATTCAATATTTTGCAACCTAGATAAACTGATTTTATTTCTAAAAGTGCCAACGATTACAGAAGCGGAGCTGGGTCTACGATCCTATATTTTAAAACTCTGAATAAATAAATTCTGAATGATGTTTCAATTAAATATTACAGAAATCGAGTCTGTGAGTATTCTTTCTTTTGCATGACGGAGCGCTTGTTCGAGATGAGTTGTGCGCAAAACGAATTTTACGCGCAAATCCGCCTAGAATTACACAAAGCGTTAGCAATAGTCATCCGGTTATTAACCGAATTAATCCGAGGCCGCAAAAATATAGCGCATTAAACATAATAAGTACTTAAATGTTTAAAAGTTATTTAATAGTCTGCTGTTTTTGTACAGTTAATGCAACGATTTGTTCTTTAAAAGTAGTTTTCTAAATATTTCTTATTGTGATTCGGTATTTTTCAGCAGCAATCTTTGATTTAGTTTGTCGATTAATGTAAAATGAAATGTCATAAAAGTAGACAAGGTGTAAAAACAGTTAAATTACAGGTATCGTGGCTGTGATTGGGAGTTCAGTTGGTATTCGTCCTTTTTCCTTCATCTCTTCATCCAGATCTAGATGAAATTCGAGTCTGCCTGGGTGTCTGATTTCAGAAGATGGCTCTCCACGTCGAAGGACTTGTGGCCATAGTTATTTTTTATATAGTGATTCTTCTTGTCGGAATATGGGCTGCCTGGAAAAACAAAAACGCCGGCGTCATGGGAGGTACCGATCGAAGTGAGACCATAATGGTCGGCGGAAGGGACATCGGATTGTTTGTTGGAGGTTTTACTATGACTGGTAAGTGTCACTGGTTTTGAAGGAGTATGATTGCATTACTACAGGCATCAGATTTCTTTCATGAAAGTACATGAGCATATCGGTTTTAGATTTTAAGCACAACGCAGCTTGAAAATAACGTTGAGTTGCATGTATTTTTGAAACCCCAGAATTATAAACTTATATCAGGTGCCGAAATGTTGCGCATTGTATTTTAAAAAAACCTCAAAGGAACCCTAAAAATATGATTTAAAAATAACAATTCATGTGAACTTTACCGTAAAGCAAGGAACACGTCCCTCTCTCTTTATTTAGATGAATGGGAATACTTGAAAAGGCAATGGAAGTACGTTACTGTGCAGTTTTGTGCTGTGTGGATTTTCGTGGATCTTTTTAGATTCTAGACACAAAGCAAAATTTTGTGAAATGTAGGTGTTATCCGCCAGGTTTTTCATTAGTTTAATGGGTGTCTTTTCTTTTAAATGCAGATTCTCTGTTTCTTAGCCTTTTCAAATATACGAGGATGGAATGTATAATAGTTAATCATAATGTTAATCTCACTTTATGATTTTATTTGTATTATTCGTGGCTTATTTTTCGTCAGCAACCTGGGTCGGAGGAGGTTACATCAACGGCACTGCCGAAAACATTTACTTGCCAGATTCAGGTCTGGCGTGGGCGCAGGCGCCGTTCGGGTATGCGCTCAGTTTGGTGGTAGGTAAGGACACTCATTACGTTTGCTATACTGAAGTTAGAAATTACTGTACTGTGTTAACGTGCATAAAACTTACAGAAGAACAGTGTAATATATGTGCAGTTCGGAGATAAATATTATGTCAATAAAAATGCATTAGTATGGATTTTTAAAAGTTTGACTGCAAGACAATTAAATCCTATTTACTTGAATATACTTACAATCCAACATATTGTGGACAATCACCAAGGTAACTAAGCAGGGCCTTCAGACATGCATTGGAATGATTAGGAGTGAGGATGACCGTCCATTGCCCTGTTCAGCAAATGCATGATATGCCATCCTCAGGTGGCATGTTCTTCGCCAAACCCATGCGTTCCAAAGGCTACGTCACTATGCTGGACCCCTTCCAGCTGCTTTACGGTAAAAGGATGGGAGGTCTCCTCTTCATTCCAGCGCTGATGGGCGAGATCTTCTGGTCAGCAGCTATCTTATCGGCTTTAGGTATGAGCAGGGGTGTGGTCATTGTTTCTGGGACCCCAAACAATAAGTTATTTCAGGGCCCTTAGCGTAGTGACTGTTGTGGCTTGTTGTACCAAGAGGGGACCCCCAAACCTCAGAGGCACAATAAAAATGCATGGTTTGAGTGCTGGTAAACACCACTGCTGGGTGCGAGGGGCAGAATCTGCTCATTTTGTGATCTCATATACAGATTAATAATGCCAGGAGACGAGTTATCATATAATAGATAAAAACAATTTCTCATTAAAAATATATATTAATTGATGTTGGAAATGAGCCTAAAGCCATTAACTGCATCTAACATGTAATTTCATGGGCAGGTGCAACCCTCAGTGTGATTGTGGACATTAACATCAACATGTCTGTGGTCATCTCTGCCCTCATTGCCATCTTCTACACGCTGGTTGGCGGGCTGTACTCTGTGGCATATACAGATGTAGTCCAGTTATTCTGCATCTTTATAGGACTGGTAAGTCTGGCAAGACCTGAATATTTAGCTCCTACCTTGGTTTCAGAATGTCTCTAAGCACTCCATTGTATTACTATAATAAATGCATTTTTGAGTAATGGTGCAAAAAAGACTTTTTTAAACAGGCATGCGAGTCATTTGAAATCCTTGCTTGTAATTGTTATGAACTGCAGATTTTGAAACAGTTCAGTTGGTTTATATTCATTTTAGATGGTAAATATGTTATGCAGTTTATGTTTAATTCTATTTTTTTTTTGCAGAATAACATTTTGGAATTAATGTTCTTCATTGTTATTCAGAGAACATTTTATTTTTCAAAGCACCATGGTTAACCTGAATCAGAAGAAGTTAAACGCAAAAGTACAAAGACAATGGAATATACTTATGCCCATGAATGAATATGAAGGAAATATGAGGTATCTGTTCTCTTTTATATTTATTTTTAGTGGATCAGTGTGCCATTTGCATTATCCAACCCAGCTGTGTCAGACATTGGAGTTACAGCTGTGAATAAAGTCTACCAGAGACCCTGGCTGGGAAAAATAGAGGCATCAGACATTTGGATGTGGATTGACAACTTCTGCCTTTTGGTAAGCTGTCACTCAGTACTCTATTTAGCGTCTTATAGAGCAGCAAAAAACATTCAGTGTGACTATTAGAAACACGGTATGAAAATCATATACCTAACTGCTTATTCAGTGCAGGATTGCAGTGAGCAGTGACTCAGTCACCTGCAAGCATAGGACACTCTGTTTGGGATGCAAGTCCATCACAGGGCACACACTCACTCACACAAACATTCAGAGCGATCTCAAACCACCAGTTTATCTAACTACATATTTGTGGACTCTGATAGTAAAGCGAAGTACTTTCAGGTACTTGAGTACCTTGCGATCACTGGGAGACTATGCAAACTGTACATGCACAGAGGCAGGAACAGGGTCCTTCCAGTGGAATTAAAATAACATTCATCTCGTAAGACAGCGATAAATCTGTGTGAGCACTCTGCTTTAAATGCTTCATGCACCCTATACCGTCAGGCTGACTATTTTACTGCATCATTTCTGGTCTGGCACATGATGCACTGCGTCTGCATGTCAGCGGTCTCCTCCACTGATCCTATTTGTTTCCAGGTGTTGGGGGGGATTCCCTGGCAGGTGTACTTCCAGCGCGTTCTTTCTGCATCTTCAGCCACATATGCCCAAGTGCTCTCCTTCCTAGCGGCTTTCGGCTGCCTGGTCATGGCCGTGCCTTCGGTCCTGATAGGAGCCATTGGGGCTTCCACGGGTAAACCCATGTGCACCGTGACCCATGATAATGCATACTTGCTATATGCTTTAGCTATGTTTTTTTGATAAGACTTGGATTTAAACTGTTACCCCCCCCCCCCACCACCACCAATTTTGATGCAATAATGAGATCAGTAATGCATTTTGGCAGGTCTGGAACTCTGTGATATTAAGGGCAGAGCCATTTGTCCTTTGTTGGCAGAGTTTTTTTTTTTATGGCACTACGGCCGCATGCAAGGGCATCAAGCCCATCAAATTTAAAAATATATATTTTATATTTATATTTAATATTTTACTGAATGTCTTTTAAAAAGGTGTTAATGTGTCTAGCCAATGTAATACTTATAGAGCAAGAAAACCACAATTTTCATCCAGGCAGTTTATTAGTCAATTTATGTTGTTGCGGCTTTTTATAAAAATGTCTACGTTTAGCTGACAGAAATCAATTTTGTCCTTAGGGACAAAAGTAGCTAGCTTGATTTATCATTAATGAAGGCTTCCATATATGACAAATCACAAGATGCCACTGCCTGAGTGTGCCTGTTGGAATTAACTAGAACACTACTAGCAGCCTAGAAAGTTAATTCACAAGTTCTACAGTACAACACTGCAGTTTGCTAATCACGCTATTTTTTTGTCCTATAATGACATTTAGTGAACAATATCTGATAGTTATTTTTTTTGACATTTTACTGCTTTATCTCAAGGCAACCAAAGCAGCTTCTTTCCTTGGTTTATTAGTCACGAGAAAATGAAGTTCATACTCATAGGAGTTTGACTTACACAAACATGGTCTGAGGGCAGGATGAAAAATGATCAGTTCAGATAAAGAACCAATCTGATTGTGGAGGAGGTGATTCCAAGTAACTAGAGGCGGTGGGACCAACCAATCATATGTCTTGGTCCAGCCTCCTCTACAATCAGATTGGTTCTCTCTGTGAACCAATCATTTTTCAATCTGCCTTCAGAATATGTTTGTATAAGTCCCATGAGTGAAGTTCACAACAAGGAAGTTGGGCCCAACAGCATGTGTCATGTGATTTATTTACATCTAGCCAAAGACAGTGATAGGCTATATTTAAGTCTGTAAGCCTGGAGATGAAGGTTCTTAAAATGACACAATGAAATAAACAGAATGCCATATTTTATTAAGTATTTTAAATACATAAAATACAATCTCTCAAAGTATTTTATTACAAATTACATCAGATTTTTTTTGCAGAACAGCAAAATACAAATTACAAAATACTCAAATGTAATTACATACATATTTTAAATACATTTAATTGAAATACTGCCCATCTCTGGATGTCAGCATGGTATAAACGCAGGGTTGTCAACTTTAGTCAGCTGGCTGTCGTGAGAATTTCAATTCGAGACAAGCCTGGACAAACATGCACATGGATTTACATGTATGTTACAGTTTTAATACCTTGTAAATAGTCTGTTAGGTTTGCAAACTACCTCAACACTTTTCACATAGCTAATTTTAGGTTTATGGTGGAACAATATAGATTGACCGTAAGATGTCTTGCATGAGCGTGAGAGTTGGCAACCCTGCCTGATCCTACATCAGTGGTACTCAGCTCCAGCAGCCTTACCTGGATTTTCAGGTGTTGGTTCGAGAGCTAACCAAAATGCCAGTAGTAACACAGGGGTCTCCAACCTTATTTACATCTACGTGTTTCACACAAGGGGTGGGCACAGGTGACACTATAAATTGCTGACATTGGGGTGGTGACTGGGATCTAGCCTAGCCTACTGTCAGGTTTGTCAGCTTTGGTCAGCAGGCTGGCATGAGATTTTCAATTCCAGACAAGTCTGCACACTCACTTACATATATGTAACAATTTTGTTACCTAGTAAATAGTATGTAGGGTTTGCAAACTACCCCCAGTGCTTTTGATGTTGCCAATTTTAGGTTTATCATGGAATAATATAGATTTGTGAAAAGATTTCCTGCGTGACCATGAGAGTCTAAAAGCATGAGTGTCACACCAGATGTGTGACAGTTTGCAACCCTGATAAATGTAGTGAAGTGTGAGTGAGTGTTGAGGGTGCATGTTAGCGAATGAAAATTATCTCAGGACAAGATCAATCTACAGAGAGGGAGAACTGCTTATCTTATATAGTCCACTGCCCAGTTCTCCCAGGTGTGGGCAGTTAGCCAGTTATCTCCCCAGTGCTGCCTACAGTCCATGCATGGCCACTGTATAGCAACGCAAAGTCGTTTAGACTTTGTGAATAGCATTCCCTACACCTAACCGAGGCTGCTGACAAGGTTTGGTCAAAACACATGAATGCTGTACAAAGAAAGTAAATACACATCAAGCTAGATAGTTCAACACCCACACAATATTTGGGTACCTTATCTGTCCCTGTAACATTTCTGGTCTTCAAAATGTGCTGACAGACATACTTCTGTAATGATAAATCGATTAATGTTGTATTTGGGAATCTTGTCATAACATTTACATCAAGATAAGTTAAATTTAACACTAAGATATTTCTAACTATCTTAGAATTAACAATCCTCCTCAAAACAAAGAACCATCTAGCTAACGTTATGAAAACCTAAACATATTGTGGTAAATTATAACATTTACGCAATCATTACATTTATGTCAGGGTAAATCTAAAGTTAATGGATTGTTAACTATTTTAGAATTAACAAACCCCATATTAATGAAACGGGTGTTTAACGCTATCAAAGCAACATGTCCCAACAAATTGTAGCTTGCTAAAGTAACATTAATAAATGGATCTAGAACAATATAGCGTTATTTATTTCCAAAGCCTGCTTGCTAATTACAAATATCATTTTCTTACCTTATCTTGTCTTTGATTGCTGACCGTTAATCCTTCAGTCTACTTTTGACACATGCTGTCACGTTCCGTGCTGCATGAAAGACAGCTCACACAATCAAAGAAAGTTCTTTGGCCGGGCAGAATTTTTGACGGAGGGAGGCAGACAAAAAAATTGCTGCATCGGTTGGCTACATTAAGCAGATTAAGGAAAGAAAAAAGTCTATCCATCATTTTCCATAATTAGTTATTCCGTACACACAATAAGGGAAAATTACTCCCCACGATGACTGCGTATACATGGGATCAAACCCCTAATCCTGGGGTTGTACAGGCACCATGCTACTTAGTGAGGCAGTGCATGCAATGAAAAGAACCCACTGAAATGTCCAGAGATAGAAGCATGCAAGCCATCCTTTCCTGGGTGCTGTGATTAATCAGTAAATGTCTTTTCCACATCTGTGTTCCCCTGGTTCCACTATCTTAGAGCAGGCCAGTGTTCATTAACATTATAAAAATACTACTGACAAAAGACTAAATGATTACAGATGTTTGTTAAGTTTTTGTTAACAGTATTTTATTATAAATATTAAGGTCTGAAAGAGATTAACGCAATCTGCACCCATACAACCATTTTTCATGCATACCATCAGTGTATAATTACTTGTGTTGTTATATGAACCTTTCTAAATCTCTCTAAATGCGTTATCTTATACTGCAGGTCTTAGAATATTGTTGCAGAACTAAAAAGTTAATGTGAAAATTAGTCCTGTAACAATAGTTCTCTATATGTTTCTTATTGTCTTCTCAATCATCAGCAGAAATCTTTCATGGTTGATAGATTTGCGTGAATGGCTCTGTTTTTGATACAGACTGGAACCAGACCTCTTACGGGTCACCGTCACCAACAGAGAAGGAGGAGTCAGATATGATTTTGCCCATTGTCCTCCAATATTTGTGTCCACCCTACGTCTCCTTCTTTGGCCTGGGGGCGGTGTCTGCAGCAGTGATGTCTTCTGCTGATTCGTCCATCCTTTCTGCCAGTTCCATGTTTGCCCGGAACATCTACCAGCTCTCCTTCCGTCAGCTGGTAAGAGACTGTGTGATGCCTTACAGGCCTGTTAATGGATTATGCCAAGGCTGTAGCCATGGAGTCAACATTGTGGGGGAACAAGGCCATAATTATAATATATATTCGGGGGGAGATTGTGAGCACAACTGAATATTGGGGGGGGGGGCGTTATAATCACAGCCTTGGATTATGCGCAGTAGGCTTCATGCTGTATTTTGCATTTGTCATTTACACGTGATATCCTCAACCTTTCACTGAATGATGTAGTTAGCGCTGAAGGAAGAAAAAACTCTTGACTGAGCTTCCACTCATTTATTTTAACTGTGTAGACATTTTAAACATTTAATGTCTATTGCAGTGCTATACAGAATAAACAATGGTATTAAATAGGAGTTGCAGTAAAAACTGAAAAACAGTAAGTCGCATATTTGTGAATTTTTAATAGGCAATCAGAATTTATTATTGGTATTTTACTGCAGTAAATGCATTTGTAAAACTTTTAAAGATTAGATTATTGTAAAATGTATAATTATGTATCCTTATCAAACATAAATTGTATATTTTGTGAACTAATGAAATATTTAACTATGGCTAAGGTTTAAAGAGCTATTCAGAAATTTCAAAAATTACATTTATATACATTGTGAAATGATTTAAAGGTATAAAGAATAGCATAATATGTCATACAGTCAACAGTCTGATGATGTACTAATGAATGGCATTTTGTTTTACAGATGATTTTATGTTGGAGTTTTAGAGTACAAATAAATCCTGCCTAAGTCAAAATAAAATCAACAAAACACAATCACTTTTATGTTGAAGTTAAAATGCAATATTAAAATTTACATTTTAAAGGACATATTGTCAATGTTAAATTTGAATTTTATAGAAAGTTTGGAAGAAATTTGGAAGGTTTGTTTGTGTGCCCGTAATCGTTTTCTCACTTTTTAGTCTTTACTGTAATCACAAAACACACGCTTAGGATCTTCCCTACTGACAACAGTAGCATCTAATTAGCGACTCATTAGCAGCTTGCACCTGTCTCACATGTCAAAGAATGTGGGAATATCCCAGCTTGTTAGTCATACCACTCCTTTTCTGCTTTCTAAAGAGCATGCTTTCTGTGAAATTCTACCTAGTGTAATGAAATTCATTATTTCATAATTGTCAAATGTTCTAGACCTTTAGAAACAGACGTGCCACATTCATAAGCTAGATGCTGTCGAAACAACAATGTATTTCCCAGACAGCCCTGTCACCCCTTTCCCCAATTTAATCCCTATTGCTCTCACAACCCCAACCTTTGCAATCTTTAGTCCCCCAACACACTCTCACCTCCCCAAAAAATCTTTATTAAAAGCCTAACTTTGTGTCTTAGTATAATCAGATTCCATCAGATCTGCATCTCTTGCTTTCAAAGCAGCACTGCATCAATTTCGGTGTGATGTCTCAAAATTTGTTTATTTCCAGATCTTCACCCATATAATAAGTCTGTAAAGACTGAAAAGGTCAGTGGAAACATTTTTTCAGTTGTCACATGAACAATATAAATGTCTGCGGCGGTGGTGGACCGGTCCCAAAACCACATGTATTACCAAGCAGGGAATACAACAAGCACCACCCACAGCAGAAAGAAGTCATTCATTTAGAGGGAGAGGGGAAGCTGTGAGTATCTCAGCTTGTGTTGAATGACTCACTGAAGATGTGGAGCTGATGAGTGCAGCATTTAAAATTCCACCAGTAAAATTCAGGATGGCTGTTTTATAAAGCTACCATACATCTTTGTTTTTTTTTAGCAGAACCCTTTATCCAAAGCAACATACAATTGAGAAAGGAGGGTCAGACAGTCCCCGGAGTAGCTTGGGGAAAGGGCCTTGTCTAATGCAATCATACTACTGACCACAGGATTTGAAGCAACACAGGCAAAGAGGCACACACTGCCCCACATTTCCCAGAACAGAAAAGTTAATCATGGTTGTATCTAAGCACTGTTCGTTATATGTTGTGAGTCAAGTCAATTTTATTTGTATAGTGCATTTTCACAACATTACATTGTCTCAAAGTGCTTTACATATTCTCCGCCCAAAGCTCCCAGTGAGCAAGCTATAGGTGACAGTGGCAAGAAAAATCTCCCTAGAAGGAAGAAACCTTGGGAGGAACCAGACTCAAAGGGGGAGCCCAACCTCCAGGGGCAGACAGAGAAGGTCAAATTATATTGTCACAGAGCAGAGGGCAGGCAGGTGTTGGTGTTGGTGTTTCTTCAAATGGTGGGATGAACAGTGGTACAGCAACAGGGCAGATAGGAGAGATGACAATGGCAGAAGGTGGAGCAGGCTGGAAGGACGCCACAGGTAGTGCAGATGTCGCAGGCAGCAGGGCAGGCAGAATATCTTGATATTCTGAGATGTCAGCTGAAAAACTAAATGGTTGGTTTGTTTCCAGTGGATATTTGTTTGTGGATGATTAAAGAGTCAAATACGTAATAACTATAACAGCCAGGTTTGAGATTACTAATTGCTTAACATGAGACAGATGAAACATAGAATTTATAAATACAAATGTGCAGTAAAACGTGATGTGCACGAAACCAGTTGCTTATTTCAGTTTTTTGTCATTTTAAATTGTTTAATTAATGAGGATGTTGTCGTTTTTTTTTTGTTTTTTTTTGCATTTTCGTTGTTTGCTCAAAAGAGGTTCCAAAATGAAAGTAGTACATTTCAGGTTAATAAACAAACATCAGTCACTATCGGAATATCAAATGTTTTTTTTTTTGTTTGTTTTTGTGGTATTAATTACTCTAATGTGAACGTGCCCAGCATGTTTCATGAGGATGCAGCAACACCCCCTACTTTAGCACATAGTATGAAATAGTTGTGGTATGTCTAACAGAATAATAATTAAAATTACCATGGGAAATCATTAAGTCATCACTGTTTCACACATCTTGTGTTTGTTGTTCTACCACAGGCCTCAGACCGTGAAATCATCTGGGTCATGCGGATTACAATCTTCGTGTTTGGGGCACTGGCCACGTCTCTGGCATTGCTGACAGGCACCGTCTATGGCCTGTGGTACCTGAGCTCTGACCTGGTCTACGTCATCATCTTCCCCCAGCTAATCTGTGTGCTTTTCGTCAAGACCACAAACACTTACGGATCGGTAGCTGGCTACATCTTTGGCCTGCTCCTCCGCGTCGGTGGTGGGGAGCCATACCTCAGAGTTCCCCCTTTCATCTACTATCCTGGATGGACCCAGATGAAAAAGGTCAATCACTTGACACATGAAGCTGAGTATTACATCAGACAGAAGTTCCCCTTCAAGACTGTGTCCATGCTTGCATCCCTCCTAGGAAATATTGCCTTTTCATATTTGGCAAAGTATATGTTTGAAAGTGGGAAGCTTCTGCCAAAATATGACTTCCTGGATGCTGTTGTCTCAAAGCACAGCAAGGAGATCATGGACAAAACCACATTAATGAACAGTGACAATATCACCTTGGCAGAGATGTTCCCAGTGAAGCCACAACTCAATACCACACTAGCTGGAACATTTATTAATAAAGAGGAATTAGACGATAAGGAAACAAGCCCTGATTCTCCTAACAGTCAAATTAACTAGAGGTTTCTCAGGGTTTGGACGGAACATTTTTCGACAATGACAATACAGATCTTGGCTGCTGGGTAAGTTAAACAATTAAGTGTAATAACTATTTATATGCATTATATTTGTGTGTGGGTATTCGTTTTTAAAATTCTTTAAAGTGCTGCTACTTTTTGTAAACTAGGAAATAGATTTGTGTTTCAAGAAAAATTTAAGGAACTTAAAGGAATGGTAGGGATTGCATTTTGATGAGAAAGATTCAAGTCCTAAATTGTCATGATACGGTTCAGGTGTCGGTTCTTTCCCATTAAACAGCTATTGATAAGGGATACAGTTTTATATAAGGAAATGTAAGTGAATGACTATATGTCGCACATTTATTTGAAATTATACTTTATTTACCATTTGCATAAGAACAGGTACATTGGAACTCTTCGGTTTTCACACACATCATCTTGTCTCCTTTGACACATGCATACAATTGAGAACAAAGCTTTGGGACAGAGCACAGGGTCAGGCCATTTATCCAGCACCCCCAGAGCATTTTGGGGGGTTAATGGCCATACAGGCACGTGACTATTCTGTCAAGGACAGGATTCAAGCCAGCAGCCTTCTGATGCACAGGCATTCAGGCCTAATCTAAATGCCACCTTGAATATATGGGTATAGTTATGTACAGCTATGTAAAAGTCTACTGTTTGGGAAGGGCTTTAAGTAGAGTATGTTTTTGTGAGAAGCAAAAATAATTGATTGTTATACAGGAACTGGGCAGGGAAGGGTATATTTCTTGGTTGTTTTGTTCTTAGGTGAATAAAGATGGACAAAGCAGGGCAGGGATTAACAAGAACAAAAAAAAAGGGTCATTGTGTGAGATACGAAACATCAGAAATCAAACATCGGTAGTTTTTTGGGGATGAACTAAATCACAGCACACAGCCAACTGCAGCATTAGGTAGGGGTGGGTGATCTTCCCAAAAAAAAAAAAATCAGATCAGAGTCTTCACAGTACACAATCATGATTCATGATCTGAATTGTGATCCTCGTTTCCAGTTTGGAAATGTACTGTCAAGAATACCCAGACTCGAACAAGCCTAAGCGTCTATTAGCACCATTCAAAACATTGCATTGAAGACGGTGTTTTCAAAATGGTAATTAAATCCTGAATTAAACCATTTGAAATATTAAACACAGTTGTGTCAAATGCTTCCATTTAAGGTGGTTGAACAGATTTGCCGTTTTGCCTCAGGAAGTGCCGACCGTGGCCTGACAAAGTTTACAGATAACTTTGCTTTGTGAGATACGTGTGTCCCAATTCAGGGGCTGCATCCTTCAAAGAATGCGATCTACAAAGGTGTTACCTTTGTAGGCGGTGTTCTTCAAAGGTCGAACAGAAAACGTTATGAAATGGGATAGTCCATCCGATGGATCCTTCACAGTCCAACATATCCCAAGATTCATTGCACACTGGGTGGATCCTTCCCAACTCAGCAAACGCACACAGGAGCCTTCAAAATGCGTCAGCCTTGTCACGCTACTATAACACATTTGGATTTCCACAATGGGGTGACCATATAATTCCCTACTGTTAAGAGTGAACCAATGCTATAAGTATACCAAAATGCCATGTCCTTGTATAGCAGCAATTTCAACTGATGTAAATAGACTAATGTTTCAGAAATGGGATACTTAGGTAATAGTGTTGATCCAAAAACTGGAAACAGACGATGAGAGTGAACACTTAAAGTGACAAGCAAAGAAAACATTTTTTTTTTTTTTCAGTCAGTGGAATCATTAACACCAGGTCTTGCTAAACAATAGAGCGACCCCTGTAGTTTGCTGTAAATATAGACAATAAAGTTTGCCGTAAAATTGTGAGATGAACAAATCAGGCAGTGCCAGAAAATATGATGTGTAGACGTTTAAGGTACAAATCGGGCAAGTGGTATGGATTGAGTAGTTACACCTTGGAGCCATGCTTCATTCCCAAACAAACAGCATGACTTCCTACTAGATGGCTCTGCAGACTGGCCAAGATATATCACGTGTCCGTATCACTAGGATATGCAAAATACAATATTGCTACCCGACCAGCTTTGCTCATTAATGCTATTATCTGAGCTTTAGTTTCGTGGTAAAGAGCAGGAATAACCTTTTCTGTAAAGTGGCAGCGCAACAGGATCTTGTATCGCGGCTCCAGCATCTTTAACAGGTGTTGAAAGCCGGCGTTGTCCACAACGGAATATGGGCGTAAATCTTTTGCTATGAAGGCTGCCATAGCCTGGGTTATTGTCTTCCCTTTCGCGGAGTCGGGGGGTATTGTGGGCTTGCCAAATCTCTGGCCAGTGTTCTTAGCACCTCAGGGCGGAAACGGCTAAAGTGATTTCTTAGGTTGGTAGTGTTCCTAACATATTTAATTTTTGCGTGACAGGCTTTACACACTGCATGGGACTTGTCCAGTTCATTCTTCCCAATCTGTTCATAAAATCCAAAATGTGTCCAAATATCAGATTTTAAAATGTTTGGAGCATTTTTAATCTCTCGGTGTCTCTCTGCCATTTTGCGCTGGTACGTTTGCGATAAATGACGTCAGTTAGATCGGATTTAGATTGACGTACTCTACAGCGCTATACACATGCGCCCTATTGCGCACACATATGGCTACTAATCGATTATGGTCTGCCACTGCATCGATGCAGAAACGTCTACGTCTGCATCATGATGCATCGTTTAAGCCATTAATTTTGACGCCCCTACGTATCACGGGGTCTCTTTCACGTATAATGTATTAGAAAATATGGGGGGGTGGACATGGCGGGTGAGGAAGTGTGGTATGGATCAGGTAGTGACATGTTATTACTGGCCATGAAAGTTTTATGTGAAGGTTAGAAGTATTAGTAGGAGGATAAACGATCACAATCTCTACAATTCGCATGAAAAGATCAATCTGACCCCACCAGTCCCTGAGTGATAAACTGTTCATAGTCAAAATCGAAAACTTAGTCAGGAACATCCAATTCGTGCCTTTGGAGACTTAAATTTCCTTAGAGTTATTCTCAAGATCAATCACAATATAAAAGTGTCAGCTGTATCCGAATTCAGGGGTAGCATCCTTCTAAGGCCGCATTCAGAGATCAAATGCATCACAGCAGTGCAGCATGGCTGTCCCATTTCAAAGGCTCCTTCGAGTGCGGTCTAGAAATGCGTCCTTCATTTGCAAACACAAAGGATTCACCCGATGGATCCTTCGCAGCCCACCATATCCCAAGTCTCATTATGGAGATGTAAAGCAGGTGTGTCCCGGCAAAACGATAGGAGCGGAGCTTTGTGACTCAAAGGTATAGGCGGGAACAGCCGGTAATGCAAATAGGAAATTATCCGCTTTCTGTTTGCAGCACTTTGAATTGCCTTGTGTCTGAAATTGTACTATATAAATAAACTTGCATTGCCTTGCCTTGTTCGACCTTCGATGAACGCAGCCCACAAAGATTACACCTTCATAGACTGCATCCTTTGAAAGATGCAGCCCTTGAATTCAGACACAGACATGAGATAGGCCATCCCTAGCATGAGGTTTAAAGTGTTGTGCTCTCTTTCATTTCACTGCCAGTACATCAGAATCCATTTAACACCTGACCTACGAGTCACACTTCCTGTACACCTCAGGATGCTTGTGCACCATCTCTTGTGATTGTGAGATAGGTTGAGAGTAATTGTTTGAAATGAAGTCAGTTCTGTTGATAGTTTTCTGTGTCAGTTGTCAGCCTCTTTATCAAATATACTGTCCAAATGAAAAGTCACAAGAAAGGTATTTTTTTAGATATATCTACAGTAATGTGTGATAATTGTAACTTTAATGTTGTTTGTTTTTGACGTTTTCATAGTGTCAAGTGTGTGCGATAGTTGATTAATCAATTAATCTGGCTTGACACTATGCAAAATGTCAGCCAGCACCGTTACATTTAAATGTGAATTTAATAATTAAAATGCTTAAACTGTATAGTGTTGTGGTCATTCTGTGAACTAGAAAGGCAAATATTTGTGATTTTTGTATCGTATGTGGCATTGCATATTTTTGTGGCAAATAGTTTATGTACTGTATATTAAATGCAGTTAGTACCGTATATCTGTTTTTGTGCAGAAATAAGTGAAAATGTAAGGTAAGTTGAATAAATCATTGCATATTTCAAAGAGATTGTGTTGCCTTGAGTGTGTAATTTTGTCTTCCTTTAAAAGTGTGTACATTTTACATTCCATTTTTTTGTGTTTTGAGAACAGTGGGAGATTCATGTAACTGTAAAGAAACCAAAATCAAAATTAATATTATTGATAAAATTAAGCTTTAAATAATTAAAGATGAAAGATATAATTGTGTTTAGTATTGTACATTATAAAGTGTAACAATCTGTGATGTCTCTGGGGACTTGCATGTGCTGCCAAATGCATAAATGCACGTCTTAAGATTAATTTAGAGACCTCCCCTGTTTTGGAGTGTGTTACTGAAAAACTTAATTTCCATAATCTTCATCTTTTAATTTTGCAGTAATTCATTATTTTTGGGTGGTGTTACTCTAATTATAAACCCGAGAAGCATGTTTATGGAATGATGTGCCAGTCATATGCATGGTCTTCTTTGGGCCTTGAAGATAAATATCTGCTTGAACATTTTCTGTGAAATCCATTTCTGAGAAACACACCCATGCAGAAACTGAAGGACTATTTTTATGATGTGTGTAACCAAGTGTGAATGAAATGGGCAAGTCTGACATCTCCTACGTGATTATTAAACGCGAAGCAAGTTATGATGGACACTGCCCTTTAAGTGTGCATGAAAAAATTCCACTGCTCACTTCAATGAAGGTAGCAGAAGCCAAAACAAGTGTCCCACTTTTAGCTATGAGAACATCTTCAATTCAAGGATGTCCTTCAAGTCAGTAAATTGTCAGTAAAAGATGCCAGTCTGTTACAGGGTGCTCGCACACGCCCACACACACACACACTCTCTCTCAACCATGTAGTTAATTTAGATGCATGTTGTTGGGCTATGGGGGGAGGGGCGTGGAAACTCCATACACACAGAGCAGAAGTAGGATTCAAACCCACAACCCACTTACTTAGGTTTAATGCTTTGCAAAGTATTTCCAACTGAGCTGTGTTAAATAAAATGGGCTTTTGCATGTAAATAATCAATCACTGATGCAAATTGCTTGTGACTGTGTGTGTGTGAACCTTTCTGATAGACTGGAATTCCATTCAGGGTGCAGCCCAGCCAAGTGACTTATCCTGTCTGAGAAAGGATTCCCCCTGCAATCTCTGTATTGGGTAAGCAGTCGAAAGGTGGATAGATGAATGGCATGTATCAGGCACTGAAGCCTTCTCTTCTAAACCGACTTAGGAGGAACGACATAAGAGTGGCCTTTTGTGACTATACCCATGAAAATGAGTAAATCATGTATAGTGAAAACAAACGTGGTATGGGAAATGGCAGTGTATTAGCGTACAATGATTTATATCCCTGATATGAGAAAGCACCCGCTCTGCTCTGCTCATAGCTGACAGAAAATTATTTCAATTTAAAACAGCCATCGGAAATAACACAAGCCTGGCAATTCATCATACCTTTAAACTTACATAAAAACATGTTTTATAAGGAATACTGACTTTCTGTCTACTCGATTTAATCAAGAATTATAGCAGCAATATTAAAATGACTGAACGCCTTTGGCTAACCCTGAGGAAATGCAAGTCTCCAAAGGCACAAATCGGTTGTTACTGATTAATTTTGCGATTTTAACTATGAAGAGTTTATCACTCAGGGACTGGTGGGGTCAGAATGTTGAGGAGACTTTCCTTGATGGTGCCGTGTTTACACAGAAACCGGACCTGGTGCTCCAGTTATGTGACTGTGCATGTCCCCTCCCAGGTTTTTGTGGCTATTCTTTGGCCCGGAGTTCACGGCTACACGTAAGTGTATGGTTGTGGGAGTGTGATATGTTGGTGTCCTGACTGGGATGTAACCTAGCCTAGCCTAGTCTACTATACATTATGTGCATAAATGTTGGCTACGGGAGTGCGATTCTTTTTGTGTCCTGACTGGGATGTAAGCTAGCCTAGCCTAGCCTACTAAACTTTGTCATATGCTTCCCAGGATAGACTAGAACACGGCAGCCCTCAGTGGGAAAATGGCCATTAAAAATAGATGAAAGAATGCAACTGGGCTTGATAAATTTGCTTAATTACTCCCCTTGTCTCATTAAGAACTTGTTTTAAAATAAACAAATTATAACCTGAAGGATTAAAGCAGAGATCTTAGTCATTATAACGCGTCACATTTTTATCAGCAGTACATATTAATGTATTTAGTTTCATTGTTCTATGACCAATGCTTTCCATTGACCTGTCAGTCAGAAAATTTAAATTTTGAAAACAATAAATTGTACCAGTCACCAGAAAATGAAATCAGAATGGTTTGGTTGAGGTACATCTTAGGAACCACTGTCTTATTTCTTTTTTCTGTTCACCCATGAAACTAATGATCCAGCTTTGTGCAAATCCAACACAGCTGGTACCTGTCTGGCTAATAAGTAGAAGATAAAAAGGCAGCTGCTGTGAAAGAATGAGCAAGGTTGTTGCTGTAATATGTGGCTATGAGGTTTGAGGGGTCTTTTAATGAGCCGTGTTTCTCTCCCTTTGCTTCGTACTATGTGCAGTGCCACGGTATTTCGCCTCTTGCTGGTTGTTGTGTGTCTAGACCGTACATTTCACTGTTCTATGGGGACCTTTTCTGTGGGTGAACCACAAGACTGGCCAGCTTTTACTGAAGTATTTCAGCATTGTAGAGTTACACAGAAAAAAAAAAAATTCCCCTCAACAGAGGAGAAAAAACTAAAACCAGAAACCCTTCCCTCCTTCTGTCCTTCCTTCCCAAAATAATACTAAAACTGAGCAAAAAGTGCTAAGAAATGTGTAGCTTTAACGGGGAGATTTAACCATATTATGGGGGTAGAAAC
>JAAGVU020000095.1:789720-808501 GCA_011763525.2 Mormyrus iriodes | reverse complement strand
ACAATAAAAAGTGCTATGCCAGGCTGGTATGTGTGGATTACAGCTCAGCATTTAACGTTGTCAGCCTCACTAAGCTGCCACCATGTGTAGCTGGATCTTGGATTTCCTCACCAACAGACCCCAGCATGCGCTGACAGGCACAAACACCTCCTCCATCCTGATACTCAGCACTTGCACTCCACAGGGCAGTGTTCGGAGCCTGCTGCTCTACCCGTTGCTCACACATGGCTGTACAGCCAGATTCAGCACCAACTCCATTATAAAACCTGCTGACAACACCACTGTTGTGGGCCTGATGGCAGCAACAATAAGACGGCCTACAGAGAGGAAGTGAGGCTCCTGGCAGAGGGGTGCCAGAACATTAACCTGTCTCTTAATGTCAGCAAAACTAAGGAGCTCTTTAGTACTGATCTGTCCCATGTTCACCACTTATCATTTCTTATTTTTTATTGCTAAATTCTATAGTACTGCTGCAGCATTCTTTGCATTCTAACCACTGCTCCACTTCATATTGCTACTTTGCTGCGGCACATATCACTTTACTTCCTCATATCAAATGTTGTATTATATGTTGTTAGATCTAATATTAGTTAGCATTTTATTCTTAACGTTTAATGCATTGTAGCATTGCACTGTCCTGGTATTTGTCTGTAGTCTGTGGAGAAGGCATGCAAGTAAGAATTTCTTTGTACTTAGGACAATAAAACCTGGAATCTTGAATCAGGGTGGAGATGGGATTCAATCCCACAGCTATGGAGGTGTGAGATAATATTGCTACTAATTGAGTCACTGTACCACCCTGAGCTATGAAGTATTCTTTTCATTTAGGTCATGTTACTATAACGTATTTTCCTGAAGTCCCTCTGTTCTGAAGCTATCTAAAGCTAACCGCCTACTGCTGGCTGGTTAGTATGGTGCGGCCGCTGTGGTGCATCCAGTAAGAATGCATAGAAATGGTATCTTGAACTTTATTAAAGACCTGAGAACAGTTGTTGCCAAGGCTCTATGCTTGTGTGCGTGTGGTTCTGGAAGTAGAAAATAACAAAAGATGATAATGCATAAATATAAATACAATATATGTAGATAGCATTGTCAAATAAGCCGGTTCACAAGATTAACGTCACCATTCTCTTACTAGGACTTTAACCTTCCATCCCGTCAGTTAACAAACATCAATAAATAATTCTAATACACAGAATACTACAAATAGGTTTACGCTGGGCAAACTAATAAACTCTTAGGTTAACACTGGCATCCCATGACATCCGAGGTAAACGGGACATGAATCTACATAAAATAAACTTGCGAATAAACCTGCGAGTCACAGCGTTCATCTGAGAAAATGCAAGCTATTGCAGGCAGCAAATACGTTCACTGCGTTTGAGGGACTCATTTACAATTAACTGCATATACAAAAAACCCAACATAAACATGCCCGCATACACTGTACATATGGGAACTTACGGGTATTTGAACGCACACAAATTCCAGCGCGGTATATCGCCTATCCTCTCCCGATGCAATCGCAACAAAAAAAAACATGGCGACGATGTTTGGCTTACCTTGCGTTCACACCACGAGCGGCGAGAGCGTCAAAGCGACCGAAAGTCATTCATTCTCTATGGGAGGCGCGTTGCGTCGCCATTTGGCCCAGTCAACTTTATGGTAATGAGCTATGACGCGTTTCAGCGGCAACTAATCGGAATGTAGAGATGCTCCGCTGAAGAGAGTTTCCTGGAACACAAGCGTGTAAGCTTTTGTTCCGACCGCATAGATATTTATGATCTGTCTCTCTTTGCCTATAGGGACATAAATAAAAATGACGCATCATATCGGAAATTATTGGTGTTCCCAGTGAGTTGGGGAATTGCATAATATAATTTTGTGAAAAAGGAAGGAAATCACGTAATAATTTAGGTGCCATATAGCATTCAAAATAATGCGAATAACGCTATTTATAACATTACGGTTTGTTATAACATAATTACATGTTTTAGTAAAACAGCCACGATATATTTTTAGTACTATTCATGTGACATTGATGATGCTGTCAAACACAAGGTATTTCACTAGCCTACTTTAGCACATAGCTTAGACAGACTTTGCTTAAGATAATGATAAATGACATCAAGATATTAAGCAGTCGCACATATATTGTATATATATGTTATATTATTATTTAAGCACATATGACTTTTAAGGGAAATTTACGCAATTTTGCCTGGGATCAATCATTTTTTGGATTCTGATAGCTGTCATTTTAGACATTGTTACCATGCAAACAAATTGAATTGTACATTCTGAAATGTAGGTATTTGTCTTTTCACTAGTTGATAAGTGTAGAAAACGATGGAAGTCATTGAGAGATACATATAGAAAAGAGAATAAAAAGGAGGCAGAGAGGAAAAGGAGTGGGGGAGGAGCAAGCAATACCAGGCCATGGCGTTACAGTGGGGTCATGAGCTTCCTCAACCCCTTTCTGGATGATCGGGCCACAACTAGTAATATGGTTGGGTGGGGGGATGCCCTGATCCCAGAGGAAAGTGAGGATGCCATGGCCGGGCATACTCAGGCAGAACACCGGTGCCTGGAGGTCCAGGGAGAGCAGTCTACCCAAACCCAAGTACATGTAGCCAGAGCCCACCACCACTGATCCAGAGCCAATCAAGTGTTGAGGAGCAGGCAGGGACACACAGAAGTAGGAAGAGAAAACAAGAGAATTTTGAAGACAGGATCCTCACTATTTTGGAGGCAGTGAGTAGGAGAGAGAGCCCTTCACTGAAAGACAGTGACAGTTTATTTTTTAAAAGCCTCCTAGAGGACTTCAAGACTGTCTTATAAGAGAAGGCAGGACTTGAAGTTTCAAATACACAAATTAGTATATGAGGCATAATGTCAAGAAGCTGGAGTCACAGACAACATTTAACACAGAGGATAGAGTAATGTGGTGCTGCTGACAACACTGTGAGGGTGTGGCTTAATTCCCTTGCAGTGCTGTCAGCTGCACCTTGTGCTCTCTCCCACACACACACACACACACACGTGCAGACACACAAAGTTTTTAAGTTACTGATTTTGTTCTATTGTTCAGGCCCATTCAAACAATGCTTCTAAAAGTTTTCATAGTATTTTATAATAAAATATTGCACAACACTTCTGCGTTCCATATTATTTAATCATATTTTTATGGTAAACATGAGGGAGAGTGGGTGTTGTCACACTTTTTGAAATGACTGCAAACAATATATCAGTGTTGTATAGATTGTCTGAATAACCAGTGGCTAAGAATCTGGGAGGGGAAAAAGCGTTAACACAAATACATACATATTTACACAAACATGAGAGGGAGAGAGAGAAGAGAAAGCATTAAACCGTATTGTCAATCAGTAAATAGCAAGGAAACACTGAAACTAAATGTCTAGATCATATAAAACACAAAGAAAAAAACGTATATATACATAATAGAAACAATCAAACTAACCGTGGACAAATTGCAAGGCGCTGAGCTGGACAAATAGCGTGCCGATGGTTGGAGTCCAGCCTCGCAATGTGGGGCCCAACTTTTGACGGCAGGCTGTCAAACTGCCCGTTGTCCAGCCTGAAATATGACTGGAACCTGGCATCATCTAGTTGCAACTCCAGCACCAACCAGTGATATTCCCCATGCTGCTGACAGGCCTGGAGAATCGGGTGAACCCACTGCGATCTGTGGTGTCTTCGCCGCAGGTAAATCAGTGCTGCATAAAAAACTACTTGCCGATTATCCATAGCGAGAAGATAAATTTGAAAAGAAGTGCAACCCAATTTAAAGGCAACATTTTCACTCCAGAACGCTTGAAATTGGGCGGGAATGCAATTAACTGGTTCACAACAATACAGATTTGACAAATTATACCCTATCGGCAGTCGGCACAAATATGAATCACATATTTGTTTGCTTTGTGGCCCCTTTAAAAAGTTTGTGCGCCCTAGCATTCCGAACGGCCTTATCCCCGCCCACTCTGCCTACGTCAGAGAGCGTCCAAAGCGTTTGTTAGCGTCGTGAACTGGGCGGCCAGAGCGATCACTGGTTGCACTTTGCCTCAGTCCGGTTCCCTATTGGTTGCCTACTGCAAATGAAGTTGTCCAATAATAGCAGAAAATGGGCGGGATTTGCAAGATACTGGCTGAACAGATTAGACCAGCAGCCCTTCAGCACACCCTCTGTACACCAGTAACATAGGCATTAACTAAGGGCTTGCAGAACTTGTGCAATACCCAGATTTAGTCCAGTTTTGCATGGGTATTCTCCAAGGAAAATTTCAGCTGAGCTGAACCTGAGACTCATTAAAAAAAACATAAATGGATGTTGAGAAGCAGTACACAGACTAAAATCTCAGGGCTAAGTGCTCTGATTGTTGCTCTCCTTGCTATACGGTTAGAAGGAAGGGATTCCATCTCATTGTATTCTATTATTGATGTCTCAGTTATAATTTACATTTTACAGTGGATATATCTAGTGATTATGATTGTAATCACTGTAAGTACTCAGCTTTATCCCTACCCCATTATCATCTACATACTCAACTGCATCGAAACTATAAAATGCACATCATCACTCAAATCTCTAGTAAATAGGTTAGTTCAGGTACGTTATGTTGAATTCTAAATCGTCTTCCACATTGGTTTACAAAAAACAAATTCACATTTATGTACAAATAAAATATTTTCCTCTTATTTTTGGTGGAAAACAGTTATATTTTATAATTAGGTTTATTAGTTGTCATTGAAGTTATCATTCAGCGGCTTGAAATATTTTATCTCTACTAGTTCTCTTCATCTACAGTCAACTTCATCAAGACTGAAATTTCATCTCAGGCTCTGATCTATGCATCATATAGCTGAAAAGGACAATAAAGATCCTGAATGTCCAACTCCAGCTCCAGAATTCACCAACTTGAATATCATTCCAGGTCCCTTGCAAAATGTCAAACTTGCACCAATAAACTGGCATCTCCTATTATTGGACATTTAATCTTCAGCACACAATAACAGGCTCTTTCCCCAAGCAGTGACCCTCCTGAACAACAGACAGTATACAATAACCAGAGGAAAATCTAGGATTTGAACCATAGAAATACAAGACAAATCACTACGTGGATTTAAAATAATATTTTTTTAGGGGTGCTGAGACAAAGGTTGGGATGATGGAAGCCCCCTTAAATAGGGTGTAGAATCACCTATGACAATCGCTAATAAAAATGCCTATAATTACTGCTACTGACCTATTTACTGTTTAATCTTTGTATGTGGCCCCTGGGATGCATGCTTCACTGTTGTCTATCTGTCCTCTGTACTCTGGTTGTTAAGACTCAACATCAGGGCAGAACAACCCAGTAATGGCGTGTTTATTGACTGTCGGATGTCCAGCTGTAGTCACGCACCACCGGCACCGGCTGCACCCAGGCTCAATAAGTCCGACAGAAGGCTTGCAGCACAAGTAGGTGCAATTAGTTTACAATCAAACAAAGGTAAAAGGCCCACTAGACCAATTCTGCAACACAGATCCTCGAAATAGTTTATTTCATTGAAATACTACATGTATTAGAAATGCAGGAAAATATCAAACAATCTTCAGCTATAGAGAGTGTAGAATTCTGATGGGGGGGAGCTCTGAGCATTTGAATGACAATAAGTACATAAAAAGTAGGAAACACCTGCCAAAATATATGATGAATAAACCTGAGGGAATAGAAGAGGCTGCACACTGTTGGAAGAGAAGTGATGTGCTCTAGGCTGCTTCCATATGGCCGACTGACAATTTCCATCAAGGCCACGGTAGGATTGTTTTTGGTAAGACTGCATAGTGAAATGCAATGCATTAGTCAATTCTCTAGAAAATAGCTTAGTTCACGTACGTTATGTTGAATTTTGAATCGTCTTCCACATTGTTTTATGAAAAACACATTCACATTTATGTACAAATATCTTCCTCTTATTTGAGGTGGAAGAACAGTTATATTTTATAATTCAGATTATTGACATTTAAGTTATTGTTGAGCAGCTTGAAATATTTTATCTATAATGTCTTTCTCTGTAATGTAAATATTACTTCTTTATGTAGTAAACATAATCCAAGATACTCTTTGCCTCGACTTCCTTTAATCTATTCTGGGCAGTATTATTCATGGCAATGAACTCTATACTTTCTTCATTTCTTTACGGTTAGAGACCAGTTTTAACTACCTGGAGTCGTGCACAATGAGCCGAACAGGCATGGCTCCTTCAGAAGACTCAGCAGAGCTCTTCACCTCTCCATGTCCTTTGATGCCTCGGTTGGATGGGCCCACACCTGAACCATTCTTCCTGCCCTGATCACAGCTGTCACAGTGCTCCTGTTTTAAATTATCATCTATAACTTAGTAGATCTGTGGGAAAAATACAATAGTTTCTACGTTACATTTGTTAAAATGATCTCTATATGCATCACATCCTGACGTGGATGACAGTGCACAATGCAACTTTCAGGCTCAGGGAATTATATTTCAAACTCGCAATACTTAGCAACAAAAGAAACCATAATGGATCAAAACAAATGCAGGCAAGGGATAAAAGAACAAACAAAAACTTAAGGAAACATGGAAAAATGCAGAGTATGGACACAGACTCAGAACAGGGTTTTCAACTGGGACCATATAATGGCAAATACAATCAATAGCTGACAAGGGGACAGAGGATAGACAGGGATTTGTATACACAAGTAATGAGGCCTAGACCAAAGACAGGTGTGGGTCAGTAACAATTACCCAAGAACTAGTGACTAAGACACCAAGAGATACAAGCAATGCAGGATGTAGATACAAACTAGGCACAAACAGCGTTAACCAGGAACAAAGACACTAAGGACATTATTTGTGTTTAACCTTGTTTAACTCTGTTCTGCTTGTTCTTTGTTCCTCCTATTGTTAGCCCTTATTTGTGTGTCAGTATTCCTAGTGTTTATTTCCTGGTATATAGTTAATGTTTCCTAGTTTTGGTACTTGTTCATATGTGGTATGTACGTATGTATGTTTGTTGCCTGTACAGAGGAGAGACACCATCGACCGGAACCAAATTCTTTGTGTGTATTAACATACTTGGCGAATAAAGCTGATTCTGATTCTGATTCTGGTTAGTTAAGTTTCTCCACCTGTTGGCCATTTCCCTGTACTGTGCTCATTGGTTAATTGTCATGATTCACACCTGCTCCTTGTTAGTCATTGTGTTCTGTGTATTTCAGTGTCTGCCTTGGTTCAGTTCCCTACTCAGTCATTGTGTTAGCATGTGTTCCACTATGTATTAAGATATGTTACTCTTTGCTAGCCTGTGCACACCCTCTGCAAATGTGGCTCTGTTTGGTTTCCTTGTCCTGCTCCCTACTTGTGTTATGGTTTCTTAGTTAATCTGTGGTTTTTCCTGTTTTTATTTTGTAGTTTCCCCATGGTGTTTACGCTTCCCAATAAACCGCCCTCTTGTCTCGTGAGCTGTAGGTGGATTGTCTTGGTTTTTTTTTTTTTTTCTCCCTTCCTGCCTGTGCCATGCTGGGCTGCTGTGACACCATCTGGAAGATATTAGGACTGGAAATCAACAGTCTAGTAGAAATAATTTTTATTCTGGACCATACTTCATGTATCAGGTAATTGTCTGTCTGAGTTACTGTGGTTGTTGCTGCAGTGACTTATTGCCAAGGAAATTTTAGCCTCCTAAATGTCATGGCATGTGACTGTGGGTTATTCTATGCCTGTTATTGGAAGGTCACTGTTTCAAATCCCTTTGGGTCCTTGAATAAGGGCTTGAACCCCTGTTGCTCCGGGGACTTGTGGACACTGCTTTTTCAAATGTGCTAAATCAGTGCCACTGAATGTTTGAGCTCTTTTTGCTATTGGAGACAGTTGTGAGCTATGGGAAACCTGACTGAGGTTTAGTGAAACATAGCTTTGTTTGCAGTCAACCATACATCTAGCACCCCTGGAGCATTTTTTTTGGTGGGGGGTGTGGTGCATTAAATGCCTTATGCAAGGACCTCCCGGATATGGGACTATTCGGCCAAGGAAGCGATTTGAGCTGGTGACAGTCCAATCACGGGGACAGAAGACCAACCCACTGAGCTGAGCACTGACCTGGTGGGCAAAGATCACAGATATAGAAACTATAGCTAAACTATGATTGGCCTGGTAATCCTGTTAGGGTGTAAACAGGGTCAAGTAGCTGGCTTTTAGAATTCCTGGGTTTTTTTGCTACTTGGGAAAGGAATTTGTGCTGTTTTGTCTGTTTTTCAGTACAGTAAGGTCATTTTGAGTGATTAAACTCTGCCATCCTTTTGCTTTTTTTCCCTGCCCTCACCTCCAGCTCACAGTCAGAAGATATGTAAAATCTGTGTTTTCCTACATTGGAGGATTGTTCCATCCTCACAAATTTCAGAATAGGCCAAGCATCCAGACGTTACCTTCCATCTCTCCTGCCTCTGAAGTACTGAGCTCAGCAGGTGGCAAAATCCGAAGAAGAGAAAGCGACAGAGGTCCTGATCACTCGGGTCCAAAACTAGGCGGGCCAATGAAGGACTAATGCTTCTCTCTTCTGCCATCAACTCTACTTCTGCCTTCCCTCCACAGCCTATACACATCACCCCTGGTGTCATTAAATATTGTTTTATGGGGAGAACATGAGCCACGAGAGGCAAAGTGCCTGTTAGGGGGAAGACGATGCAGCAGCAGACAGGACTATTGAGGCATGTTTCCATTACAAATGACCGACGGGATGTGTTCAGTCTAGCATAATACAGTGTGGGCTTGTGGAAATGGGCAATGCTGTATTTAGCATTACTGTGAATAATGTATAAATAACATCATTTGGAATAGTCTTCATTTGGCTTAAAATAGTTTAATAGTATGTTTATGATTTATAATCTGTATATGTTAAAATATTCCAAAATGTAACATCCATGTGTAATATATACAGTGTGTGTATATATATATATATAGTTGCAGACTTATATACCATTCTTTTATTATATTGTAATTTGTAAGGATGGCATAGTGGCTCAGTGGGTACACTGTATGGGGGTTATGTATTACAGTGTGGGGATTCTATTAAATACGTATATATTACGTTGTGGTTCTTTTCACCGTGCTGGGACATTTTTTCCATCCCCACAAAGGGGAAATTCAGTTCTATAAAAATCTGTTGAATACAAACAAAAAACTAAAAATGCCAAAAGCCTTGTATTTTGTTTGGTTACTTATGGTTAAGGTTACCATAGCTGGGATTAGGCTTATGCACATAGAAGTGAATGGAGTGTCTGTCTGTCTGCCAATGTGTGCATGTTCTCCCTGGTTTCGTCCCACTGTCCGAAGGCATGCAGTCAGTTAAACTGGACAACAAATTGCCTGTGGTGTGCTGTCCTGTGCTTCCTATGATAGGTTCCCCACCACCCTGTACTGCATAAATGGTTATGGGAAATAGAGGGATGTAATTGGAAATGTATTGTTGTAAATTTTAAAGTATTTCACATTACAGCTACACAGACAGTTCATTCATGGTATAAACTTCATTAGATAAACATAGTATATTTATGGATATTTTGATACATACCAGTGTTTTGCCTTATTTTATTTGAACATATAGCCATAACTTTTTCATGAAGCTAAGCAGCTGTTGCGTCTAATGTACCTTTTAACAATAAGGTTGTGAGGCGCCTCTATAGTGAGATCAAAGGCAGGATCAGTGTTTTTTTTTCCTACCCCCTTATAATTCTGCAGCTTATGGGAGCTGCAGCCTGGAACGTGAGGCAACAGCCATCAATTATGCAGCAGTGCCTGCTGGAGGTGCCACCATCAGAAGCCCTCTCTCCCTAAGCAGGAGAAGCCTGATGCAAGCCCTATCTTGTGCTCTTTGCCAGGGGTGTGATATTTTAAGTGATCACTCGGGTAGCGCGTTACGCCTCTCATGGCCAGATGAAGCTCTTCACCAACACCTTCAACTACAGCAAGAGAGTGGATCAGGTCATAAAGTTCATGGTATATTAATAACAGAATGCGTCAGTAGACGTCAATCTGAGCAGATGGGTCCTAGCCGATGCGACACCCTAGGCGAGCATCACTATCGACACCCCCCGTCTGTGGCAAAGAGAAATTACCTGGCAGGGTGTGCCGCCTCGGAAGTTGGCGTCCTAGGTGGCCGCCTATGTCGCCTAAAGGATTGCTGTAACTAAGTTGCAGTAATTAGTCATTAATGCAATTATAAAATAGATATACACTGTGACACTGTTGTACGTTACCCAGTCACAGTATATATAAAAAAGCTTAAAATGGTCTGGGACATGAATGATTATTTTTCTCTTTACTTGTTTTGGAAACTATTGTCCTCTATCTCTCTCAGAATGCATCTATCCAGCAATCTGAGCATTTAAAATTTGAATAAATTTTGAAATATATATTGAGATATGAGAATGAATATTCAATTTGTTGGGGCCATTACTGCTGTGGCTCCTTGTTAACATCACTCAGCTGCCATTGCCCATTTAGAAAATTAAAGACTGTGCTGTAGACTGTAAACTGCAGTGAATATTCAGACTTGCTTACTAACACAACTCACGTCTTTGCGCGACCATTATCCTGTGTTTTTTTTCCAGCAAATTTAAATGCTGCATGAACAAGAAAAGCTATGGCTTTAATGAGGTGACTTTTTCATATGGCTGTGAGAAGTATTTAAAAAGACTGACAGAAAATAAAAAGGAAGAATCCCCAATTCACTGATTAACCACCATGTATGACATTACATAGCATAGAAAAGCATAAAAAGCGATTACAACTCTGCAATTATAGTTTATATATCTAATGTACAGGTTAGCCAATTAAGTGCTAAAATTTTATATGTCAAACAGTGTGCCTTTATGTTTAGATGCTAATCCATCTGTTCTAAATAAAAAATAAACACAAACAATGTAATTATAATTATATAATTAATTATAACACACCGTAACTATGGCTACTGGTGCTGCTGTACATTTTTATCTACTATGCTTGTCCATCAATGTGTCAATGCATGTTCTGATCAATTATGCTCTCTGCCTTCCCATGTGTCTGGGTGGTGCCCGGGGAGGGCACCATCTGAGCTGGAGTCCTGGTTTGGTCCTATGGATGGGTGACATCGTAGATGTGACTTACGAACTATAACATCGTGGGTGCAGCCTCCAGTCTGCCACCCTACACAGGCCAGCGTGGAGAACAAACTCATTATTGGACTTTGGCATGACTATAATCGCAGCTTGCACCTTGCTTTTAGCAAGCAAGCCTACTCTATTCTGTGCTATAATGTTAGTATGCCTTGGGGGGTTGGGCAGCCAGCTGACCTTGGACCCCCAGAGATTTTTTTTCCTCCTTACTTGGGAGTTTTTGGTTCCTCTCCTTTGTCATCTGGCCTTCTTTCTTCCTTTAGTTAATTTCTTGTCTTTCCTTTTTTCTATATTATTGCTATTCTCTCAATATCATGTAAAGCGCTTTGGGGCAACTCTGTAGTGAAAGGCACCATATAAAAATAAAATAAATTGAATTGAATTAATTAACTCTGTATGTAAAATCCTAAAGTTTTTGCACATTTAACTTTCTAAAAAGAAATGTAACCTTTGCATAAATCCCTTGTGACTGACATACATCACAAAGCAATTTTAGACAACAAGAACAAGAACAAGCACTTGATTTTTTGAGTGTTTCCTAAATCATACAGGGGAAGGAGGGGCTTCCAGGTCTGCTGATGGCACACAATCACCAAGCAAGGGTGCAGTTACATTAAGGATATGGTGTAATATTGTATTATCAAAGTGTGTTAGCTTAGCCATTTCAAAAACTCTCCTAATGTCACCCCAATATTTGCAGTAACTATTTAATATACCCATATATGTTTTGACTTGAACACTAGCATATCCAGTTTTGCTGATCAGTACCTCATCAAATTATTTAACTATGTTAATTAAGTGAGCTGGTGGTGAAATGTAACAAATACATGGAGTGGCTGAGGTGCCCCTGAAGAGAGCTTTGCGAACCACAGCAGTGTTTTTTTAACCGGCAACAAGATGTTAGTAATAAGATATGAAAATAAATTTCTGAAATTGCTGTTTTTATTTTATTGCTGTTCATTTGTATATATTAGAATATTATATTCTATACTGTTTCTAATTGCCTGAGACTTTTGCACATTACTATACTTCCTTGGAAGACAATCTACATCATAAACAAGTCATTTGATAACCAATAATTCAATTCAACTTATTGCTTTTGGAATACGTTACATGTGGTCAACATTTCAAGATTGAAAATGTTTTGAAAAACTGTACCTGAGTCAACATACAGTATGTAAATGATTTGAAAGGATCTGAGATACGATGCAATATGCTATGACCTTTAATGCTACAATGGCATTGTCATCAGCTCATGGTTATGAAGGCAGTGACTGCAGTGACTTCACCAGTACTGTGTCTAAGACTCAACAAAGTCATTCACATTTAGTGCATTTGCCAAAACAGATTGTCTAAAGAATTTACTTTCCATTTCTGTGTTGTAATGTTAATTTTCTCTCTGCAGGAAAAACAATATGACATCATTAATGTGACTGTGTGCAGACTTAAAGGTGTTGTGTGGGAATTATATTCTTGTTGTCTTCCATAATTTATTTTTTTTACAACCTCACACAATTACTGCAGTGAACTTTTGTGAGATTATCAAATTTCTCCAATTTCACCATTTCATACTATGTTCTCTTACTAACTGGCACATTGACAGCATACCTAGGAATAAAAAGTGTGGTTCTTTTTTCTGCCTTTAATATGACAAGACAAAATGAGGCACCGTATCCAGCCAGTGATGTATTGTATCATGTGTCTAGTCACCCGGCAGTCTCCCTAGAATCTGCCTTCCCTGCAGAACCATCCTAAATGGTCTCTCTATTACAATCTTCCAGAATCATTTGTGACTGAAGAGAGCCATTCATTAAGGAAAACACATATAAAATGCACCTCGTATTTTATTATCAATGTTGCATACAAGCCATTATTCACAATAGCAATTTTGTTTCCGTAACAAATAGGACATGTAAATTATAACATGCATACCCATTCGCACTGTAGAAACAAGACTATAAAGATAAGGTTGATGCCTTCTGTCCGAACAGCACAGTATTTATAGATAACTTATATATTTAATGTTATGATTTAACTAATATACCCAAAGCTTATCCTGAATACCTTTTTTAGCAATGTCTAACAGTATGGGTCATTTCTAAATATGACATTCGACATCAATGTGAATTTGCAAATTTTATAAATAAAGTATTTGGGTTTTCTGTACTGACCGTGTGTCACTGACATTTTTTACATTATATATAAAGCATGACATGTACTGTCCCTAACTAGAAAAGGATTAATAGGAAAAATAACTGCAAAAATCGTCTTTTTCATGCGATCTAGACCAAAAGTTGATGGGTAAAATACTGGTTACAAGAGTGTTCATGAGTTTTTTTAATATTACATCCATCTATGGGTCATGAAGTATGCCATTCGTTTTCGGTCCTTTTCACAGCGTCGGTCACAGTAAATCTGTGTATGAATACATATGGAGGAGACTGCTAGTGCACAATTATGCTATATTGAGAGATTGTAGGTTACTCTACTAACATCCACCCATCCGTTTTCTATACCTGCTTGTCCACATGTCATCTAATAAGGGGAATTTGTATATTTTCTGCTATTTTATGCAAAAGAAAGCAGGACAGAAGTTGCATCAGCACAGCGCTGCCTTGGGTGGAGGTACATCCTACATGGGGCTTGGGCATGTGGGTCCCTGCCTGTGACCCACTATGTTACCAGACTGCATTTAATTGGCTATTTTACTCCCATTATATGTACGAGCTCTGAGGAGAGAAGCTGGGGGCTTGAGCTGGAGGAAGTAGGAGACAGAGAATCCGGCTCATTGAAGGATATCATACTGACGGGAGAGGGTACAGGGTTACTAGTCCTTAAAACTAATCATGCCTGTCCTTCATGCAGGGTGACCTTTATTAATGAGCAGAGAAATGACAATCTCTGTGTAACCTTGAGGGCACTTATAATTGTACAGTTTCCTAAACGAATGGAAAATATTGGCTCTATGAACTGGGTTCATTCATTTCTAGGGGATTTTTTGCATTCATTCACCATGAAATGTCTCCATGCCTCCATGTTGCCTACTTACATTGCCTGTTAATGCCATTCCACTAAATAGCAAAGATTTTTAGTTACGTGAAACAGTGGTTCTCTGTAGCCTTTGTAGATCTTTGGTTAAGCGTTTAACTCAGTTGTTCGAGTTGCCCTGTGGGACATCCTGAGACTTTGCAGGATCCCCCCGAAGCTGCTGAACGTCATGGATGGCCGGTATGCTGGTGCTGTGAGTGCTGTGCAGAGTGAAGGGACAACCTCTGTGTTCTTCCCAGTTGATTCTGAGGTTCCCTTGAGGTGAGTTCTTGCTCCTACTCTGTTGTTGGTCCGTTGTTGGGTGTTGGGCAGGGTTGTGGGGTCCAGCAGTTGTGGGGCATCTGTTGGTGAAGAAAGATTTACTGATTTTGACTTTGCTATGATCTTCACTGAGTCAATGGAGGCTCTGATCGGGGCTTTTTAAAGACTGTGCGAGGAGTGTCTGGGATTGCGAGTGTCCTGGATAAGAACCAATATCCAGACCTTTAATGACTTCTTAGGCACAGCCATCAGTAGTGTGTCTGCGGGGAGAGTGTCGACCTCGTTGAGAGGTTCACCTACCTCGGCAGTGACATTCATGTCACAGGTGAGTCTTCCTATGACATCATCAGATGGACTGGGACAGAATGGGGGGCTCATAATGTTGCTGAAAAGGGGTATGTGACGCTCCCGATATCTTTGTAAGAGGAAGACGCTCCAAGTCTTTAGAGTCCTGGTGCTCCCTGTCTTGCTGTATGGCTGTGAGACATGGACGCTATCCAGTGAGCTGAGATGAAGACTGGACTCCTTCGGTACTGTGTCTCTTCGGAGAATTCTCAGGTACCACTGGTTTGATTTTGTGTCGAACAAGCGGTTTCTAGGGGAGTCCCCAATGAGGCACATTACCTGCATTGTGAGGGAGCGTCAGCTACGGCACTACGGCCATGTGGCGCGTTTCCCTGAGGGTGATCCAGCTCGCAGGATCCTCATTGCTGAAGACCCAAGCAGCTGGTCCAGGCCAAGGGGAAGCCCACGTAACACCTGGTTGCGGCAGATGGATGGCCATCTCCGGAGGGTGGGACAGGACCATGTGTCTGCCTGGGGGGTGGCCTGCTGGGATCCCGAGGAGTTTCGTCATGTGGTGGGTGCGGCAACGCACTGCATCAGCGCATACTCCCCGACCTGACCTAACCTGACCTGACCTGAAACAGACGGGGATAAAATAATGATAGTTAAATTTTAAAATGACAAAGAAAAACACAATAAAACAAAGTCTATTGTATTAGAAATGCCTGCCAGGACAGGTAAGTAAACTGTAATCTCAGTCTCAGTAATGGTCAAAGCCCATGTGACACCCTAGGCAATTTCACCCTGATCCCCTCATGGCTGCAGTGCCCCCTCAGAGGATGCCACCCTGGGAAATTGCCCATCTTGCTACCCACCACTGCTTTGTCCTGGTCTAGTTATTCTTGTATGTAATCTTAGACTTGTAGATTGGCATATGACTTGTAAACTAGTCTACAGCTATTTTCACCCGGGTTAAAAGCATTACTGTTTTGTGCATCTGAGATGAAGGGGCAAAGCTCACACCCAAGTAAGCTAAGTGGTATGCTGGGAAATCACAAACCAGCATTTGGTGCTAAATATTCCTTAGACATTATATTTAAGGTTTAAACATTTAGCAAAGCTCTCAATACTGTCTTTATATCTAGTTTTGTATTAACTTTAAATTTTGCATTGCAGGCTCTGAAAAGAATTATCAATTATAAACCAAAAAACAAGACATCAGGGTCTGTATCACGCCGCTGGAATTTTCCGTTAGCAAGATAACTTGTCAGATTTAACGTAGTCTTTGTTAAATGTAAGAATGAAGATAAAGTCTATTTAAGCTGTGGGTACCATAAAGCCCTCCAGAACCATGGACCCTGACAGACACTGGCATCCAAAACCACTAAGTCGGTGACAATGGCAGCAACCCTGACCCAGGACAAAAATATCAACAAACTAACCCCAGCCCCACAAACTAGACGCTGAACTAACTACTGCCTCATAGCAAGATCACACAGACCAGGCTCAACTATCAATTCCCTCTTATTTCTGTGATTCACAGTCATGCACTGTGTGTGATTCTCTGAAAAGGATGTTTGAAGAGCCATAGATTCAGTGAGATATCCTGTATGATCTTTGTAAGAACAAAAGGCCCTAGCATATTTAGAGAGGGCATGACGTGACAAACCCACAAAAAGAAATCCATGAAAGGTAAGGCACCTAATAACTTTTTGTTAATAAAATGTTGTGTTTTATGGTTATTATCCTGTGTATATTTACATCCAGGGGTTATGGATGATTAATCATCATTCGAGACCAGCATTCTATAGTATAAGGGAACAGATTAAGGAAATACCAGTCCATTGCAAGGACAAAGCACCCCCAGTCCCCGAGTAAATCATCGGTTTGCTCTTTCTGATTTTACCATGGGTTGAATGTATATGGATCAGAACAGGAGGTGGGCGTGTGCGCTTGGCCCCATCACCCCCTGTCCCACACAGTATAACACCCCTCCACAGAATCCCTTCCAAAAACTGGACTAATTTGGAATCGAAGTAGAATATAAATAAGAATAAAGATTTTCCATTTCAGGAGCGTGTAAGCGCAGCAGTGCTAAATGGATTAAACAAAACTTAATTATAAAATGACACCATGAGTGATTTTCTTCGCTGGCCTAATGGCTGGTGATGAATAGAGTGCCTTAGCCCCAGGGAAACAATGCGATTTGTTTCTGCAGCTTCTGGGAATCATGCTTTCATCTGTATTAATGAAACATGCCAAGAGGCACATGCCCATAACAACATATTGCCAGCAGTTCTAAAAAAATGCGTGCATACTCACGGTGAAGCACCAGTGAGCATTCGATCACTGCGTTACTTAGTTTTCCATTCAGATTTATACCTCTTATGACATTGGCAGTACCACAAATAAATGTATTACTTGTGCAAAACAGAATTTTAATAAAGCATGATACACTTTAGCAGCAGTAGGTAGCACTTTCCCCACACCTGCAGGATTGGAGGTTTGAATCCCTCTTTACCTTTATGGAGATGACATTACATTTTTTGGCAGGCACTTTTATCCAAAGCAAAGTACATTTTGAGAAAGCAGGGTCAGATGGGTCCCTGGTCCGTGGACCAGTTTGGGGTTTACGGCCTTGCTCAAGCACCCAATGATAAAATCACTGCTGAATGGAATTTGATCTGCAACCTTTCAATTACAGTGTCCTAAACTACTGAGCCACGTACCACCCAAAAATACAGTTAGCTTAACTGGAATCTCTAACTTTCTGATAGTGTATGATCATGTGCACTGTATGTGCTTTGTGAAGGAAGCCAAAACAGCATGAAATTTTTTGATGGCACCATAGTTTTAGAATATCCCTTCCCTCCCGAGGAGATAGCTCCTCTCCAAGGGTGCTTTTCCACTGCATCAGGTACTGAACTTTTGGTACAAAAATATCAGTACTGCCCTTTTTCCTTTGATTTCCAGCCCAGTACCCACACCAAAGTAACTTAGGTTGGAGTACTCATTTTCTACTTTAGTACTTGGGGTTGGGATTTGCAGATGTGTTTAATTTTGATTGGTTATGCAAATAACCTGCCTCGCAAACACAAAATACATCCACCATTTTGAAAAAGCATAGTGACCAACTCAGAAAATAATGATAAAGTATAAACATAAGTAAAAATAATGTATTCATGGGCAAATGAAGAGACCCAAGTTCTAATTGTGGTCTCTTTGAAAGAAGAGATTCAAGTAGATCTGGATGCCATGACAAAAAATAAAAAAATATTTGCTATAATTATGGAATATTATTTAGCACTAAAGAACTAGAATATAATTATTATGATATTATTAAAAAGCATGCCAAATACTCATGATGTAATCAACACAATGTAATCAATTAAGTATGTATTTGCACCTCATGTTAGCCTAAGAGTTTTGTTAGCTACTTTATGTTAAGTTCTGAATCTATGAATATCCACTTTTATTGATGTATACCTTATCACTATATTGAAGGACAAATATATTATCAACCTTCTAATTAGACAATGTGCAACAGGCTGGTAAAGTAATAAGGCCAGAGAGAGCCTAAGTATTAAACGTTGTGGGGATTTTAGAGGTCTGCTGGATCAGAAAGGTATGCTGAGAAAAAGGGCCTGAAGAGACTTTAGTTAAATGGGGTAATATTATGCAGAAGTGGGGAAAATGACCACATATGCAGTTTTGGGCTGAATTAGAGAAATTGCAGGTAGGTGAGTTTAGAACTGTGATCAATCTTAAAGTAATTTTTTTTTGTGATTAGAAGACTCACCATCTTTGTGATTAGATGGGGGACAGACAAACGTAAATCAGGTTAATAAAAAAAAAAGCGGGAAGTCCTTGAGGATCTGGCAGAAGGGAGGCTTTGGTATGTGGGTGCCCATAGATAATCGGGTGCAACGTTAGAGGTTTTAGTTAGAAAAGGGAGTAAGTAGAAAACGAATGATTTAGAGGTGGTGCAGTAGGTAC